>CM035787.1:37956120-38046120 GCA_020466265.1 Siphamia tubifer | reverse complement strand
GTATTGTACAGTTACTGTATTTAATTCTTAATCTAAAGTGAAATATAGTTAATTTGTAAATGTATGTGTGTCGTCGTTGTGTGTTTGTTTAATGAGAAGTTGATATCAGCCAGTTTAGCAGCTTCTGGTGATTTTTCAATCTTCAAAACTATTGTAATCCACTATTCCTCCCACCATCTGAAGATATAAGTCACCCAAACATGTGGATGAACTTATTTTTATATACAGTTTTGTTCATACGTTTACACTGACTGAATGCACATGGATGGTCTTCAATTTTCCAACATGACAATGGGCCAACACATAAGGCCAAGTCAACCTGTCATTGGCTACAGCAGAAAAAAGTGAAAGTGAAGGAGTGTCCATCTCAATCTGGCCTCAGTATCATTGAGCTACTTTGGGGAGGTGTCAAACATACAGTTCATGCAAGAAAACTAATGTGGAAGGAAATGAAAGTGTTTTTCCAAGAAGCTTTAATATCTGAGACAATAAATTGTCTGATCCACAACTACCACTAAAGACTTCCATCTGTCATTGATGTTAAAGGGGCCAATACAGAGGATGAAGAACAAGGGTATGTAAACTTATGATCAGGTCTTTGTGTTGTCTTTAAACAGAGCAAACACATTTATTTGACAATAAATGGCTTTACCAAACCACTACCTACAAGTGAAAGAAATATTTTTGTATTATCCTTCATATTCTCTGAAAAATGGCCAAAGAATGACACATTCTGGGAGGGAATGTAAACTTATGAGCACAACTGGATGTGTCTGCAGTGTACTCTGCCTTTGCCTGATGGTAGCTGGAATAGGCTCTGGCACCCCCTCAACTGTCACAAGAACTAAGTGGTTCAGAATATGAACGGATGGTGAAATCCTCTATTGATTGACCTCAGAAACAGCCCTGCATTGCATGCAAACTGCATCACACAAGCATAGAAACTCCTTTAGCTACAGGATTTTGGCTTTAATCTTACATAGCGGGAGGAAGTAACCCTGACTTGTCTATTATGTATAAAGTCTATAAACCAAGACTCAGTTTATTTTTCCTCCCTGTTGCTAAAAGTTGACATTTCTTGTCACCTTGTGTGTAGAAAATAACAAGCACATACATTCATGACAGATCATATTTAGTGCGGAACCATACAGTACAGCTGTGTAACAACAGGTTTCATCCATCAGCTGAACTCTGTAACCAACCAGGATAAATTCATGTCAGTAAAGCTACCAGGGAACAGTGTGTCCATTCTGCCTCTCAGCAAGGTTGCTGAATGGCAGTGTGGGTAATGGCAAGTGAGCCGGAGGTCAACACATCAGGCCGACCACTGCGTGTGATTGCTAGGTCTTACTACCGGTTACGTGATCATTTCCCATGGGTCTGTACAGTAAAAGCATCAGAGCAGTGTTATGTGTTGGGTGCGTGTCTTTTCAATTTAAGGCTGAGCTTTATTACAAGATGTTTCATATGAATATGATCACATTACTGAGGCGTGAAAACAAAGATACAAAACGACACTTCGAATTTTCAATTACCCTGACAGGTAACAACCATTAAACTGCCATTACTGTTATTAAACTCTGCTGTTTTTATTGCGCGATGAAACTCAGGAGACAGTTTCTCAGCCCCAGTGGGAGACATAGATATATATGTGTAACTGAATAAGTCACATTCAATTACAGCCTATTGAGACCCATAGCATTACCAATGATGCCATTACTGCTGTCTGGAATATAGCCGACGGTACTGCCAACAACCTGGCTATGGCAGCAATTCCCAATTTAACATGTGGTTTATTGGTTTAGAGCAGCTGCTGACAGCAAAAAGTCGAACTTCATTCCCTCCCTGCTATTGTGATGTTGTTAGCCTTGAACGTAGCGGCACTGGCAACTTTTTAAGTTACAGCCCAGTAGTTTGCTTGTTTGGAAAGAGACAACAGACAAAAAACAAGCTGCGGGGATAAAAAAAAAAACAAAAAAAACCTAACTGAAACAAATGATGTGCTTGCAGCTCCGGACCAGACATCTCAGATTCATGGGAAGCATAAGATGGATGAGTGTCAGCGGGGATGCGAGCAAGAGAGAGGGGAATTGGATTTTATACAGGCAAACAAGATGGATGGATGCAGACCAAGCCACCATGTCTCCACAGCTAGTGGCTCTGCTGTCTGATACCTCAGAGAGGTCACTGAGAGTGGGGAGGGGGGCTGGATTGTCACTTTTAGCAGACATCAAGGAAGGAGGATGGGCGTGCTGGAAAATAGGACAAGACCAGGCCGGCCTACTGTAAAACCCCCTGAGATCATCATGGATAAAGAAAGACCCCTGATCTCTTTAGGGCTGTCACAATGTTGAAATATGAGTTAATGGTTTGATACCGTACATATAATTATGATTAATGGTTTTATTGTCTATTCCATCAAGTTCAAGCCACCGTGGTAAGAAAACAAGTCTGAATATTTAAAATACCAGTATATTATATGAGCTTATTCTTCTGTTTAGAATTCCTAGCATAGAAATGGTCAATCTGTGGAAAAGTAATATATAATATAATATAATATAATATAATATAATATAATATAATATAATATAATATAATATAATATAATATAATATAATATAATCTGTAGTAAATTAATGGTAAAATATGTTATTTCAGTTAATTTGATCCAAATGCTTTTGTCTGTAAATTGTGGCAGACAAATACATGGTCTACATCCATTTACTGCCAGTTAAGATTTAAATAAAACAAACAAAACAAAAAAAGTGATGCCAGAAAAAATAAACCTGTACCCTGTACACATGTTTCACCTATTATAAGCAAATGTCAAAATTTAAAAAAACAAAACAAAAACAAACAAACAAAAACCTTTAACCTACTTTTCCCAAAATGTAATAAGAAAAATTCTGGGTCACTGGCACTGTATAAAATTTATTTGGTATGAATTTAACCAATAGTTTTGCTGCTACAGGAATTTCTCCCATTATAAGTAAATGGAAGGAAAAAGGATGAAAAATGCTTAAAAATGTTAACTTTGACCTACTTTTCCCAAAATGAAATCAGATCTATTCTTGGTCACTGGTCATTATTAACCCAAATTTGGTTATGAATAGATTTCCTGCTAGAGTGTCAAGAAACAAACAAACAAACAAAGACTAACAAACAAGCTAACCACACCAAAATCAATATACCTTGCTTTCCCTTCAGGGGACCAGTCTAAATATGTGAAAACATTTTATTGTGGGTTACTCTTATACAGTTTTATACAGCAATTTTAGCCACAGTGGGTATTTGTTTGCGAAAAAAAAATGAAGTGGCATTTGTAGCAGTTACAAGAAATGTTGTTTGTTCTGACAAGGGTAACTTTAACAAAGTAAAGAAAAACCAATAAAAATAGGTTTTCGTACAAAAATATAACCCATTATAGATCTCAAACAGAGAAATAGAAGAAGGTCTGCTTCTAATACAAACCTTCTTCAAATACATGCCTGTTACCTTCTGCAGCGGAGGTAAATAAAAGCCCCGGACACTATTTGAGGAAATACTGCATATAAATTATACATTATATTGAGGTTTAAGGCAAGTCATGTCACATGTTGTAACAACTACTGAGGCCAGTGAAGCACAAGGGGAAGGTCACTGTTGAACTATATCTAAAAACTGAGCCCTGCATATATTCATGCATGGCCAATATAGTAACCTGACATATAACACACTGACATGCAATTAGTTTCACTGCCTCAAGGTTATTACAGTGTGAAATCCCCCAACACAAATGGTCTCAGAGCATTTTTCTTTTCCATTTTTTTTTTGGGTTAATTTGACCTGAAAAGAACAACACTCATGTAAGGTGTTCGCTTTACAGTCCCTTGCTTTAGATCACAATAATAAAATAAACAATTCAATCCATTTATTTTTATTCAACCATTTTAGAAGCGATAATAGGGAGAGAAAAAAAAAGCAGCTTCAGTAAAACTCTTTAAGTGAAGAAAGAGGGACAGAAGGGCAGGCGGAGAAATCTCAGCTGAATACAGGAATTAAGTCAATATGCTTTTCCTCACAATAATAGACTCTAAATGGTCCATGCGTGCACTGCAGTCTGCTGTGTCTTCCCCTCCAATAAGGACTAGTATGAAGTAGACATCTGGACAGTTTTCCAGCACTCACACCAACATCTGCTGCAGCACAGTAGCAACAAGATTATGTGTGTACAAGTGTGCAGGTGTTCCTCCGACAATACGCACGAAGATTACTCTAAGCTGGAAAATGGCGTAATCACTTCATTTGTGCAGGTTGTTTTGCTAGGAGGGACATGTAAATGATTAGTTGCTACTATTACTGAGGACAAGTTGACTCATCTGTTACCATCTGCAGTAGAAAAATGAGCAGGAGATTAAGAAATATTAAAATCACAGCAAAATGTTGAAATAAAAATACTATGGCACAATAAACAGGAACAAATTTACAATTACATTTGTGCCACAGTTGAAGATTTATTTATTTTTTTATAGTGTTTTGTTATGCATTACTCATCAATCAGTAGTGTAATTAAAGCCAGAAAGAAACCATTGTTATAAACAATGCAACTCTAATTACACTTGTTTCAGATGATTCACATTACATCTGCTATGTACTGTTTACTTACTACTGTATTTTCTGGACTATAAGACGCACCTGTATATAAGCCACATCTGCTGTATTTAAAAAAAATAGCATAAAAAAAGAATGTACAAGCCGAACAGGGTCATAACCAGATATATATGTTGAAAAATCTGATATTTACTGCATATACAGAAGGGTTTTGAACTGTAAATGTAGTTACATGTTTGTACCTGATCAGTTTTTCTTTTTCTAACAGCAACTTTACTGATTAAAACAGAACAGAACCAAGAGAAAAATAACCAGTATTTAGCATATTTATCTTCACTTAATCACTTTAATTATCTTGGCTGAAACCCATGAAGTCGTCTTCTTCTGTGTCAGAGTTAAACAACCTCAGAAACGCTTCATCACATCTGTCTCCATGATGAAGGGGTGAGGATTTGAAAAATAATTAACACTTGATAATTTGTTTTTCGTGTTCGATCTGCTAAAGATAAAGTAGTGTATTCTTTGCATTGATTGTTCTTTGTAGTTTTGAGTCTAATTCTGGTCTATAAAGCACTAAATGGCCTTGGACCCAAATACATCTTACACCTGCTGGTTCCCTATGAACCATCCAGAGCCCCGAGGTCATAGGTCACCAGGACCAGGTTTACTGTGTGTTCCCAAAATCAGAACCAAACAAAGTGAAGCATCATTCAATTCTTCTGCATTTTTTTTAATGTTATTTGTTATTTTGTGAATATTTATTAGTTTCTGTTGATGTTGTTAATTATTTTTGTTTATTTTTTCTATGTTTTATTTATTTTATTATTTTTCTTCAATTGTGTTCTGTTTGTGTCTTACTTTGTTCATGTTACTATTTTGTTAGTTTAATTACTGATCACTTTGGCAGTTTTTGGTCATTTTGTTGCTTATTTTATTTTATGTTATTTTATTTTTTAACTGTGAAATTGCTTAAGTCTCAGGAGGTAAATAGTTAAATATATATCTTGAGCTGATAAGAGTTCATCAAGGGTTTTGTTGTTTGGTGTTTTGTTGCTAAATGCCACAACACAGTTAGAAAGTAAAAACACATTTGGCTTTGTTGCCGCGTCAAATACTGTCAAGGATAGACCAAAAATTATACACACTAGTACTAGGAAAATAAACAGTCATGGAAAAATATATTAGACCATCAAAAGTAATCAAATCAGTATTAAATCCTGTGAGTATCATGTGACTAAAACAGACAGAAAATAAAACATGAAGTGTCTAAAAGCACTGTTTTTGTCAATACAAATACATAAAAGAACTGAAGTGATTTTGGTTTTTATAAAAAAAAAAATATATGGAAAATGGACATATATTTCAGATCTAATATTAAAAACTTATGAGCTTTTTTTTTTTTTTTTTTTTGCTAACATTATATTTTTTTTCAAACAAATGTACCTTTAGTTGTACCGGGCATTGACAATGAACAAAACATTGAAGAAAACAAGAATGGTCTAATAGTATTTTCCATGACTGTACATGGACAGTATTGCTACATTTATAAAGTGACAGTTCAGTTTTGCAGGATAATCATGATGAAAAATACACATTAATTCTATTAAAGACATAGCTGTATTGTTCCATCACCATCATATATCATCACATATATTTAAATACTGATAACAGAAGCTTTTCCTCCACAAACACTTAAAAAAAAAATTAAGAATTCATTACATCTGCCTACATCAAACAGGTGCAATGGTCTTTTCACACATACCTTGGTTGTTATCTGTATTTTCTAAATTGACGCAACATTGTGATGCTACAAAAGCATGCAAGCATCTCTAAAGTTAACACAAAGACAAACTAATGTGGTATAAACACTGATGTAACAAAAATCCCCACAGGACATTTATTGCTGAACAACACTAACTGATCACTTAAAGGTATGCAGCAATAAACATATCATTACAAATGAAATGTCAGTGTTTGGTCCAAAGCCTTGAGATGCTGCAGCTTCTATGACTTCCTATTTTGTGTCCTATGGTGTCAGATCTTACTTCAAAGCTTTAGAAAATTCCCAAAGCTTTGCTAGATTCACTAGCCAGAGAATACACAATCAGGTTTTTGTAATGGAAAAAAGAAATATGGATTCTACCATTGAAGTGCTTCCCATTTCCTCTTTTGGGTTCATAAGAAATCAAGGTCTCAAAGCCTTTTGATGAGACTTAAAACACTGTTAACTGCTTCTTTCACTGAAATAGAAATGTAGTGTGTGCACTGCACTGCTTTTATGTGCTTTTTACACGTCGTTTCTTCATGGCACCAACACCACAGAAAGTGCCAAAATGTATAAGCCGTCATAATATAACAAGTGGATCTGGAAGAATGTGAAGGCTTTGTTAAAGTTAAAGCACAAAAATTAAATTAGGGAGGTACTGTATCCAACTTCATCAGACCTGGAATGATTTTCATAGCTAAAATATGGAACACAATGAAAACAATCATCCATTCTGCCATTGTTCTTTGAATACTTAAGGGGAATATCTATACTAACACAAGTTATGGGTTTGTAACTTTTACTTACATTTGTCTACGATTCACAGCAAAATGTAACAAATTAATCCGACAAATTAATTTTCCTTCATATTTACCCCCCGGCCTTTTTTTTTTTTTTTTAGTAATTTATCACTGTGTTGTAATATTATCTTCTTTATTTAGGATTGTGTGTGTGTGTGTGTGTGCGTGTGTGTGTGTGTGTGAAAATAAGGCATTTTTCTATATTTAAACCTTTAATCAGTGATGCGTCAGCGCTATTTAGTTTAAATATTCAGAAAAATTCCATTTTAAAAAAACTACGGAATGGAAGTGAGCTATGGACATAAGCAGATGTCAAAAAAGCAACTGATTTAGAAAAAAGAAAAAGCCAAAACTAAAACTATCGGAACCAAAATTACAATATAAATTCTTTCTTTTCATTTCTTCTACTTAATTGTTCTGCAAATGGTTTCATCCTACTTGTTATTTTGTAAATATTTATAGTTTTTTTTTGTTCATTGTGTTGCTTGTGTTTCTTTTCTACATTTTTTTTTTATTTTTTTCTTGGTTTATTCATTTTTTGTTCATTTTTATTGATCAGTTTGGCTGTTTTTGTTCATTTTATTGCTTTTTTTTTTTTTTTTTACTGTGGAACTGATAAAGTCTCAGGAGTTAAAGGGTTAATTTGCTGATCATGTACATGTTCATAAAGTTGTGGAATATTAAATCAGAAACTGAGAAAACTGAAGAAAGGTGATTTTTTTTTCAGGGATAGCATTCTAGGGTCCTGTAGTCTAATTGCTAATTTAACCCTTTGATGCATACTGGTTATTCTACAGTTGTTCTCTTGTATATTCATGGGTTTTGTTGTTTTAGTTCCATATCAGTCACTTCATATCATTACTGTAACTGGTCTGTTCTTAATACTTAATCTGCACTAACATGTTGATGTGTAAATCAATTGCCTGCTGTAATTAACAGTCTCCTCTTAAACAAACATTACATTATTATTTATTTTTTTAATTTCATAGTGTTCTGATATTGTGTTTTAAATACACATTTCTTTGGTTCAAAGCTTATGTTCTCTAGCTGAGTGGGTATTTTTGTAACTTCATGAAAAATAGGTTCATTAAAAAGATTTCAATAATTGCTTTATTCCTGCCTAAACAGGAATAAAAACACTCACAGCGTTCTCATAACTCATGCATCAAAGGGTTAAGTGTCATTCATCAGACCTTTCAAGGTCACGTCAAAGGTCAAAGGTCATCACACCAAATGAAAGCTCACATGTGATCCTATGATATTATCTTTTGACAAAAGTAATTATATCAATCCCCTCTGCAACTGTTTTCAAGTTATAGCACTTGTGAATGTGTCTATGAACCAAAGACGATGTTGTTTATTCATTCATTATCTGAACCCGCTTTATCCTCACTAGGGTCGCGGGGGTCACTGGGGGCCTAATCCAGCTACAATGGGCGAAGGCGGGGTACACCCTGTATGAGACGCCAGTTCATCGCAGGGCTGACATACATAGACAAACAATCACTCTCACATTCACACCTATGGCCAATTTTTAAATTAACCAATTAACCTATCAGTGCATGTCTTTGGATGGTGGGAGGAAACCGGAGTGCCCGGCGAAAACCCACGCGGACACGGGGAGGACATGCAAACTCCACACAGAAAGGTCTGGTGTGGGATTCGAACCAGGGTCCTTCTTGCGGTGAGGCACGAGTGGTAACCACTGCACCACCGTGCTGCCCCGATGTTGTTTAAATGTCCAAAATTCATTAAAAAAATTATAATAAAAAAGAATATTTCCCATTTCTTTGAACAAAGGTGGTAGATGCTATCCCAAAGATGTTCTATGACAAATATCAAGTTATTGTGGCTCACAATTTTCAGAGATGAAGATGCTTGAAAAATTGTTTATGAACGACAGACGGACAGACAACGGACGGACACCAACTTATAGCAGTAATCCATCAGACCTTTTGAGCCATTGGACTTAATGAAAAGAACTGTTTACAACCACTGTCATTGATGTAACTCCATTAGTTTTATGGGTGAATCAATAATGTCGAAGATGACTGTTTCCACATTCATTAGTCTCTGAACATCCAAATGAATCATAACTGATGACCATGAAAAAATGACAGACTGTATTTGACACCAATTATTTACATGTATTGTTCGGATTAACAGATATTAAACAGTTTAGATCAGTAGGTAGTTTTGGTCACGGACATTAACCACAGTAAAAATTTGCCCATTACCTCAAATGTTCCTTGGAAACAGCCCTTACTGGGGAGGTGGGACTTTTTAGATTCGCCAGAAGTCTTGAGGGGTGGAGCTTATGTGTGGAAGAATGCTGATTGGTGGAACACATTTGCAGCATTCCACACTTATATTCATGAAAAAAAGAGCTAAAGAAGTGAAACTATGAAAAGTGGAGGGATGATGAGGTCCATTTGCTGACTACTTCTGGAAATGATTAGATTTTGGTGGTGAGGGGGGGGGGATTATAACATAATAATATTGCTACATTGTGACAGACCGTCTTCAACTTTCATTGTCGAATATTCAGCACTATCATCTAGCCTAATCAGGCAAGTACGTTCATTTTTCCATAGTTGCTTGTATTTCTAGTTGAATAAGAAAGTATGTGACCCAGATATCTACACCCGCTGCAGTGACGCAGGCCCAGGGGACCCCAAAAACAGTTGTGACATGTCGCAGAAACATTCCTAGTCAACACTACAGACATATTTCTTTTCGTGCTCCCTAAGTGGCATGGAGTTTGACATTTTAATATTTAATTTTTGCCTGCATTCTGCTACCCTCTGTTAAGGAAAACACACACACACACACACACACACACACACACACACACACAGAGCTGCTAAAACAGTACATACGTTTGACAACTGAAGTAGGTTTATTCCCTCTGCTTTTTTTGGCACCGCAAAGCCTGTCTGCCTTTTAAAGAACCTTTTTAAAAGTGGACAATTCCTCTCTCTCAAGGTTCAGCATACAAGGTGTGAGATAGAGGACAAAGTGGAAGACAAATCCCTGCAATATAGATGACCTGGTTTTTCTATCACACACTAAACAATGGCTGCAGGAGCATAAAAACTGCAGTTTGACACTGACTTTCAAAGACTAAATATTTCTTTCAGCCAAGGCACTATGTTTGTTGAACCTCTTAGAATTACATTTCATGGCTGGAATTAAATAACCTATGGCACACAAGGATTATAGCTATAATAATAAAACACTGCTCCATAGTGAGGGTTTCTCAAAGTCCTCTTTCTGATCAAGACAATAAGCAGCTTGTAACCACACATATTTACTTATTGCCATAATACAATGAGATGTAAATACTGTAAATATGTCATATGCTATTCTCTGCTTTCTATACTTGCACTTTTATATTTTGGCTGCTGAAACTGTGAAATTACACCATAGTGGGATGAATAAAGTATTCTATTCTCTTATATAAATGAGTGACACTATTTAGTAAGAATCAAAGTTCTATATTAAATAAAATATCCTTTATGGTATACAGTGTGCTATACAATGCAATATATGAGTAGTTGTAAATATACATTTCGGAGCTGTCAAATGATTACACTTTTCAATCAGATTAATCACAGGGTTACTAGATTAATTTTAATTGACCACAGTTCAATATTAAATAATTGTCTTTTATATTTGTCACACTTTATTTTGCATGAGCAAACAAGTTCAAGAAGGAAATTAATATATTCAATTAATATATTTGCACTGGACGGGTTTGTCCAAGCTGGGTAAGCTGTTAGCTTTAGGGCTCTTTAACCCTTGTGCGGTCCTTCGTAAAAGGCACACTGGCTGTGTCCTACAATCGGGTCTTAAAAACCCAGATTCCAAAGTTCAGTTCCATAGACTCATCACCCCACCCCCCCAAGGATATATTACTGTTTTCAGTAGTAAGCAATGGCATCCTACAGTACGTATAAAAAGGTACATTTGTGAACCACCGGGTCTCTTTGACCCGAAGGACCGCACAAGGGTTAACACAGTGTGCCTGAGACTGTACTTGAGTATACTACATATCCAAGTATGCTTTATGTTGTCCATGTGAATACAAACATTCCATGGTTGAGTACCATGCTCAAAGTCCACTTGAGAAGGTGGTCCTGGGTCCGGGCCACCCATAATGCGGAGTGGTACAATGTCATGTGAATGCATCCGTGCCTGAGTCCAGAAGTGGTTTATTCCACCATTCTGCTAATGGAAGTGAGTACATCAGCACAAAACATAGATGGTACCCTTGCCACCTCTAAAAAACCACCCGGCACAGGTTCACCTTATTTAAAGAACCACTGGGTGAAACATCAGGTACAACGAAAGTCTCTCTTTTTTTACTCCCTATCATCCTTTAGCATCATCCACCGCTGATAGTAAAAGGAAAATCTTCAGAAATGTTCATCATAATCAACACCTACAGTACAGTCTGTGAGAATGCACAAACAATCAATGCAAATGTTTTACAACTCGAACTATAAAATTATACAAAAAGAGATATGCACTACAGTGTTTGAGGTCAAACAAGTACAGGATGAAAACAATGGATTAGCATTACTACTCAGAAAAGACCTCAAGGGAACTCAGTCAGTTTTGTTATTCATGCATTTTTCCTTCTCTGGAGAAAAACTAGATCTAAGTTCCTGTGATTTGAATAAATGAGACTGCTACTGCTTGAGGCGTCTTCGTCTTTTTTTCCACTTCATATCCCAAGTCAAGCCGTGTAAATATGACAAACAACCATGCCGACCTGTCACAGAAGAAATGTAGAGTCACCTGCAGAGAGGAAGGATCGGGACAATTGGCGTTTCCACCTGCATGCTGTCATTCATGGAGAGGAAAACTCATTTAATGACACTAGACTGAGCCTATTTTTTTTTTCCCAGCACAGACTTAGAGAGTCAGCTGCTAAGTCATGTACAGAATATGAATAGACGACTCGTTGACAGTCAGATGTGTCACCGGATGTGCTCTCCTGCTGAAGCTATGGATGATGGGGCTGATTCAAGGAGAAAGTAATATGGGTGAGTTGGCATATTTCTGTGACCTCAGTGGCTGATTAATAACTGTCTACGTCCTCCTGGAGTTTTGGCTCAGGTTGGAGCTTCAGAGTTGAAGAATACACCATTTGCATGAGTTGACAAGGCCTTCGGTGCTGCAAGAAAATACCCAGCATGCTTCAGGTCATAAGCCTTGCTGAAGTATTACGTGCATCCATTTTTCAAAAAAAAAAAAAAAAAAAGATGAACCATCCAGAAGAGAGAGCTGTTCCAGCCCACTAGCATTTGCCGTGGTCCAGGCTTTGTGTCAGAATGAAGGCTCTTGCAGTATCCTCCTCCACTGAACAGGCAGTACTTGAGGCTCTTGCTCGACAGGATTGCTTCCTTTATACCGCCTACCAAGACTTAACGCATCACATTTAAAATGCTAAGTAGAATTGAATATGTCAACCATAACTACAGAGACTCTATTAGTCCTCTTTAATGTAAATCACAGAGGCGTTGGGTGATTCCTTTGAAGAGCGGGAACATTACTGTGCTACTGCCAGAGGCTTTAGAGGTGCTCAGGCATCGGCCAATCCACGGAAATATAGCTTAGTCATCTGGGACTCAAAGCTGTTTGCTGGTGTGCGAGATCACTGACTTTTTCTGCCACCTGCTTTTCCTCTGGTTCTTCTTCATGTTATCTGTCTGTGTTCAATCCTTGCCGTATGTCACTTGAGCCTAATGAGATGTATTCCATCTACCTTTTCTAACCCCATTCATTCTTCTGGATGTGCTAAAAAGGTCTTTGCATCTCTATGACTTTCAGTCCCCCCCCCCTCTCTTTCTCTCCTCCCTCTCCCCCCACATCTTTCTCCTTGTGTGGCTGCTGAAAGCTCTTTAAAGATGCCCGGAGGCTTAACCACTTTGACATTATTACATGAGCCTGTCTCACTCAAACCAATCCCAAGCCAATTGAGAAGCTTACGTCTTTGCCACAGCGGCTTTACTGGGAAGAGGAAAGCTTCTGGTGCACTGACAAGATCAAATACTGTCTGTAGACTTTAACATGTCCGGCACATTCATTGCTATGCATAGGTTTTTTTGGTGTTTTCTTTTTGCATTCTGGCCAGGAGGTCTTCATATTGTTGTAATATGATCAGAAAATTTACCGCCAGAAAATACTCCTTCATTGTCAGTTCATTTACATACTCTATTGAGTGTGTTCTAAAATGTTCTATCTACTATAGATTTCCTGTACTGTACATGCTCTTTTTTTACCAAAATGTGACAAGGGCTGCCACTATTATTCTTTAAAATGAGACATAATGAAAGATGGAATAGAAACTCGCTTGGATATTTTGCTTATGACCAATTTCAGCATCAATAATGAATTAAAACTGCAAGCAGTCTCAAAGGCCTTCGAAGTCCCTCGCGACTGCCTCCCCATGCAACCGTCGACAACAGCCAACAGCGGGGTGACACCGTGGGCAGGATGCGATATTCTGTGAGAAACACACACTTTGGTATAAATGTGTAGGGGGTGCTATAGAGTGACTTATTTGAAGTGTTGTGTGTTGAATGGGTGTAGAACTGTGAGACTGACAACTGAGTCAAATTTCAGCCAAATCTGTGTTTTCGTATGTCCGAACTACAGTCATTTTAATGAAAGTACATTTCTAGGGGGCGCTATAGTACAAAATTGGAATGTCTTTAGCTAAATGGATATAGATCCTGGAGTTAGATGTCGGTGTCAAATTTCAGACAAATCAGTGTTCGTATGTCTGAGCTGAAGCAGATTATGAAGTGGTCATTTTTCCCAAAAACGTTTCAAATTTTGCAACATCATAGCACAAAAACGCTGCAACTTTTCCCAAAACTTTGAATAACTTTTGATGTCCCACTTGTCTAGATAGTGTTCACTGATTTTGAGCTCATTGGACCCAACAGCCAAGGAGGAGTTTGTTAAAATACGAACACAGCAGAAACCATGACTCAACATGTTTGAAAGTTCAATCCAAGATGGCGGACTTCCTGTTGGTTTGTGGGCGTGGCCATCATAAGGTTTTCTGTTTGTCTCCTTAGTGTGAACATGTGTACTGATTTTCATAGCTCTACCATCACTAGCAGCACAATAAGGACCTGTTAGTTAATTGTAGACTGCAGGATCTCCATAAATCTGATCCACATTGAAGATTGTCTATTATAAACAGGATTAGGTAGCTTTGGGAAAAAAATAGGATACATGGATATGTAGCAATATTAAAAAAAAGTAATGTAAAGAATATTTGCTCAGCTTTCAGGGAGGACCGGTAATGGTCACACACATGTACTAAATATTAAAATATTTGGCTGCAAGACTAAAATATGCATTGATCTCAAACGATGTTGACTTCCCCTCTATGGAGTTAAACAATGAGAACAAAATGCAGACAAATTAGAAGAAAAAAAGAAAAAAAAAGTAATCATTATTCATTATTTCATACTTTTCAGTTTTAATAAGTCGGTTGATAAAGTTTGAACCAAGATACCATTGAATTGCATTTGTCACATTCCTCCAAATAAATAAAAAGGTTTGTCTCAAAGCAGTGAAATTGGATATTTATCATTTTGGAACCAAGCTCTTCATTTCTTGTTTTAACTGTAAATAGTTTTATTGCTGTATGAGCTGAAATGCAGAAGTAGCTAAAAGGCAAAATGTTATATAATCAGAAAGTTAACTATTTTATGTATGTACCGCACAGTTGTGAGTCACCGTGGGGTAACGAGAACTGTAATCAGCTCATGCAGAAGTTCTGTGTTTAGTAGTTCAACAGAGCTCACATCTACTGCACCTCAGGAGGAAGACCTTTGTAAAGCAGTAGTATTCCCACTGTTGCTTATGTACAAGTACAGCACTTTATACAATTCCAGTCCTTAGTTCTTACCAGGTGTAATATGTATGTATGTGCTGTTTGTGCTGAAAAGCTTAATTCAAACAAAAACAAAAAAAATCTGGCCATGGAACAAGTAAAAATGATCTTGCTGAGCTTCCTTGAAATAATATTCTCAAGATCTATTGTTTAAAAAGAAGTTCTTTATATTTTACTGAATAGTTACTCTTTATGGTATTGTGTCTTATTTTAAATGTGATGAGACATTTTGACTAGAAATGAGAAAAAAACACTTGGTATGATTTGGAATTTTACAGTGTTTGAACATCTGGGGTCAGATGCACAGCAAATTAAATATAACTCATTTTATTCCTAGGCTCATAATCACACTGCATTACATTAAATACAAGTACATTGCTACAACAGAACTTGTTTCTAAGTCACTTAGAAAGTCTGTAGAAGTTTTTCAAGTTCATTCACCTCACCCACTTCAATCATGCATGCCCCCTGCCTGCATAGAATCATCATTTGAATTTAAGAGGAGACAGTCAATCACTGGAACCACAGTGAGGAATTACATGTTCTGCAGTCGAGTCTGCATAATTTCAAGGTCAATGTTTTTATGTCATTCATATGGGGACAAGACATAAGTGATGTAGATGATGGATGATCCATGCAGTCATTCTTCATTTTCTGTGGAATGTCTGATGGGTTGTGATGTTCATGTGTTATCTATTCTATATCTGGAAAAAGGAATGAATAAAAATGATTGATTTATTAATGAATATTGAATTTCTCAATAGAGGTATTCCTCTAAATAACTAAGGTGGCAGCTACTCAGATCTATGTTTACAAGATAGGATAGGCTTTTTTATTTGGTCTGTGCTTGTGTATATCACCTCCAAACAACTGAAAAATAACCAAAAGGTGATGCCAGGCTAATGTATTACAGCTGTTAAGAACTAAAAAACCCCCACAAATAACACAATAAGCCTCATATGAAATGGAAAATATAAGCCAATAAGGGAAGATTTGGGATTTTTTTGTAGTTTCTGAGACAACATAACATAAATAAGAGCATACACTGAGACACTCAGCTCTAATATATGAACGTGGTTATTTGTGGTACATTGAAAGATAGGTAGTGCACTGGGTTGGGTGCAGAAAGTCCAGCATGTATGGTTGAATTTATGATGCAGTGATGGAGTCATGGTTAACACTTTCCAAATGAGATGCAGGTTTATATGCAGGTAGACCGAAGTATTTCTGTGTTGAATTCATCTTTTTACTTTGTGACACAAGGTTTATTTCCAGATTCACCAATTTCACCTACCATTAATAACAAGTACATATGGGTTAACTCACCTGTTAGTGCCCACCCACATTTGTGGATACAGAGTTTAGGCCTGTCCCAAAGCCCTCCTTAGCCCTACAATTTGCCAATTAGCTTAATTTTGGGAAATTAAACAAAAAAACTTCTATACCATTTTTTCCCTGTAGTTCATGTATGAAAGGGTTAATATGCGCTGACGTTAATGCTAATGCTTATGCTAGGCACCGTCAGTGTGCACTAGGATGGGTAAAATGCAGAGACCAAATATCCTCATTAGGATAATCTGTAACTTCAACCTTTTCTGGGCGAAATTCACTATCATCAAATCATATTTTGGGAATATGGCGCCCATTACTTCAGTCGACCGAGATAATTAATACCAAGATGTAGTCATTCTATAACCTGACTATTATCTTACATTAGACATGAAACACCTTAGCTATGCATCAAAAGTGAAGAATCTGAAGACATAAAACTGTTCATTTTCTTGGAAGTATCCATATTTGGGGAAGTGTTGTACAGGGTTCAGTTGACCTGTCAGCTCGATTTGATGTTTCCTATTGTTCAGGGGAGTTGTGACCTAGAACAAAATGCTTTTTGGAGGCAAAGACAAAACATAACAGGAATTAAGAGAGACTAAGATATGTAAGAGAGAGAGAGAGAGAGAGAGAGAGAGAGAGAGAGATATGATTCATCATAAACGGTGTGGCATTAACATAAAGGATAATATCTACAAAAAGACAAACAAAAAAGAAACGTCATGGGGAGTGTTGAATATGCTAACTAATAGTATGGCACATCCCCCAGAAGCATTAGGTAACCTTAAAAGTCTAACGCAAAATCTTTTCTTTGGTTCTATTTTTATCTCAAAGAAACAATGAGCAAAGCAATCTCTAAAGCCCAACCTTGACGTTATGACTTTTGTGTGAATTTTTAAAACCAAACCCTGACTCATATTTCCCAGACTGCTGGTCCTCCTCTCACATTTAATACGTCTGTGTGGAAGTGACACAGAATGTGATAGCGCTGCTTCCTGTGCCAAGTACACAGTGTGTTGCTGAGGGTGGTGTGGGGTGGGGGCAGTGGATGAGTGTAGGGGGGTGGGCGCTGTAGGATGTAGGAAACTGTCTCATCCTGTGTCACCCACGCTGATAAGGCCCATGTTCATCATTAATGGGTGTCAGTGAATGCAATCCAAACATTAACAATAATTCAAAACAATGTCTGAGTGAGCTCTTATCCCTAAATTACTTTGACAGTGAACTCAAAATAGCATCGACTCAGTTTGGACGCGTCAGCTCTTCTCTTTGTTAACATGGGGTGTATTTGGGCTGCAGTTGTGGATCAGTGACTATATACAGTGAGTCGATGCCAAGTTTCACTTTACAAATTTTCACCAAATGTTTTCAACACAGTCGGCAACATTATTTCCCCGCCGTAATGTGTACAATGGCCACATCTAATTAAATTAAAACGACCATATGGCAGTTAGTCTAAACACTTGTGACTCATAAATCTCAAGAACTAATCTACACTCTGTATTTTCACGCTTGTACGTGAAATTTGAAACATAAGGCAAAGATGTTATTATCCACACAGGAAAAAAAGAAATAAAATTAAGTCTCTGTGCTATACGTAAGCAAGTCTGTAAGTGAATTGTCAGTGTGTTTAGTTTTACTTGTGCTTAGACTAGAAATGAAGAAAATACACTTTGTAAGATTTTTTTCTCCCCAATGTAACAACACTCTAAGGTTGAAGCATTGAATTTCAGAGTATTTCAATGAGTGTCTCATAAAGGGTTAAATGAAATGACATTAGACAAGGGAAAAAAAAAAACATCTTCTGGAACAATAACGGTGATTCATATTTATATGTGAACCCCCCCCGGGGGCTTAACACGTCTGAGAATGTACACACTGACATACTACTCAGACCGACTCTGTGTTGAATGTCTTCAGCTGAGTTATTAACCTCAGCAGGTAACACTAACTGAGAGGTAAAGTCACCACAATGCTGAGAGGAAAAGAAAGGGCACTGCTTTAAAAGAGGCAAGTTGTTGTTGGTCTTGGTGGATGTACGCATGTTTGTGTGTGAAGGTTATTTTTATGTTCTTTTCCTCAGGGCTTGACACCTGCCCCGAGGCCTAAGAGGGGTATTCAACAGCATAAGCAATGTAAGCCACACAGTAGAACCGCTTGTAGATGGATTTGCTTTAGGATTTCTGCAGTGCTCATTTTGCAGTTTGCATTTGTGTTGTTATTTACTTTCATGTGTGGAAGAGAAACAGATGTGGGTGCCTTCACAGAAGTACACGACAGCCCCCTCCTACTGCAGGCTCCAGGCTTCAATCCTGTTTTTTTTGCCTGTCCAGATGGGATGCTCAACTTACACAGAAGCTAGACACACACACACACACACACACACACACACACACACATGCATCTAAACACCAGATGTGTTTCTCCACTCCCCTTCTACGAACCACTGGAGGTCATGGTCAACTGTGGCTCAGGAAAAAAGAACAAAAAAAATAAAAAATAAAAGAACAAGAGAAAACAACCGAACAAAATGTCAGCCGTTCCCTCGTCATTGACCGTGTCATCAGCATTTATATGGATCCAAATATCCCAGATTTGGAGCAGACAGCAGGTGGTTTAAAATCCTAAGCCAGACGCAGTCACGCGTCATAGTTCCGGACCAGCTCAGGCACGCCACGCTAATGGGTCCACAACGGCTAATGTAGCTTTACTGAAGGGGTGGGAGATGATGCTGCAACACAGGGGATCTACAAATGGCGGGCAAGAGTTATAGAAGAATGGACAACGGATGAAAGAGACAAAAGAGAGGATGATGAGACAGATGTAGAGGTCAATACAGAAAGAAGGGAAGGATTGACATATTATGAATGGAATCTGAAACATAAAAGCAAAGTCAGGTTTTGCCCTCATTCCTACTAAGCTGTTTACATGGCTAATGAAAATTAATATTCCACTTTACATGTGGCCGTGCAGACTCCGATTAATGATGCGCTATGATGTTATTCATCATGTTAAAATATGGAAAAGAGTCTACTTGTGCCATTTTGCTTTTTTTTTTTTTTTGTTGAAATGGGATATTTTCAAAGTCTCCATGAGGACCACATTCACTCATCTGTCTAAACTTAGCAGGCATCCTTCATTACTTCAGATGCTTCTTCAAAAGGTTGACATTGTGATATTTGCATGCTCTTTCAGAGTATTTGGTAAGTTGTGATTAAGCAGAAATGTTTGTCTTTTGTGGAGTACACTGAGCAAAGGCATACTATGTTAGACACTTCCACATACAGTACAGGACGTCTTCTGCTGTGATGTAGTGTATTTATAAAGTGCCTTTAAAATGTACAGAAATACAAGTTTTTGCCCTGTACAATCCAACAACTGTAGATTGTGTGCAGCTGAATGTAAAAAAGAAGAAATGCAGCAGAGTGGAACTGTAAAAACCTCTGAGACGTATATATTTTGAATGCATTTCATGCATATTCAATGGCCTACAGTCTGGTGAATATCAGCATATCCCATTTTAATTGGAAATTGGATTCAGATTACACTGTTTATTTGGCCTCTATTAAATTCTGAATGCTGTCATATTGAGGATAACAGTGAAATATTAAACATGCATGTAGATGTGGTGAATGACAGGATTAGCTTGTGTGTATGAGTGACTTAATGACAGGAAAAAACAAGAAATGAGCTCTTTGTAGGATGATGTAGGAGTGTGTTAATAAAGCTGCACATGATTCATCATCACATCTCACGGTTCGTGACGTGCCAAAGCACTGGTTGCGGCCAGTTTACGTGGCCTTAATCTCATCTCTCTTAAAGCCCCCACAGGGTCTATTTACCATTTCAGCGTGTTAGCCTTATTGCAAAGCACCGCCTCAGAGTACACACAGAAATACACTGTCATCCTCTCTGCAAATGGGCCTGTTGATTATATTTACATTAGAGTTCTACTCTTATGTGTTCAGTGTTAATATAGTTCAATTTAATGCAAAGTAATATATAAGAACATTACTTGATAGGTTGGTGGTTCAAGCCAGTCGCCCTTCATTTAAATGCTAAAGTTAGCATTGCAAGGCAGCTGTGGGGCTTAATCTGAATCCATTATTCCTGCTGGAGGATTAATGGTGCATGGCGTCTTAAAAAGGTTGCCTTGTGCAGTTAATCATATTCTCAGAGCAGGAGTCTCTTTTGTTTTCATCCTCACATGTAGCATGAACATCTTCCTTTAGATAGAGACAGTTTTTGAGTTATAGTAAGTGTCTGGTGAATTTTAAAAAAGGGAGCAAAAGTCTGAATTCTTACAAATCTGTGTCCATTATGGGTGTGGATTGGCAAGAATCAAGCAATATGATACAATACTAGGACCATGATATGAGATATTACAAAACTGTTCATGAGGAGGTATTTTCTTGTTTCTTCTGTTTCCTTTTTTGAAGATTATATATTGGAAAATTGTTTAATTACAACAGAAATAACTCCACAAATACAACATGCAACATTTAAAAAAAATTTAATTAGTACAGGATCTAATGCTTTATGACAAAACTTACCTTTGTTAAAACTTAAAACTTATATTATGTTTCAGAGACATTACAGTTGAAGCATCCAATATCAGAGCATTATTTTTGTGTCATCCTAACAAAGGAACTAACATCTGCTTCTTTCAGACAAGACAAAGTATTCTTAGCAAGCTTGAAATAACCATTATTTACCAAAATGCAGATCAATAATAATAAAGTATAAGCAAAACAGAAAAACAAAACTGATACTTTGCCATGTCTACATTTGAATTCATACCTAAAAAAATCTTGAAATATTGCGGATCTCATATTTTCTTAAACCCCGAATAGTGGGTGGTTTTTAGGAATATATATATATATATATATATATATATATATATATATATATATATATATATATATATATATATATATATATATATATATATATATACACACACACACACACACACACACACACTAACACATGTATATAATTAACATGTACTAAGAAAGACATGCTTGTATCTTTCTTCCTCTAAAGTTCATATCTATTGTGTGACACTATGTCCGAACTACACAACTTTATACTGTCAGTTATTTATCCTCATGCTCTAACACAGTCCACTGGATTGTTTCCTATGGGAAATGCCACAAAATGCTGACAGCAGTAGAAATGCCATTAAATGTCACACATACTGTAATAATGATGTGTAAAAATCCATTGTTGTGATCATATGGTGGGAATGCATTAGTTAAGAGACTGGTGTGATAGTAAGATTTAGGGGGATTTAAGAGGATCTAATTGCTGAAATCAAATTTAATATTCATCATTATGTTTTCATTAGTGGATTATCACATGAAAATAAGAATCATTGTGTTGTTATCTGAAAATGAGCTGTTAATATCTACATTTCCAATATGTTCTGCTGCCATGTTTCTATGGAAACACATTCTCCATTATATAGTGCATCAGTCCCAACCTTTTCTGGCAAGTGACCCCATTTCAATATCACAAGTTTTTGGCAGCCTCAGACATTCATCTAATAGTTTGCTATACTATGTTGCAAATAAACATTAATTTTTAGAAGACATTTAGGCTATATAATGTATATAATACACCATTTTGTTGTCTGCTTCTCAACTTTTTCTTGGTGATGTCATAGTGAGGCCAAGTGGCCAAAGAAATCGTTCTATTCTCTGTGCGAACTGGTTTTATGACTGCAACTGTGTCCGTTGAAATGTAGTAATGCCTCCAGTCACATGATTAGGTCAATCATGTGACCTAATCATGATCACCTCTCAGATATTAAAAAAAAAAGGGGACAAATTTTGAATTACAGTTTGTGTTGAATTAATAATCTAAAATTTTCTTGTATAATCCTCAGATATTATATTCTGCATTTTATTTGAACTTTTCTTTTAATCAGGGAAAGTGTGTGTGTTTTAATTGTAATTAAATATTCTGTTATTATTAGTTTATATATTATTAATGTTAGTATATGAATTATTTCATTACTTTACCTATAATATATCTGTTGTAACAGTGTTGTTCTGAGCTGCGCTGTTTTGAGAACATATACAAACACACACACACACACACACGGGCTGAATTGTACTTCTCTTAGGTAACTAGGGCGTGGGCTGAGGTTGGCAAGCCACGTCAATAGGTGAGGCCAAATTAAGGGACCGAGTCAGATGATGTTGCAAAGTCCAACCCATTTGTTCGGGGTAGAGACACCCAAGAAGATATTGTGAATGAATCGGGGATTTTAACTTTTTGGACACAATTTTCCATGACATGAGCTCATGTCCAATAAAATCAGCTGATTTTTGAATAAACTGTTGAACTGAGACCATTTGAATCCTGAACTCATCTTTGGTGGAACTCATTTAGCTGAACTTATCTGTGGATTGATCAAATTAATGAACCCAAACAGATTTTTACAATACTGAATATTAACTAACCCAATTACTACAAATTTCAGATGATCCCATTTGAATTCCCACGTGGGGTCATGACCCAAGGGTGAAAAACACTGATTAAGTGTCTGTTACGTGTTAAGGTGCATTTCTCACTCAATAGGGTATAATAAATGTTCCCTGAACAAAAAGCTGAATGGGCTGAATGATCAAGGTGGGAACGTTATGTTTTTGGAGCTGCCGTGTAGTTATTTATAATTTCTGTTATATAACCACTAGATTTCACATTTTAAAGCTTTAACACGAAATAGATTTGAAAAAAAAAGGAAAAAAATTGGTTCATTTTACCAAAGAACATTTTGAAATACTCAACTGTCATAGATGAAAGCACTGAAACAACAAACAAACCATGGTCTCCAAAGTCCAAAGCTTTGTTGACCCTCGCTGCTTCTGTTATTTCAACATAAAAATATGATTCTTTGATGTGTGACCAGTAGATACAACTAAACATAGAGTCACACCAGTGGTTGATTGTACAAGTGACCTGTGGACCAGTTTTGACAGAGTGAGTCTCTTACTGCAGCAGACAGATGGAGGTTAAAACACATGATTTCACACATGATTCTCTCAGACTTTCCAAATATCATGGCGCTCTCATGTTGGTCACTAACATCTGGGAGTGAAGTCGTTTACAGATTTTGACTACAGCTACAGGGAAAAAGGGGAGTGTGAATATGAACTGGCAACCTTCCAGTTGGAGTAGAGCAGGGGTGTCAAAAAATATCAATTGCGGGCCAAAGCAGACTTGCCAAAGAGTCGGATTGAGTCCAAAGGATGAATTTGTACAAAATTCAGCTCATTTTAGTTCAGGGACAAGAATGTGACCTCAGGTAAAAACTATAAACAACTGTTGCCAGGGACAACAAACCCCACCCCTCACAAAGATTTGAGGTCTTAATGGACATGTGTTTAAAAAAATATGACATTATTGGTTTGTCATTTTGGAGCCTACATGTAGTTTCCTATCTGTCGACAGTAATAACTGAGTATAATCATTATTCTTTTATAGAGTTTTGACCATTTAAAATCATGTGACCTTGATTCTGACTGTTCAAGGTCACGTCACTGTTTTAAATTTTCTCTATCTCCACTCGTTTTTCCATTATAGTCCATTTTCATTTTTTAATTTAAGAATTGACTGACTGACCCTTGACCTCCTTGGTCAATAATAGGTCAAAATCAATACAGACAAAATGCAGATTTAAAACATGAACATTTTGGTGTCTCTAATGTGAGGTGTTCAATAGTTTCATCTAAAATTTGATTGTTCTATTATTTCCTCACTTCTCCTTTGGGGGCAGGGTAATAATAGAAGCTACACATCTTCGGCTTCGTTTGAAAAGAAGTGAAACTACATATGTTTGGGTGCTTCTATGAAACTTGTCCCTAAAAGCAGGACAAAGTGGCAAAAAATTCAAACCAAATGTTATGAATGTTATGAACCAAGTTTGGAAGCACTTTCAGTCTATTTTGAAGATAAATGTTTACTGAGATAAAAGAGAAACCATTTTTCAGATATAACACATTTTCTAAATCCAAATGTGACAAAGAAAGGATATGAAAATTACACACTACTATTTTTTGGGTTTGGAAATCGAGGTGAATATGCAAGGCAGAGTGTTCCATAAAAATGGCTGCTGTTGCGAAATCGCTTGTGAATTATATGTGTTTAACTGGGCAGGTTCTGCATGTAATGTGAGTGGACACCATGGGTTACACACAAAACTTGGATTGATTCTGTCAATTCATGAAAATATAAGAAATATATAAGACCATTTCAAAGTATGTTTTCCATATCTACTGCACTGGCACACAGGTAATGTTTATTGTCCCAATTTTGGTCCTATTTTTGGCTCAAATACTTTATTGAAATTCATTCACTTCGGGATGACTCAGAGAAAGAGAATATTTTTTTCTGCATTTACCTGAGGTCATCATTAGGTACACCCTGGGGGGAATGAAGTCTACATTTCTCTTTTATTATTGGATATAAAAAGCTTACAATGTCCCATTTCATGGAAAATCCCATTTACAAACAGTCATTTCACAGTAAAATATTAATTATCTGAACAGGAACAAATATGATTATATTTAACAATATAATACCTATTACCAAATGTTCCATGCAGTTGTAGCTCCACTGTAATCTCTGCATTATACTGTAGTATAAATGTATTTCTCTGTTGAATAGCCAAAAACAGGGACAGGAGACAAAATGCAGACTAGCTTAAATGCTATGTCCTTGTCAGATGTTCATTATGTCCACTGTGTTTCACTGCATTTTCCATGACAATTAATTGAATATATAAATTAAATAATAAACTGATACATAATATTGTTGAAAGTATTCTTATTCTTATTCTTATTCTTATTCTTATTCTTATTCTTATTCTTATTCTTATTCTTATTCTTATTCTTATTCTTATTCTTATTCTTATTCTTATTCTTATTCTTATTCTTATTCTAAGTTATTACAGCCATTATCATACTGTTCCTGCCTGCTTTAGATCACATTGGGTTATATATGGTTGCGGTTCCATAACTTTATATATGATCATTTACTGTCTACTTGTTAAAAGTCAAATGTCACAATATGTCACAAAGAATGTCAAGAGGAGATATTGCATTATCAAGGCAGGAAGTCGCCTGGCCGTCTAGAGCTGTTCATCTTTATCTTAGATGTTTTGGTAAACATTTACAATAAGAGGGTCTGTCAGAAATGACTCGTTGCTATTCAGATGCCAAGATGCTGTCTGTGTGACTATTCATCATGTAATGGTGAATAAACTCTTCCTCTCTGAAACAATCCATTAGTTTCACATTGTTTTGTGAAACCCCAATGATGAAATGGACTCTAAAATAAAATGAGTTGGACACTGGAGTAGAGTCTGTAACCTTCAGGCTACTGAAGTGCCATGTCTTAATGTGTGTTTCTCCTGGGAAAGCTAATGTACACTACACCTGCTAACATCTGGAGACTGCCACTCCGCTGTGTTAATCAACGTTAAGTCCCTATATTGTGTTCTGCAGGAAGAGGGCATTAATACACCACACTATATTCTCCACCTCTCAATTACAGGGAAAGAGCAAAGCCCATTAAGTGCACAGTCCCCATCTCCTCGTTAAAAAGAAGAAAAGCTGTAAAAACCTGCCTCCCTGAAGGGCTGTGGAGGTGATCAGCATGCTGTTACACTTTTTCACTGAACTCCTCTCCTGCAGAACTGTAAACCTCTGTCATCATAAAAGCTACACTGGGGCTCCAGTAACACGGCAGCAAAGCACAAAAGAATGTGAAATGGTATTCACGGAGCCACATCATATCGATTCATTTCATTCTTTTTGTCCACATCCTTCTCTATCATTTCCGTCTTTTACAAAATAGGCCACTGTGGGAAAAACAATGAGTACAACAAAGCCCTAATGAGCTCAGACATTTTAATAACTCAAGGGACAGTTCAGTGTTTTTCACTGGTGACTAATAGCTACTTGTACATCTGATTACATTAAGGAAATTTTCATTTATTGATTTAATCCAATCTACATGATTAGAAAAGAGCAGGATGAGGAAAATTTATGATAATCCCTGCTCCTTTCTTGATCGATCGACTGATCAGATAAGTTGCTGTTACAGCTACTACAATAAAGAGGTTAAATCAAGGGCGTCAAACTCATTTTAGTTCAGGGGCCACGTTTAGCCCAATATGATCTCAAAAGGGCCAGACCAGTAAAATATGAACAGTGAAAAGAGTAAGATTATTTTATGATAATGTTTATATCTATAATGTTTCCCTCAAATGTGAATAATATCAACAACATGATATAACTTAAGAAAAACAAGTGCAATTTTAATCAGATTTTGTCCCCATTTGCTTTAATAGCAAATACATAGAAAAGTTCTCATTATCATTACTTTTACACGTAATTCTCTGAAGACCTCTCAGGTTGCTCTTATTTGTTTAGGTTATTCCATTTTTTTTAAATGGATAGTTTGTTGATAAAGATTTCCATGTAATTTTACAGTTTTTATGCTAAAACAACGATACAATCAGTAGTTTTCATTATTTATAGGTAATTATGATCACATTTTACTGGTCTGACCCAGTTGTGATCTAATTATTTTGTATGTAGAACCTGAATTAAAATTATTTATTATCTTCATTGTTATTCATCCTACAGGACCCTACTGGACCCTTGGGCGACCCAGATTTGGCCCATATATATATATGTGTGTATATATATATATATATATATATATATATATATATATATATATATATATATATATATATATATTTTTTTTTTTTTTTTTTTTTTTTTTTTTGATTTATTTTTTTTACTGTCTTCTTAGGGCCACACTCCTATCCTGCTGGAATTGTACTTTTGTCATTAGGTCAGACAGGCTAAAGCAACTTGCCACGATTCAGACATGTAATGACTAATTTGGATTTGATAGAGGTAACTATTGCTAACAAGGCACTTTATGCTTCACAGTTGCATCTAAGTACATGTTCAACATATAGGAAATTTCCTCATGCTCATGTTACATATTGTTCTGCAGACATAGAGGAAGTAAGAAAAACTATACTGCAACGATTTTACACAAGGAATCGATCAGACCGAGTCATCTCTCAAGAGGCAAAGAAATTCAGTAACATGGAGTCCATGAAAAGTGAAGACAGTGAGATGAAGAAGACTATAGTTTTAACCCAAAGAATTCAGACACAGAACAGTGTGACCTCAAGACATTTACAGATACCAAATAACGTTCTCACTACCTGCACTGTGTGTCAGCATTCAGTTTTACAGAAGCTTGCACCCCTGCTTGCATTTTTTACTGACTTTAAGCCTCACTACAGTGAATCTTTACCAAAACAAGCTTTCCCAAGTAATAGGTTTTCATGTAAAGACACTGTGTATGTGGCACGTCTGGGTTTGTTTTGTCCTGATGCTCCAATTATTGCTTTAATTGAGGCCAGCCTCATTAATTAGTGCAAAAGTGGAATTGGTTCGCAGGAAAAAGAAAATGCAAGTAGTGGGAGAGGAGAGGTTGTGAGATGTGGGAAAATTAAAGAACACAATGTGTCTGCAGGGGCTGAAACTATAATTGGGCAAGTAAACACAAAAAGTGTTAAATGTTCACATAATGCATGAATCACCAGGTTGTGTGTAGTTTACCTGCTTTGCCAAAGGGTGTATGTTGTGTTATTAGTGATAAGGTGTGTGTAGTGTTCACACATAATGCATGGTGAGAGTGATAAATAAAACGTTTATATTAAATAACTTTAGAAAGGTGGATAATTAAATCAATTAACTGTATTACAGCCCCTCCACCCATGTGCCTGGCACAACAAACCCCAGCCCTCACACATATTGCATCTTATTTTGACATCGATACAGCTGATATTATCATGTCTATGTGTGTGGTGATGTCAGCATATGAACTGCCTCTATATAAACTATGTGCCAAGTAAATTTAAGCAAAATTGATGTTTTGTGGATAAAGTTTAAATTTCGCCCATTATAATTAAATTAGAAATAAGTGGGAGAAATTTGAATTTTGACCTACTTTTCCCAAAATGTAACCACATCTATTATGAGTCACTGGTAATCAACCAATTTGGTATGAATTCAACCAATAGTTTTGTTGCTACAGAGTTGTGAATTGTCACCCATTCTAAGTGATTGGGAATAAAACTGTTTTAAAAGAAATTCCTAGAGAAGTTTAACTTTGACCTTCTTTTTCCAAAATGTAAATAGATATATTCTGGGTCACTGGCAATCTATAAATTCAATATGATATGAATTCAATCAGTAGTTTGGCTACTAGAGTGTTAACAAACAAGGAAACAAACAAACCAATCCAAAAACAAAACCCCTTGCCTCCACTTTGTGGGGTAGGGTAAAAATAAATTTGCCCTGCCTGTTATTGCAAAAACCCATTTTTGGTTAACTTGACCTTTGACCTACATTCATCTAAATTCAATGGCATATATTCTAGATCATCTCACACCTTTACAGAAAATTTCATGGAAATTGGTCGAGTAGTTTTTGCATAAAGTTGCTGACAGACGGAAAAAAAAGAACTTCACCTCCTCTTCAGGGGCCAGGGTAATAAGTGCAAAATTATCTCAATATGCTTCCTATAAGGATATTATGATGGGTGTCCCATAAGTCTCCATACATAGGAAAAATAAACATTTGCATATATGCCATTTTGTCCAAATGATTTAAATTCATTTCTCTTTATTCAAATGTATTCTTTGGGCTGTCTGAACTATAAAGGAATACATGTTAAAACCATATATGTATGGTATGTATTATGTCTCCTATGTATGGAGACTTACTGTATGGGATACCCTGTATATATTTTATATGTGGATGTACTAAACGCATCATGACTGACATTTTTGTTTTCTAGACCCAGCATTAAACAGCTATCAATCATTTATAAATGATTAAACAATATGATGACCTACACTGCTCACATCATAATCCACCACTGATCTCTGACCAATCAGCTTTTTTCCCCCCGATGTGTTTCCACCATATTAATCTGACTACAGTTCAAGGCCAGTGAAATGTATTCTGCCAGCTGGGCGCTTTCATTGTGTCTGTGACCTATGCTGACACGAAACAATAAAAGGGGTCACATGTTGTTTATTAGGTCTCCATGTCAGCTTATTGGATATTCTCATCAAATAGGTTACTTTCTTTTACCTGCCATGTTTTTGATGAGGAGAGGAGCAGTTGGGGGAAAGTGCCTATTCATTTCCCCATGACCAGCAATGAACTTATCTCCTCCCAATGATCCCTATCAATATGAGCAGCTTATATCTGTCTGAGGTTCACCCTATTAATCTTGTCAAATGGATTCAGGGAGCAAAGATACTGCAGCAGACACGAGGCTAAGGACAGAGGACCAGATGGCCTTGCAGATGAAGGGAAAAATACAGAGTAGTCATTGGATATGAACAGAAGATAGAATGTATTTATTGCACCGGGAAATAGTGGAAGAAATGAACGGGTGATGTATTTGCAGGAGTGAGATGTCAGGAAGAAAGATTCACAGAGGGGAAGCAGTCAGCGAAAATGACAGGATATGACTCCTGCTGTCACTGACTTTCAGATGTTAAGTCGTAGTGCTTTCCGCTACAACTTGCTGTCATTACATGCAGCAAAAAACCTCAGCTGCCTGTTGAATTATGCATAGCAGGAGTAGGGTGGGGTTACGGTACCAAGACGACAGCAGCGTCACATGTGAAAAGATTTTTTTGTTTTTTTTGTTTGTTTGTTTGGTTTTTTTTTTCGCTCAGAGGACTGCAGTTACTCATAAGATTTGCTGTGAGGTGCATCTGATGCAGGTTTCAGAGCGGCGCTGAGGTCATCTTTCAAGCAGATGTGTATCAGAATGTAGTTCAGTGGCTGCTTCGAGATAAGATGCAAGCTTAAATTTCAAAATAAAACATAACTTGGCTAGTGTGACTTACAGCTCTGAAGTACTAAAAAATAACAAGTAGTGGTGCTACATTGTGAGAATATCCATTAAAGTCACCAAGTGTGGCAGATAAGTCAGAACTTCTGAAATGGCTCTAGTGAAAAAGATGACCTTCAAAAGAAAATTCATCAGTGCCCTTGAAATGTATTTCCACATGTACTTAGATAGTCAGAATATGAGTATGCAGCAAAAATAATGGAGATGTGATACAATCAATATTGTGCAAGTTACTTCCAAACTATAATGCATTGTTGCTACTGTTATTTAAAAGTAATTATTTTACTTACAATAGGAATTACTTTTGATTTACACACACACACACACACACACACACACACACACACACACCACCACCACCACCACCACCCAATACAAAAGATAGGAGATGCTTGCAAAACATAAATTAGCACCCCAAAGTAGAAGTGGATAGATAGCTCAGTAAGCAACGCTACAGTCTACAATGTTTGAATCCCAGCAGTAATATGTGCATCTTTTTCAACATTTTCCATGTTCAAACAGGGGGTAACGCACTGAGGACACCAGTAAATACATTCACAATCAATAAAGAATTCCATGTAGCCTTCCTTGGTGTTACTGTGACTTATCATTGTCAGCTGATAATGACATGTCACAGTAACATCAAACCACACTTCTGAGGAAGGCTTCAGGTTGTAACCAGAACACGTCAAGGTAAAAATCTACTTTTTCTATCTGTCTGACAAAAAAGGACAAGGAAATCTTTATACTTTCAGGAGACAGCATGAACCTAATGAGACGATACACGGCGTCTGGACCCAGGCCGACCAGATGAGCTGACCCACGGACCAGCCCAACTGATTCATCTGGGTCAGAACAAACACTGACCCAGACGCATGCACAACGAACAAGGCTCAGACCCCAAAGCACGGGACACACACCAGGGCATAGAGAATAATGACAGATCTGAGCAGTGGTGGCTGTGACCAGGGGTATGGTGGGGTGGGGTATTCAAATGAATCTATGCATGTGACGTACGAAGCATAGAAAATCCAAAATGGAGCATTTTTATCCCCCCTCCAACAAGGAATGGATCAGGAGGGTTCACTTGACAGAGTGGGTTGGCGGTTCACTCTGGCTGTCCACATGTTGAAGTGACCTTGAGCAAGACACTGAACCCTAAATTAGACTCCCAGTAGTACTGACAGAACCTTGCATGGCAGCAGCTGCCTACTGATGTGTGTGTGAATGGGTGAATGTGAGGCGAATGTAAAAGAATAGTCTTTATCGTCAGTAGGTTTTACACATGTGTTAACATTTATTAGACACATTGCACACATCCTCTGCATTTAACCCATCACTAGCAACTAGGCGCAGTGGGCTGCCATTTCAGGCACCTGGGAAGCAGATGGAGGGGGTGCTGATGTGCCTTGCTCAAGGGCACATCAGCCAACAACAACTCTCTGTCAGAGTTGGGACGTGAACCACCGACCCTTCAGCCAATGGACGACCCGCTCTAGCAACTGAGCCACAATATAAGTGACCTCCATTTACCGTTTGCATATTTGTGTTGTAAAAATATTAAAAAGTTCATTTTGCATGATATGTACCTTTAATATAGAACAGGACAAACGTCCTAACCCCTCAAATGACACTTAGCGGAGCTTCAGAAGAGACCCCCCTACCGCCACCACTACACCCACCTCCAACTGACCGACGCATGTCCCCTCAATCCCTAATAAATCAACCACATGACAAGTGTAGTTTTATATAGAATTATTTAAATTCATTAAATTACATTTAAATTCTTTCAATTATTTAAATCGATCATCAAACAGGTTTCATTAGTGACATTGGGTCTAGTTAATGTGATTCTATTGTGTCGTGACCAGTGGAATAGTTATTAGTTTCCATTTGTGGTGAGTGTGACTGAGATGAGGGATGAGAACTGGACCAGCTCCACAGGCTATATCGCCATGGTAACTGATACCAAAACATATCCTGCTTTCCCCTATCCTGGTTTTGTGCAACCAGATCATGGATAAATTAATCCGAGATAACCAACATATCCTGGCTTAATCCCTTATACTAGACGTGTAGAGTAACAAGGTAGAAAAACAAACATTATTAAAAATCAGCCTGACCTATAACACATCCCTTGTCTATACATATAATGACAGAGAATGATGGCTTCACATATGTTGTTATGCTGTTCCCAAAATTGCAGTGTGAAAGTAAAACTAACGGGACCAAGTGTATCATATAAAACACAGACCCTCAATCAACAAGATATTCCTGTAGTCATAACAAAATATATCTGAGCCCATTCCTCATACACCTGAATTATTCTCAGTTGTAAGGTTATGAGGTTGCATGATACTAAGTTCAATAGCATAGATGAAGTACACTCAAAATGTTTTTTTTTTTTTTTTGTTAGATTGCGTAAAGCTGATTTATTTACTGTACTGATAAATTATTAATTTAATATAATGACTAGGCCTCCTTGTCATAGACATTTCAAGGATGTCTCTGAACTAAATGTGAGCTGGGGTAAAATGTTAAAATGTACTTTCTCTCTTTAAATATTATCTGGAATGAGATCATACATGAGAAATTAAAGCATTTGTCTCTGTCACAGTAATTAGGTTACATCATGTGATACTGAAACAGAAGAGCCACAGTAATTGCTCGTGAGGTTATTAAAATAGAACCCATGTGTTAATAATAGGTGCATTTACCCTGGTATTAATTTTGTCTTTTTCATTGGACTATTTTTTTTTTTAAATAACAAGACAGAAAGAAGAATGAGATTTAATCTTCTGCCTTTCCTCGCTAACAGAAAAAAATACTTCATGCAGCGTTAAATGTATTTCTATTTTTGCTTCAGTCTCAACAGAGAAAAACATCCATCTGAAACATAAATAGTTTCACTAGACACAGGAGCCCTGCTGATTCCTGACTTTACTTTGTTTTAAAAAATACCAAAGTGAATGTTGCAGTGTGATTTTGGAAGAGAAAGTAATTTTGGAACTGCATGAAATACAAAAATGACATGTACAGTAAAAAAAAAAAAAAAAAACATTGTATGAATCAGAGTATGTAGTTTCAGTGCAGTTTCCCTCTGATGTTTGATGGAGGGATACGTAGAAGAGCAGTGAGGGACAGAAATGAAAAGGCAGGAGTTTTAAAAGCTTTGGGAAGGATTTGTGTCCAATAAGCCATGCAGGGGATTAAACCATGTTAATGCAATGCCTACACAAACTGGATGCAATACACACACACACACACACACACACACACACACAGACGCACACATGCAGAGAGGGGAAGAGATTGACAGCAGTATGTGGGCAGAATAAGCCTGTATAGTATGTGTTGCGTTAATATGCTGAAGTTTCTCCTTCTTTCAGCAGACGCATAATCAAATCACCTGCAGCAAAAGTGTCTCTCAGAGCTACAGCAGTGAGGCTCCACTGGCTTCACCAAAGGCAATGGCACTAGAGAAGCAACAGAAATCCACACAGTCACCTTTCACTATGTAATGACTCATTGTATTAGGATATGGCTCAACAGTCTGGACAAATGAAGCGTTGGATTTTTCATCTCACATATAATGGTTGTATCAGCACTTTTGGTCTTTACGGCAAATTTAATATTCAAGAAGAGTGTTTTTTTAAAAAAAAATTAACTCATCACATAGGCTTTGCAAGTTCATTAAACCTAATATTGTGCTTTTAAGCAAGTTAATATAACAAACTTTACCCAAGAGGGAGTGCATTCCCTTCAGAAGTGTCCCTCTGCAAACAACTGCAAGCAACTGCCGAGAGACAGGATTTCATAAATTACACTTTAACGTTTTTAATATGTATGAATGCCAACAGAAATCCAGTGGAGTGTCTTAAAAATGTGCCTGGTTGTGAGTGTTGGTCACGTGCTGCTGAATCATAAGAGAGTGATTTGCATTTTGTTACGTGTAAAAAGAGGAATCTAGGGAGGCTGCCTTGTTTCTATGATGCAGAACAGTTAAACTCATCCAGGTCGTCTTGGATGAAAGAGTGGGCCTGTTTACATCAGAGTTTTTATTCCTGTTTAATTCAGAATAAAACAGGAATTTTAACATGACCGTGTAAATATCTAATTCCAGTCAAAAATGACTATTCCAATTTAAAGTTAATTCTGAATAAAGTGACTGGTTTATTCCACTTTTAATTCAGAATTTGATCATTTCTCTGACATGTAAACAGTTAATTCCATTTTAACATAATTCCTGTCATTATGCACATGGTCTTGTTGCGATGACTCATATTCCACACTGTTGGCATTAGTATGTTCATTCGGTCATGCTACTGCTTTGTAATTATTACAAAAATAAATACCAAAATTGCATGTAGTATCTGGCCTTCCATGATGCGAGCTAAAATGACAGCAAAACAGGACGTAGGCATCCAGACGTTAAGCAACCGTTCTGTCCAATCAGAACCCTCTGTACCCACAGCTCTTAAAGCCAAATTAACTAGAGCAGAATACACCCATTTCCCATATAAACCTTTATTTGGAGATAACATTTTCATTTAAACGCAAAAAAAATAACTTTAATTCTGAATTACTTTATTCAGAATATCATTCTGTATTAAAAAACATCATGGAAATGTAGCCAATGTGTAGTCATTGGGGGGAGGGGGCATAAAAAATAAAGACAGTAAATTTAATATGCAAACAGTACTAATGATAGATTGATATATCAGATATGATATTTAGAAAAAACATAGAAATACTGGTAGCCTGTTTCGGTCTTCGGCTCTGGCTGATGTAAAAAAACAAACTGTATTAGCCCCCAAAATATTGATATTGGGCAATCAGTAATCATTACTTACATTCATATCAACAACCAACAACAACATTTCATTTAGAAATATATTATGTTTCACATATTTCAAGCAATAGAATCTACAAGGTGGGCAAGAATGTTATTTTAGATTTTAAAAGTCAAATGTAATGATTTTGCTCATATGGAGCTGGATATATATTAAAGGTGTTATTTAAGTACTATATGCATGAGTGATATGTAAGTTATAAAAATGCATAAGAGCTTTGATGTGAATTTTAGGAAATTTTGCTGATGCAATGTGATGTCAAATGTGGATGACTTCATTTGCTGCCGTAGCATCTGGAGGTTTAGACAGCTGTAAATCAACATATGGCATCATTAGAAGGAGCCTTCTTAGATTAAAAAATCTGCTATTTCTGAGTAAGTCAATAACCACTTTTAAACAGAAGTCCTAAAAAAATAAAAAAGCAAGATAATTGTCCGTGTTTTTTCCATCATTGACTGATTTCCAGTAACAAAGTGAGACAGGCTGCACTCTACATAGCAGACCTACATTACAGAAGCCAAGTGGTGGTGATAGCGCAGCATATAGTGTGTCATATAACTCACATGTTAGAAATACCCCAAGCTTAGCTTCTTAGCTAATAGCTAGTTGGCCCTTCTTTCACAAATGTTAGCATGGATAGAGTCCTCCACCCAAAATGACAACAGTGCACTGATCTTGGTGGCTCCTCTTTCTGGTTGCATTGATGTGTTTTCTCGCATTTTCACTATGTGGGTCCAGCTTGACTCATTTCACCTCGAATCGAGTCAGTATTCCTGAAGGGTGTTTCTAATAGGAGATAGTACTGACTTTGTAGTACCTGGACGTCGATGGGTTATTACTGATGAACTCACTTGTTGTGTTTGGTCTCATCTGAATTTTTATGTCAGTTACCAAAGAATGAATCTCCTCGACTGACCATGATGTAGTTTTGGGCTGTCATCATGTGGATTAATGTACCGCTATATTTACTGTCAACTTACACATCTGTATTTTGTAAACCAGTGGATCATCTGTATTTGCAGTGTTCATACGTCACACTTTAGTATCACTTGGAACTTCGGCAGAGGTGATAACAAAAACCTCGTACCAGACTCCAGATCCTTTTTTCATAATGGAAATGCAAAAAGGCCAAGCAGAGCTGAGTCGACTTAAGTCACATCATGGAAACACAGTATTGGTTTACAATATACAGCCTATAGTCATTTTTTATGTCCCCCATTACCGGGATTATACACGCAATACGTCACCAAAACATTACACATTAGTTGCAGAATAAGGAGTTTTTTTTTGATTCCATCTTTATCAGGACTCTGTTCCTACCTACAGAGGTGTTACAAAGCCATGATAAAGGTGAGAACAAATGATCCCACCATTTCCATTACACAGACGTCGATCTAGAGTAAAGGCAAAATATTCCCATAACAGAAGTGCTGTGCAAAAGAGGCTTATGAAAGTGGGCCAGGTAAGAAAGGAGACAAACGCTTTGTCTGCGATGGTCCTTTCAATCATTGTTCAACAATGCTTTTGTTTCATGTTCAAGATGAAAACACTTTCCACAGATTAATGACAGTCAAACACAGTATCACACACAACTCATCACACATGAAATGCAACACTGTGGTTCTGAGGAGAAAGATGAGTAAACTGTTTGTGAACTAAATGAAGGCAGTGGGATCGTGGCTTTGGATGCAGCTACGTCTCACCAGCGATTATTAAGCTTTGAAAAATCAAATGAACTAAAATACCATACTGTCAGCTGTGTAGATGCTCTCAGTGGTAGATATTTTGTGAAAGTATTTCTCTGAATAAGAAAATAAAGGAGATAAAGGCTGCATGTTGATAGTAAACCTGGTTTTAAACTGCAAATATTTGATGTGCTTATCTAAAATAGCTTCTTACCAACTGTGGTTCAGTGGTGTTGGTGCTGTTCTGCTCAAATTCTAAATAAATACATATGTACAATTTATCTAAGACTGAAACAAATGGCATAATTAATGTGTATGGATTTATAACAATAATCATTTGCATTTTTAATAGCATGGTTAAGTGTTAACATTACAATGCAGACATCTAACATCAATAATGTGCCTCAGACTGATTTGAGTGCCAATGTAATACATTAAGTTTGCTCTCACTCACTCGTCATCTGAACCCGCTTTATCCTCACTAGGGTCACTGGGGTCACTGGGGGCCTAATCCAGCTACAATGGGCAAAAGCGGGGTACACCCTGTATGAGTCTCCAGTTCATCTCAGGACTGAACATATATAGACAAACAATCACTCTCACATTCACACTTATGGACAATTTAGATTAACCAATTAACCTATCAGTGCATGTGTTTGGATGGTGGGAGGAAACTGGAGTACCTGGAGAAAACCCACACAGACACGAGGAGAACATGCAAACTCCACACAGAAAGGTCTGGTGTGGACTTTGAACCAGGGTCCTTCTTACTGTGAGGCACGAATACATTAGATTTTTACATATAATTAACACTAAAGTGGAATAAGAAATAAGATTTTTCATGGGTATTCATTAGTGTTGATGCATTAACACAAAGTATTAACAGCAATTAACAATACTGCCTGAGTTGTCTGGGTGATCAATTAACTGAACCGCTGATGCAAATCCCATAAGAGAACACACGGGTGAGCAGGGCGGCATTTTAAGTGTCCTGGTATGTAAATGACAGATGGTTGTTGTAAATTACTGCGACAATGAGGAACAGCAAGAATGAGGCATATTTTACTGAAGATCATTTTAACAGACATGATGATCTTAGAAATTGTATGTGATATTTGTTTTGCTAATAAGAAAATATTACGTTTCATGTTTTTAGTCAAGATTAATATATGTGTGTGAATGTAAAACTGTGTTGTTTTTTTGTGTGCTTTCAGTCATAGTATGAACATTAAATACTGTCCACTATGAAATAAATATGATGATATTTAGTCAACAAGGTTTAAAATGTTCTCCTCTGTGTCATTACTGGTTTATAATCTCAGATACTTGTCCACACTCTCTGCCTACAGAGTGCTTTTACTTTTGGTTAGACTAATATTGATCCGATCAATATGTGCAGAGGTCAGCATTTGTTCAAGAAATGTTTTAAAGCGTGATTCTTTTTTAAGTACAAAAAGTCAAGCTTTTAAACTTTCCCACCTTGATGTTTTGAGCCTGCTCTGATGAATGGGTCAGTGTTACAGAGCCCAGAACAGTGGAGTAGAAAAATCACTAATGCAACAGCTGCAGAAAATATATTGATTTGTTTATTTGAGGACTAAGAATACCATCAAAAGAAGAAAGGTACTATTTATTTCACTGGAATCAAAGTGCAGAGTCATGACTAAGTTTCACACATTCTTATTTTATTTATACACAATCCATAAACATTGCTATTTTTTCACTCCAGCTCGAGGAAGTTTAATTTTATATTAGGGGCGTCAAACTTAGTTCAGCGAAATTTGATCTGAAGTGGGCTGAAACTTTGCAATAATAACATAATAATGCATAATTAAATAATGTCACCTCCAAACTTTTCTCTATAAATTAGAGTGAAAAAAGTAAAAATGAACAATCCTTTCAATGTGAATAACATAAAGTGAAAGAAGAGGCAGAATATTATGCTTTTGTTTATCATTTCTACATGTCCATTCTAACTTATAGATCACAGTGGCTGTACAAACACCAAAACATTTAATAGAATATTGTTACCATTGCACAGATTTCTCTTAAAATATTTTAGGTTGTTTTTATATTTCTTCAGATTATTTACATTTTTGACAAAATTATACTTGTGAGTTGTGAGTATTTATAGATTATTATGATTATATTTTACTGATCTGACCCACTTCAGATTGAATTGGTCTGAATGTGGAACCTGAACTAAAATGATTATTAACATGTTAATAACTAGTTTTGATTTCACAAATTCATCCCAAGGCCGAGACTGAACCCTTTGGGGGACCGGATTTGGTCCCCAGGCCGCATGTTTGACACCTATCAACCATTGAACAGACAGGACAAGAGGTATTATTTAAAAGAGAATTTCTTGAACAAGTCTGACTGTAAAATAAAGCAGAGTTCCCTCACAGTGCTCATTTCATCCCCAACATGAGCATCAGTCTGTTCCTTTGGATAGTATCGCAGAAAAGAATTATGCTCAGAATGAAACTAATCCAGTGTGAAATCATGAGTCCAGTGGTGAACCTCAGGGAAGCCCACAGAGGCCACTCCACTCATGACGCTGAGCACCGTGATTATGTTCCATCAGTGTTCACTGCTCTGCAGGCAGCAATGTGCATGTGTCTGCATGACAAAACATAGCCTTTCATCTGTACAACAGCACTGATACGCTTACTGTACTTGTGTTACAAACTATGTTACGTCGAACACACTGACATTTTTATTCTAATTTGTTTTTGGCCTTAGCAAACAAAAGCCCTCAGAGATGTATTAGCTCATACAAAGGACAACAAGTACCTCATCGCATAGTTTCATGTTTCTTTTTTTTTTTTTCTTTTTTTTTTGCTTGACAGCTACACTCAGCCCGAGTGCCTTGAGGATTCATCATAGTTCAATCTAGACAAGGTCAAGGCGTGCTTTGTTTCTCAGCCTTGAAGCTCATTTTCCTGAAGCTTTAGCCTTGTCAATATATCCCATAACAACACCAAACATCTCTTTTTCTTATGAACACCGGCTTTTCTAGTTTAGTCAATCCCAGTAAGATACATGATCTTAATGGAGGCAATAAATGACAACATGAGTGCTGCAGAAGAATAGAGGTTTTAATGTACGCTACCGTTTTAGAGGAGCTGAGTAGGTTTCTGCTGACGTTAGTGTGGAACACACTGGTAGAACAAATCCTGTAAGACAAAGAGAGAACAATAAACTTTAGGTATTGTAGATGGCAATGTAAATTTAACAGAAGACATTCACCAGTCTGATGGTATTTTAAAGTGTTCTGAAGGTCACTGTTTTTCTTGGTGGATAGTTATGATTTAGGAATATGAACATTTGTATAGAGCTTTGTCAATACATTCCATTATGTTCAAAACCTCTAATTGTCTTCATTATCAAATGAGGTAAATGTTCTAATCCCACTTTTTTCTTTAGTTGGAAAAATCAATTACCTTTGAGAGATAGGCAAGTGGCAAAATGTTGGAGATAAAAACATTTTAATTAAAATCCATAGATAAGAGTAGCAAAATGCTTTATGGGGCAATATAACTCAACCAAATCATGTCATTCATCAGCAGAAATATTTCTCAACTCAAACAATATGACAACTGGTGTTCGGCATTAGAAAAAGGGCATAATTTAACTATATACAATAAATATAAAGACTCTTCTATGGTGTTATTTTGTTCTTTTCAATAAGTTGTTTAATCACAAACACATGCTGCCTTAATGACACTGTTACTGTTAATATAAAACATTAAATTATAATTAACCAATCATTTATTGCAGAAAATGTAAGAGAAAATAAAAGAAAGTTAAACTAAAGCAAATGAAGTAACGTCGATGATGTACAGTAACTGTTGGGCCAAGATGTGAGGGGAAAAATGAATTTTATATGATGTTAATGGATAGAATAGTTCACTTTAAAGTAGAATTTCTATGTAAAAATAACAATAATAGTAACAGAACTATAATGTAAACTATCATTTATTTAGTAACTTACTGTACATGTGCCAGACAGTGTTTGGAAGGAGAAAACACTTTAATAAACTACATTTGTTTCTGTATTTTTTAACACTTGTTATGCTCATGTACGTTGTATTCTTAAAATCTGAATAAACCAGTGTTTCTCAAACTTTGGGGACATGAAGGTTTGCCAGGAGGGTCATTGGATCACTCTTGGGTATTTTTTTCCCCTGTCAGGTTAGAATATGTAACAGGTGGAATTAATGTTTTAGCATTGGAGTATCCTGGACAAACCAGTGTACTACCATGGTGATCTGTCCCGAAACAACTAGAAAAGCATTGGAGTAGAAAATAAAAATGTACAATATTTCTGTTTTTGCACAGTTTGTACAGTTTGCACTTTAATATTCTGAGATGTGTCATGTAAACAGGCTCATTTTGCAGCCACTGATATTGTTAAAATGCTCTTCTTTGTTACCAAAAATGTGTCTGTTGTTCTACAAAAACTTACTTTATTGTCATAGTTCAAAGATGATTTAGCATTTCTTATTTTTTATTTGGAAAAATACTGTCTGAGGGAGCAGTCTTGTTGAGTTTATTTGGGTTGTTCAGGAAAAAAAAGAACGTTATTTTGAATGTGATCAGAAAATTATTCAAGCAAATTGCAACGAGAACAGAAGCATGTGCAGAAAGACAGGAATAATGTTAAAGCAGATTTAACTGTTTACATTGCAGAGGAATTATCTAATTTGGAATAAAGATTGGAAAAAACAATAACTGTATTCGGAATTAAGTTTCGAAATTATTATTTTCAGCCAGAATTAGGTGTTTACATGATCATTTTTAAGTGGAATTAATCTTTATTCTGAATTAAGCAGGAATAAGAACTCCCATGTAAACAGGACTATTAACAAGAGATCAACTGTGTTGTCTCTGCACTTATGAATTTTCCTTTGCCATCACAGTGAGTTCAACATTTGCATATGACAATAGCTTTTGTTTTGCAAATGCATGATTCTCATCTTCTCAATCACTACTACTTCAACTCTCTTTTGTAATGAGATAGGCTCCTAGAAATCAAATGAAATGACCTATGGATCCACTGAGATGAAAAAAAAAACTAGAGCCTGAGGTGTAATTAGCACCTCATAGCCGTAACTGAATATATGTATCGTATTCATGAGTGTGGGGTGGTAATGAGGCCCATTTTCCCAGAGTGATTTCACAAACAACATAAACAAGAAGAAGAAAAAAACAGATTAAGGGGCTATGTTTTCCTGAAGGCCTTGTAAAATGTAACAGTACATAGATCTCTATGTATTTATATATTGCATCACTGTCTTTTTTAGTTCGGTTAGTATTGGATTTTCCATCTCTATGAGAATGCCCCTGTGAGCATCTGCTGAAAGTGACTAATGCCATTTTATTACCATTGGCTGAAAGGCCAAACCAAGGGCTGAAGTCACAAAGAATACACTGCACGAGCTGCCTCCACAGGGACACAGTGCAGCAGTTGCACATGTAATCTGCTCAGTTTTAAGCACCTGTTTACAAAAATTAATCATGTATTGGTGCAAGTATTGGCCCCAGAGTGCATTTTTACCTTGTTATTTGTCAGTTCCCAGTTTATACTGTTTAAATTGAATTATGTATTGGTATTGAATGCTGCAATAACTGCAAAATTCCAAAAATGTCTTCTCTTAAAGGGATAGTTCAGTATTTTTCACATGAATTTCTATGGGATCAGTGTCTTTACCCTGTTTAAAGTGACTCAGTGACTTACCCCCGACAGTGTCCTGTGAGCCCAGTTCTGGTGTAGTTTTGGTCAAAGCAAAAGTAGTCCCGGTAGGTTTCCTGGGGTCAACAAAATACAACGTGTTTCTTCTCTAAATAGTATGAGTTTGAATGTGTGATTTATTTGCATCACAAAACAATTACGGAACAAAAACTCACACCTCATAATTGCTTTGAGCTACTTTCGCTCAATGTGCGTTGTCACTGCTGAACAACTGATGAAAGTAGTTTGTTAAGGCTCACAGCTGTTAGCAGTGACAACGTGCATTGATCGCAATTGAGATAAATTATGAGGTGTGAATTTTTGTTCCGTGAGGGTTTTGTTACGCAAATAAATCACTAATTCAAACACATACTGTTTTGAGAAGAAACATGTTGTATTTTGTTGACCCCAGGAAACCTACCGGGACTACTTTCGCTTTGACCAAAACTGGACCAGAAGTTGGCTCACAGGACACTGTCAGGGGTAATTCACTGTGGGTGCACCAGAGTAAAGAAGGTGATCCCATACAGATTTATGTGAAAAATATTGAACTATCCCTTTAAACGAGCTCAGGCTGACACACACTTCTATTATTTTATGGCCATAACGCAATAAAACACAAGTAGCACACTGACCCACATAGATAATAAAGTTCTGATACAGTTCATTCCTATACTTTCTTAGTATATTCCACTGGCATTTTCAGTTGAATAACCTCTCAGCTGTCAGCTCTATTTCTACACATGACATTTGTCACCATGGCAATGTGGTCCTACTGTTTATCGGTTGCTTGGTAACTCACTTCAATTCTATGATTCTGGACAAGGCTATTCTAATGCTGTTGTGTTCCAAAATGATTTTTATCTCTCACAATATTGAATCTGTCAACTTGCCTCTTTCAATAGTCTCTTCCTTGACTAAATCAATCAATCAATCAATCAATCAATCAATCAATCAATCTTTATTTATATCGTACTTTTCATACATGGTGCATGTAAGTGCTTTACATGAAACTCTCTATTGTGTTAGTGAAAGCCCTTTTAAATATTTTTTTTCTAAGTGATGTGCATTTTTTCTAAGTGTTATGACGTAATTCAGGCAGGTATGAAATGTGTGTAATTAATATCTGAGTCATAATAATGTTATGTGTCACTCAATGCATCTGGGGTTTGTGGGAACATGTTACTGTGCAGCTGGCTGTGGAATAAAGCATCTACAAACTCCAAAAGAGACTGTAAGATGACTTTAACTTCATTAACAGCAGGTCAGTGCAGATGTGGTTTCTGCAAGTGTTACACTCTGGGATTTGGGATAATAAGTGGAAGTATTAATGAAGCATGATTGCCATTAGCACTTTTTTATGCCCTAAACTCAGAGAAAACTTGTTTCCACTCCAACGTATGAGTGGGAATTGTGTTTTATCCCACAGAGTATTTCAACATTAGCTTTGCAAAGTTAAAGATATGAGGAAGAGAAGGAAATGGGAGAGAGACGATGACTCAGAGGTGAGTTTATGCACAGTTAACACCAACTCTCAGCAGGTGGTAAATGCACCAGCTGAGCTGCATGTGGCAATTTGTGCTGATCTTTTGAGAATTACATAGTGAAATAGTTTTTTTAGCATTGGCGCTTATTTGAATAAAAAGGGGCACATTTTGTGTTAAATGTATGAATATTCCCTAATTTACAGCCATTGAAATAACACGGGCCCCACATTTGCAATATGTGCTTGGCAATCCACCCTTTGTACCCTTCATAAATACTTAATGAATCACATGTAAAGTGTTTAATTTTCACTAGTTTTGTTCTCACAAAAGCCAAGCCATCCTTTCATGGATTACACTGTCAGTCAAAGGCCTGAACTCTCATTCTCATTAAAATGGCATAGGATGGACTGCAGATGGCCAACAAGTGCTCAGCATCACTGGGAACTCCTTCATGACTTTTAGGAAATATTTCAGGTGACTACCTCATGAAGCTCATCAAGAGAATGAAAAGAATATGCAAAGCAGTAATACAAGTAAAATGTGTCTATTTTGAAAAATATAAAAAATACTTTGAATGATGCAACACTTTTTTAAATGAGATAATTCCATAGTTTTGATGCCTTCAGTGAGAGTCTACACTCTGAATTAGTCAGGAAAACAAAGAAAAAGTAGTTGAGTCCAAACTTTTGACCACTAGTGTAAGTCCAAAAGATGGGATGTGGCATATTTATATAATAATAATAATAATGGATTAGATTTATATAGCGCTTTTCAAGGCACCCAAAGCGCTTCACATTAGTGTTCCATTATTCATTCACTCTCACAAGCTCCCTCTGGTGGTGGTAAACTACATATGTAGTCACAGTTGCCCTGGGGCAGACTGACAGAAGCGTGGCTGCCATTTCGCGCCTACGGCCCCTCTGACCACCACCCAACATTCATACTCATTCATACACCAGTGTGAGTGACACTGGAGGCAAGGAGGGTAAAGTGTCTTGCCCAAGGACACAACGGACTGACTAGGACAGAGCGGGAATCGAACCGCCAACCCTTCGGGTCAATGGACGACCCGCTCTCCCAACTGAGCCATGGCCGGTATATATGTTTATAATGAAATGTATAAATGTGTTCGTTAATGTGAATTGTCCCGCCTAAATAGATATAAATAATAAATGCGAAGTAGAAAACAAAGGGCAGTAGAGCAGGTTGTCTAATAACCGAAAGGTTGGTTGTTCAAATCCCACTCTGGCTGAGTCAGTCCATTGTGTCCTTTGGCAAGACACTTCACCCTCCTCGCCACTGGTGTGTGAGTGGTGGTCAGAGGGGCTGTATGTGAGAATGGCAGCCACGCTTCTGTCACTCTGCTCCAGGGCAACTGTGGCTACAAATGTATTTCACTACCACCAGAGGGAACATGTGAGAGTGAATGAACAATGGGTGACTAATGTAAAGCGATTTGAGTGGACAAAGAAGTTTGTATTATTAAACAGTCTTAGCTGAGTTCTTTACCACACAGTAATAGGGTTTTAGTGTACATAGTGTTGTTTTTTCCTGCTCTAAAAATGGCACTAGTACCTTGTAACCAATCTTTGCTCCATTTAGGGTCATCTGAGGAAAAACAAACCAGATGTTCTGACTGAGCAGCGACTACACTGTAGTGACAAGGGTAGATCTTCACAGTAGATTCTGACCTGAGGCTTTGCTTGCCCATGGATGAGATAAACCCTTCACTCTGGCTCATGCTGGTTTGTTTCTCGGGGCATGACTTGCACTAACAGTAACAGTAAGTGCAAACTGGGAAGCTTGAATGCAGCAGGGGGTCTATTGAAGCAACATTAGCCCTGTGCATTAGCCTAGCTCTCCTGTGACACACTTTCCTGCTGTCTGAGAGGCAGCCACTCAAAGCGGATCCAACCATTTCACTACAGGCCATACAGCCTCTGCTGTGTCCTCTCTCTATCATCTCTGTATTTCTGCTGGGCTTTCATTCATCTTGCCTTTCCCTTTCTGTTACGCTGCAGACATCTTTGTTTCGCCACTCTGTCTAATTGCTTTCTCTCAACCCTTTAAACTTCCACTCAATTTCACCTAAAACTTCTTAATAAAGTTAATTAAATATTAAATACTGTTCGTGAACCATTTTAACAACATGCAATTGGTGTTTGCTTACATTATTAATGAAAATATTAAGATGAAAACTGGGATATTGGAGTTAAATGATGCAATAGATAAAACATTTGTAGATATTTATTGATGTTTTGATGTGTTTTGGACTACATTTGGACAATTATTTTGGTTTGTTTTGAATGTTTTTGTTGGACTATGACTGTGTTTGTTGGAATATGGTTCCTTTGTGGATAATTATGAGAAATAAAGGTTTGACATTTGTGTTTTGAACAAATGACTGATTGTACCTGCTGTGGATATTTTATTAGAAACCGGTTTATATCTTCTGATGTGTGAGAATCTCTGTTGTCAAACTACATTAGGTCATGGGACATTTGGGACAGGTATGGGTGGTTTGCTTAACATTTTTGAGCGACTACTTCTGACCTATATATGTACCCTTGGAAGTTTAAAGGGTTAAACCCAGTACACCAATCAAGTACACCTGACCAAGCAGCATTATCTATGTAAAACAACAACACAAAAAAGTACAAAAAAACCAAACAAAAATCAAACGAACAAAAAAAACATTGCATCCTTAATCCTTCTCCATTCTTCTCACCCTCATGTTACAAAAGCTGATAAATTTGAAGTCTATTTTCAGATAAGCAAACACAACACACTCAATCCCACTTTCCCCCTCTCTCACTCTCTTGCACAGCATGTATTCTTATACTCCAACCAACACTCATCTCACAAAATATCTGCTCATCCTTTTCCATTTATCTTGTCTCTTTATGCAGTAAATGTAGCCAGTACACCAAAGGAATAGCACCCCTATAATCCACTTTGGATGTGGGGGATTTGCACATAACCCCACTCTTCTCCTATCTGTGGCAGGAGTGTAGCCCCAGCAAGGGATCTCAACAGTAGCCAATCCCTGAGAGCCAGAGTAGAGGGTCATGGCCAGGTGAAGCGTCTAAGAACTCCATACAGGCATCAGATGTGATGTGCAGGGACAGTCACCTTCCAAAGTGTTTTGGAAAGTACAATCACAGAAGCTGGAGGGTGAAGTTTGTGTGTCAGAGTGTGATTAAATTAGAAGATAGTTAAGAGGAGAGTGCCAAGGACTTAGTCAATATTTTATGTAGCCCCATGGATATTCATCCAGCCCTTTCTTTTGCTGAAGTAATGACAGCAAACAATTCTCAGATTTATTTTTACACGCACGGGTCACAAATTACATCGTACATACCCAGTAAATTGCTATTTTATGTACGAAGCTTTTTCATGTCAGCAAATCTTCAAAACAAATACCTCTTTCAGGTCAGAAGTCATGTAATGTACTGAAGCGATGTAATGGGAAATAATTACTCATCTTTACTGTTATGAGACATCCCACTGGTCATTGTTACAGTGAAACTGAAGCTGGCTCCAGAGGGAATACTGCAAGAGACTTAGTTTAGCTTTGCTCTGCAAGTGCTACTTTCCTGCTCTACTTCATGCTCCACTTCTTGCCCCCTATAAGTTATTTTGCTCTGGCATACTTCTTTAACTAGTCCATCACAGCTGACAAATTATAGTACTATGCCATAAGATATGTCCGGCCATCTCATGAACTGATCCTCAAAAGATTTCCCATGAGATAGTGAGATTGTGTTTGTCTGCAGAGGGACACTTAAACTGTGATAGATATAAATGAAAAAACAAAGACGGTAAAGCAATGGCATCAAACTCAAAGCCTCATCTGGTCTCAATAATTACATAATAATGATCTATAAATAATGTACAATGTTGTCTTTATTTAGAGTGAAAAAAAGAAAATTATATAAAAAAAAAATCCAAAGAAAATCCTCTGTCTAATTTTTGAGATATGACCATTTCAATATTCGATCACGTATGACGTGACGTTACTGTATGAGACGTCGCACAACAACCAAATTTCACATGTTAGATCTAATGTTAAATATGAAGCTCAAGATATTGTTGGTTTTAACTAAATATGTCAACAACCCTGCCTTAAGGTAGAGGTCGTAAATTTTGCAAATATACCATTCGTCATCGAGCCTATCGGTGTTATCTCATCTGATGTCTGAAGGTAAGATGAAGTGAATACAAAAAAAACGTGTGATACTATCTTGTCTGGATTCTGAGATGGGTTTTAGATGTTGACCTTCACTGTGACCTTGACCTTTGACCTTTATAGCTCAAAATGTAATAGTTTTTTCCTTGATGCATGATCAACCATCTCTGAAAGTTTCCTCAAAATCCGTCCATAACCTTTTGAGTTATCTTGTTGCCAACAAACAAACAGATAGTCAAACTGACAAACAAACAGAAAAACAAACGCACGGTAAAACAGAACCTCCTTCGCAGACGTCATAATCACTTCTGATCTCAAATGTATTTTCACAGAGTGACTGTTCTTCATCAGATTTTTCTGCTTCCTTTTGTTTTGGTGTGTATGGTATAATTCTAGGCAACAACCACCAGGTGGTGAGTTTGTACCTGTTAAAGGCAGAACAGTATAAAAACGAAGCAAGTCCAAACATGAAGCTTACCAAACATCCCCATTCCCTCTAACCCACCTCATACACAGCAGAAATTATGGAGCTTTGTAAATGTATTTGTGTTGTTGACTGTTATTAGATTAGAAGCATTAAAATCAATAAATAACTTCAGTTTTTCATTTAATTGATTTTTTCTTACCATGCCATATGCTCTGTCTGTTCAGTATATCACTGGATTTACAATTACAACAGTTCTCTCCTTTATTTGAGTGTTCAAGGAAGGGCCACAACATTTGGGATATTATGTGAATATCAATGGTTTTGACTGAATTTAAATGGGAACAAATAGAGAATTAAAACAGCCATCACAAAGAATCCTAAAATATCTGTGCTACATTTCATTTAAAAGCTCAAATGACCATAACCTATATGTCTGAATATCAACAGGCTATGATTCATCAGTACATTCATATATTATTCATTAATTAATTCTTAATCCTCTGGAGGGTTCCAGGGTGCTGAGATCTAATCTAGTCAAATCGGGGTACATCCTGGATATGTTTCCACTTCGTCACAGTGTAATATTAAACACTTAGATTTACACATGAATAGCACAATTCTGTTTTCTCTCTCTCTCTCTCTCTCTCTCTCTCTCTCGCTCTATTGTTGTTCTGAGTTTGCCCCACATAATACCATGAATTAATGTTGTTCTGACTTGCATTAAAGTGTATTTGCACATTATCATATCATGCTACATAGATTATTTGTCATAAAGCCTTCACTTACCTAATTGTAGGTGAGATACACTGAAGGACTGTAAAAGGAATATGTCATATCCAGAAAATTATAAAGTATTTTTTAGTGTTTAGTTTCCATGTTTGTCTGTCACTTCCTGTTTATTTTGATAGATTTTTTTGTGTGTTCTATCCTGTGTCTAGTCTGACCTTTACCCTTGTTTCCTCATGTGTGCTGATTGTTCCTTGTCCTGATGTGTGTCATCTGTGTCTTGTTGTATCCCCGCTCTTATGTGTGTGTGTGTGTGTGTGTGTGTGTGTGTATATAGTAGGTGTTTTCCCTTGTCTGTTGCTAGTTTGTCTTGTTTAACAGAGAATCAAGCCACTCCCAGTCTTGTCTTGTGGAGTTTTTGATTCCTTGTTAATTGTCCAGTTTTGTCCTTTGACATTTTGTCACTTTACAATTTTTCCTCTGAAAGAGTGAATTTAATTTAATATTTTTTTTACATAATGTTTTTTTCTATATAAAATTCCTTTTTATTTGATACTTTTATTTATTAGAAATCCTCTGTTTGAGTGTCTTATGTTGTACTTTGTCATTAAACCTTGGTTTATTTTTGAATATCAAAGTTTTTTGAGTCGTGCATTTGAGTTCAAAACCTAGTTCATTGGTGACAGAATAAAAAAAAAAACTGTATGCCCTAGGACAGCGGTGTCCAATTAATTTTAGTTCAGGGGCCACATATATCCCAATTCGATGGATGAAATTCTTTCTCTTTCAGAGGCGGAAGGTTTGGAAATGCATGGACAGCCAGGGGCCACCTGAGAGTCTGAGCCAAAGGGCAGAGTATTCCCATTCTGGGGCGGAGGGCAGGGGAAATGCTGCTCTGGCCCAGTAGGTGAGGGGCCACCTGAGAGCCAGTGGGCAGGGGCCTGCATATCTGGCACAGACAGTTAGCCTGAAAGTCTGTGGCGAAGGGCAGGGGTCAGCTGCTGGAGCTGCCACTCTGGCCTGGATGGCCAGTGGGCCCCTGAGAGCCAAAGGACACACATCTGCATTGTTAATGACCTGCACTACAAATTTCTTAAGAAAAATAAGTGAAATTTTTAACATTATTTCTCATCTTAACTATTATACATGTAATGTAGTAACATGCATCTGGTACTGAAAAATATAGGATTTATATATATATATATATATATATATATATATATATATATATATATATATATATATATATATATATATATATATATATATATAAATCCTACAAAAATATAAATCCAGATGCATGGTACTGAATAAAGTATATATATATATATATATATATATATATATATATATATATATATATATATATATATATATATATATATATATATATCCCGTAGTAACACTCCATCAGTACCATGTTCTCTGTCCTGCTCCATGAATGTCTTGTTCCAGTAGCCAATTTAACATCAGGGTGTCCTGGTTCCTCAACCCCTAACGCGGACCTTGTTGTCCCGGGCGCCGTCCGAGCCAGTATGACTCTATTTATTGTATCGCTCATCATGAGGTATAGGCATGTATAGCCTTGCCTAAGGGCACACCTGGGATTCGAACCGGCAACCTTCCGCACCAAAGTCAGTGGTGTAGACCACATGGAGAAGCATAACCAGGTAGCGGGCATACTGTACAGGAACATCTGTAAAGAGTATGGACTGGAGGTCCCAGGGTCAAGATGGGAGAACCCCCCAAAGGTGACAGAGAACAAACAGGCCAAGATCCTGTGGGACTTCCAGATCCAGACTGACAAGATGGTGATGGCCAATCAGCCTGACATAGTGGTGGTGGATAAACATGAGAAGACAGTGGTGGTGATCGATGTAGCAGTCCCCAGTGATAGCAACATCAGAAAGAAAGAACATGAGAAGCTTGAGAAATACCAAGGGCTGAAAGAGGAGTTAGAGAAAATGTGGAGTGTGAAGGCAACAGTGGTACCAGTAGTGATCGGAGCATTAGGGGCAGTGACCCCCAAGCTGGGAGAATGGCTCCAGCAGATACCAGGAACAACATCAGAGATCTTTGTACAAAAGAGCGCATTGCTAGGAACAGCTAAGATCCTGCGCAGAACCCTCAGGCTCCCAGGCCTCTGGTAGAGGACCCGAGTCTGAAGGAGACACCGCCCACGTGGGGCGAGAGGAACATTTTATATATATATATATATATATATATATATATATATATATATATATATATATATATATATATATATATATATATATATACATACTTTATGATCAATACAAGACTCATTGACAGTTTTGACTGGCATTGTATACAGTGGAAATATTGGGCTTTGCAAATTTGCAAATAGAATGGCCCTATTCTAGGGACATTCTAGGGACAGCAAACAAACCACATGGTTTGTTTGCTGTCCAGTTGTCATTTGTTATGTGTAAAGTGTGGTTGCAGGCTTGAAATAAACATATGATGATGATGATGAATACATTGTAATGTCAAAGATATTAGACAAGGCTAAACAATTGTTAAATCAATCAAATCTGTATTTGGGCCTCAAACTGAAACATAATATCATTTTAGTTATATGAATAATCCAAATGAAGTGTCTAAACCTTGATTAAGGTCCTGATTATTTTTTTCAATTACTTTATGAAACATTCGGACTGTAAAATGTCAAGACATTGGAGGAAAAAAAGTCTCCCAAAGCCTGTAAAATAGTTACTATTGAGTCTACTGTCACACAACAGGAAAGAAACCAGACAATATTCACATTTAAGATGCTACAACCACCAAATTTGTTGTTTGGTAATCTAATACTGGAGCAGATTATACAATATATTGAGTGACAGGGTAATGTTGTTATGTATTGACTGTAATTCCACCTAATTTACATTTCCAGGACTGTTTAACATATAGCTGCTGAGATAAGCCCTAACTCAATTATAACATATAATTATCTCCCCATGATTTATGTGGTCGTAGATCAATAAGTGATAAAAATGTTTTTATTCTAGTCAATGCAAATTTGTCATTGGCTGGTAAATAACCATGTGCTTTGTCATTCCATAAACAAGTTGAACATATTGACCCTCACTGTGGGTGCAGTGTGTCTCCTCTGATTGCCCCAGGGAACCTCCATGCTATGGTAACGACCCCTAATGACCGCCATTGTGGCAACAGCTGTAGTCGTAGCAACAGTTGGCTGGTGCAGCTTGTTCACAGTGAGGAAAAAAAGGACAAAAGGGTGAGGAGGAGGAGTAGGAGGAAGAGGAGGAAGAGGAGGGCAGGAGGCTCTTTGTCATCAGTAGACCGATCTGTGTCTTGTCCAGTTCCTCTCAGTCAGTTCTACCCTATACTTGTCTTTCTATGCTTCCATATTTTTTTCTGTCCAGCTGAAGGTCCATCTGTCTCTCATGGTGCTTTTCTTTCCCCTCTGTGTTGTCATCACTTCCCATACATTGTTGGCTTGAATTCATTACATAATTAACTGCTAAATGTTCTCCTCGAGCAAATGGCTTTTCAGAGTCATAAATATACAGATCGTTACCATCATCTCAATTATTTTCCCCTTTGTCTGCTGCTGCCTCTTCTCAGATTTATTCTCCAGTCCATCATGCAACATTGATATGGCCGCATTTACAATCCTGACAAATCCATCCATCCAAAAACAAAGCGTGCCTGCAAAAAATGATGTCTTATACCCACTTCCCAGTTTTATCAACTCATTCATCACTCACCCACCCTTATTTCATTCAGCCATTTCCCTCAGTTCACCCTTTTATAACTTATGCTATCATTTTCGCCTCATATCTATTCACCCCACTCAGTGTTTTTACCTCTCCATCTATCACAGTATCATTTGCACTCCCATATCATTCCCATTCTGTCTGGTTCTAACCTCCTCCTTCCTATTCTGTCTCTCCATCAACACTTCCCTCTGAGCTCTGAGTGCCCCGTGTACCCCCCCTGAGTGCTGAAAGAGCCTGAAATATTGATATCCCCAAGCGAAGGCCACCTCCGGCACACACTGCGGGAGGTCCAAGCCGATGCCACAGTCAGGTACAGGCAGACCGGGTGAACTTTAACAAGGAGGACTTACACAATAGTAAATGGAAATCTGGAGAGCAGTATACTGGGTGTTCCCCATGGTATCAGATTTAAGCATGGCCTCCAAGACCTTCTGGACTGTATCTAAGGCTCCGTCCACACAGCAATGCAACGAGGTGTCTTTCTGTACTGGGTACACATTAAATTTTGCAGTGTTAAATCAACACTTAGAGAGTTTATTTAACTTCTTCTAGAGTGTATTTGGTCCCATTATCTCCAAATTAACACTGCAAAATCTACAGTGTAGAAAACATATTGCGTCCACACTGGGTACGGATCAGTAAAATATCATGTAAACATGGCAATGAAATGCATGCTCGAAACGGTGCAATACACATGCCACACCTCGAGGTGCACAGTGAGACAGTCCCACCAGATACCAGATATAACAGAACAATAGAAGAAGTAAAGCCCATGTGCACCCCATAAACAAATAACTAGAAGGCGTCTCTGCTACTCACCTTGTTGGTTTAACATCAGTAGATTTTCCTTCAATAACACCAGTAACCTTAGCAGTGACTGCAGCTCTGCTCCTACTGCTACTCTAGTGTCCGCTATGATGGTCATTGACTTGTTTATAAAGGAATGTTGTGCGTGAAGCTGCTATTTGTTCTGGTCATGTGGTTGTGACGTAGATGCTAGGCGTAAACAAACCTGTTTTACTCGTGCAGATGGAAACACAACGGCACCGTTGCCAGGTCTTTCCACTCTGTAACCCGTTCTCAATATTTTGGGCCACCCAAAACACCAGTACCATGAAGATGCAAAGCCAAAATGATAACAAACTTTATGGGATTCACTCAAACATTGCTGTGTGGACTAAACCTTAGTCAATGACTGTAGTCAGTCAATGAACTAAGCAAAATAAAGAAGTAGATGTGAATGGAGTCGTAACATATGACATCAGTCAGTATGTTTACAGATGCACCTAAGCCAAGCTATGGGCAATAACCAAGCTGAGGATTTAACTGGAGTTTCCGAGAAATCCAAGTATAAATGATCGGCAATACAATCCAATTGTTGAGTGAGGTACATTCGACTCCAGGACACTAGGTGGTGCTACACGCCCTTGGCATTCTTCTGGTTACATAAAGACCAATAAGTAAATAAACACAGCAGATTTAAAGTAGAAGTAGAAGGAAGACAAGAACACAGAGCAATGATATGGGCAACAACGCTACATCAGTTCAATACATTTCATAAATACTGTACACCCTGATCGGTCTACATGTAAGCTGCATATTGTTCCTCGTCTTCTTCTTTTGTGTTGTTGTCAAGCAGTGGCTCTGCTCACTTCCTAGGCCAGTCAATTGCCCAGCTAACCATATACATGACAGAAAGGCTTGACTTAGAACCGTATTATCTGGCATGGATAGACTGATATCTAGTTTGGTTCCAGTCTGACTAACGTGCATATATGACTTTTAAAATGTCCATATTCTGTGGACTAAGGCAATAAGTTGTTTTTTTCTAAGTGCATCAAATGTAAAATTACTGACTGACTATAATATCTAATTAAGACAGTTAGATTTGAGTTTTTTTATGGAAATTACTTTTCAAATGAAAAATGTGCAACAAGGGAGGTTTTATTTTTCAGGTAAAAAACAAACTACTTGTTACATCAAATTAAAACTAGTTTCTTGAAATTGTATTTTGCCACATGACTTTTCTCAGATCTAATGCTCACATGTTGTACCTAGTGGACTTATTTAGCAAGTGTATTTTTTTTTTGCATGTTGTACATTTATTATCAGCTATAGCTTTTTCACATTTTTATATATGGTCATGGTGCTACTAATGGGGCAAAATGATGTTTTAAAAAAATATAAAATTGTCTTAGTAAGATCCCTAAATCTTTTGTGTACCATAACACTTGAGAAAATATAGGAAATGTCTCTACATTCGAAAAACCTAGAAAAACCTTGAGCACATAAAAAGAAATGATGGTGCATGTATACAAGAAGTGCATGTTGAAAAACCATGTCGAGCCGGCTGCCAGCTGGCTTTGTCATATGTATTCAATGACTGGATTCCAGGTGATCTGGAGCTTCATCAAAGGCAATGCATATGGACTAACTGTTCAATGCACGTGTTTCCTCAGGATTAGCCTCAACATAAGCCTGCATAACAGAGCGGTTTGTTTGTTTACACACCCCTCCCCCATCTTTTTCACCCCCTTGCTGCTCTTCTTTTTTTGTTGTTTTCCACAGTCTTCTTCCATCTCATTTGACATCCCTTTCCCCCTCCACATCCAAAACCCTTTATTCATCTCTGTTTTCACATTCAGTTTCCCTTGTCTTAAAAGTTAAACACTCTTCAAATGCCTGTCTTCCTCATTCTTCTCTGGGTGACTTTTTCTCTTGGGTGAAGGTGACCTTGCCAAGGAATCGCCATGGAGACAGCATCCAGCTAGGTGATGCTTGTGGAGGGAGAGGCAAAAAAAAAGGGGAGGGGGATTTACAGAAAAAGGAAGGAATGAGAAAGCAATGGTGTGAAGGCAGTTTCACCACGGAGCCTATTTTCTCTAGCTTCTGATTCATGGTCCTATCACTCTGGTTTAGATTACTATAATATTGTCCTCCTCTATATTTTTCTTTCTCTCTCTGTTTCTTTCTTGAACCCGGGGGAAACATGAAATGCTGTCCTGTAAAAATTCCTTATTTGGTGGAAAAGGAATGAAAATCAATCAAACATGAAGCACACCTTTATTATTCTAACCCTTTTGTGTTTTAAGATGATCTGTACGTGTAATTTGCTCAGTGAAATACAAACACTCTTAATTTATGGGAAGTGCTGATTTGGTCAAAGTGAAAATCCATTCAGACCAGCATTTAAATTAAATAGTGACAGTGGGGCTGTGAACAGCATCTAAAAACACATCTATCACAAGAAGCAGGCATCTGTTTAGAAAATAAATAGTCAAAGGGTGATGTTGGTTCTTCACATGCTATACACTTTGTTGACAGAGCAGAATAATATCTGTTACACTGGTTTTGTCTCAACAGCCAGCTGACTGTTAAATAATGTCTATTGTAATATCTATCTATCTATCTATCTATCTATCTATCTATCTATCTATCTATCTATCTATCTATCTATCTATCTATCTATCTATCTATCTATCTATCTATCTATCTATCTATCTATCTATCTATCTATCTATCTATCTATCTATCTATCTATCTATCTATCTATCTATCTATCTATCTATCTATCTATCTATCTATCTATCTATCTATCTATCCATCTATCTATCCATCTATCTATCTATCTATCTATCTATCTATCTATCTATCTATCTATCTATCTATCTATCTATCTATCTATCTATCTATCTATCTATCTATCTATCTATCTATCTATCTATCTATCTATCTATCCATCCATCTATCACAAAAGATCTATAAAACAACTATAGCCTATGTATTTTATAATTTGCCAATTCAATGTTTATGTCTGGATGATGTTTAAAGCCTAATTACACTCAGGCTATGTCTATGTCTTTTTTCTTCGTAGGTTTGAAAAACTGGCTCCGTGAACACACAGTCATTTCAGGAAATAGCTGTGTCCACACAAAACTACTGAAAGATAAAGAATACACACAAAGCTTGCTTGGTTCTACCAGGTCACCTCCAAATCAATGAGAATATTATAAGCTATGGTTCTTTGTTACCTCCGCCAAGGAGGTTTATCTGTTTGTCTGATAACTCGAAAACTTATGTTTGAAGAAATTTTCAGGACATGTTGGAAATGTGAACAGGAAGATCTGATTTCATTTTGGGGGTCTTTCTAATTGGGATGAAAGCGTATGGCTTGAGTAAAGAAAGAGTAAATATTGTGATTCAATATGTCCAATAAGCTCAATAGCTATTGTAGCATGAACAGTACTCTGTAGTTGTTGTGAAGTGGCATCTTGCTTCCTGGGTGAAAGGCTACAGAGGTGGGGCTATGACATGATCATTTTAGTAAAGTTGCAGTTTGGTTGTACAGATGAAGATGTGAAACCAGCATTTTCAAATGCATCCACTTTCATGAGGGACAAATAATGACATAATTATATACTTTTCCACTGACAAAATGGACAGAGAAATATGGAAATAAATAAATGTGGAAATAAATAAATAAATAGATATGGAAATAGAGAAATATTGAAATAAATAAATGTGGAAATAAATAAATCAGGAAATGCAACAATATATAAATATGTATAGAAAATAATAAATAAATAAATAAATGTATGAATTACGCATGCATAATTGAGGAAATGAATGAATATTAAAATATGGAAATAAAAACACAAAACATAAATTAATTATTTAATTATTCATGTCCATATGTATTTCTGAATTTATTTATTCATTCATTCATCAACTATTTCTAATTATATATTTTATGTCCTTCATACACTTTGAGCCAAGTTTTAAAAAAAAAACATTGAAAAGATGAAAAAGGTTTCAGTGACTGATTCTGTCAATTTTGTGTGGACGAGAAGCTTATCTGATACAAAACATTTGTGGATACGTCTGAAACTGTCTTTGTGTCTCAGTGAAAGACTGTTCATGCAAATACAATGCAAAAACAAGAATGAATATACAGGCTGCATATAACTATAATAATATTAAATAGCTTTTTATCTTTTTTTTTTTATCTTTATTTTAGTCTGTTTTTATTTTATTTATTTCTTGTACAAGCTGCTGGGAATCTAATTTCCCCAAGGGTGCCATCCCAAAGGGATCAATAAAGTCTGTCTAAGTCTAAGTCTAGCTGCAGAATGACAACATAGTAATTCTTGTCATATCACTGTCCTTTTTTGTTTTGCAGTTAGTTGTGTGTCAGTGAGTTAGTTAAGCATTGGTTAAACCTATGTCCACACTTGGTATTGTGTGACCCTTCACTATCATTCATAAGCTAATTCATGGGCAGCTCTGAATGCAGAACGTATGAGAACATATTTGTAAGTTAGAGTTGGTAACGACATTTTTTGGTTTACTTGAGGACATGTGCTATGGTATTAAAACAGCACAAAGAAAACAAGGACATAGAGAGATGAGTGTTCTGCCAACAGTTGCAGCTCAGAGGCATTCAAATCAACAATGCACAAATAACAGAAGGAAGCAGAGTGATAATCCTAACACTTTACAATGGACATATTTATAATTTTAATATTATGATCCTTATTACTGCTAGACAATCTGTGACGTAATGCAGAAGATTGAATTACACAAACCTGCCAAGCACAGCGGAAAGTGATTCGGCCTTCACGGAGACCCTTCCAACAGGGTTGTGCAAAAGTGTGGGTGTTATTTATTCGTGCTTCAGAACAAAACTGCTGCGAAACATTTAAACAAGAATACTGTTTTATTTCACAATTTTTTCTTGTTAGCACTGGTTCCTTTCCTCATTCACCCATCAGCTGAGTAGAGAAGGGGTTTACACCAACAAGGATGACATCTTACATATAATATGTTTGATATTAGAAGCATACAACTGTGAAAAGGTTAGTTTAACTTTTTAATAATGTCAAACTCTGTCAATGTAAACGACAGGAACGCCACATCGAATGACAGCAAAAGAACATAGTTGTGATGATAAGTGATGATAATAATAATAATAATAATAATAATAATAATAATAATAATAATAATAATAATAATAATAATAATATAGCCCTTTTTATGGCACTCAAAGACGCTTTACATGCAGTAAGACAACAACAATAATTCACTCTTTCCCCAATGTGACAACCAAGCGCTGGGCTTGCTTACCATGTACCAGGAAATCAAGAACTACAAAAGATTAACGGGAGAAGAAATTCATGGTATCTTCACTAACAAATTTTTTGGCCTTCAGTTGCTGTGTTGGGAGATGCAATCAGCCTTGCAATGCGTCACTCACACAGCCGTAGGCAGACACATTCACAGCTGCCTGTCAAAATTAGGGCCATCCTATTTTCTTGGGGCATTGATTCCAAATGTAAATGTAGAAGTGTAACGTTTGAGCATAAATCCTTCACTTTTAATTTGTGTCATTTTCATGCTGAATTCAAGGAAACAGGCAGGGTTTAGTTTTAATATGAAATCTGTGTGTGGTTTTTCAGTGAGCTCCAGTGTTTGCGTTCGCCTATATTAACTACACAACCAGAAACTGTGGATGTTTAGATGGATAGGAGCAATGCAGTGGCTCCTTGGCCCTTCACTGATAAAGAGCATTAGAGGAGGACAGAGAGGACAGGAAAAGGGCAAAAAGAGTGGAAAGGTGAGGTGTGGTATGATCTTTTTGTAGAGTGATGTTGGCTCGAGTGGTTAAGTTTGGAGAAATGAACATAGCAGTTTTCAGCAGAAGAATTACCGGTTTCATTCTAGCCCAAAGTGATCTTGAAACAACAAACCAGACAGCTGAGCTGTGTAGGAACAGTGTAACACACAGTCATACAGCAGCACTCACACTCAAACACATACTCAACACACTTGGACACACAAGCACATTATGCTAAGCCTCTCAAAGCAGAAGCAGTGAAAATCCTCACAACGCACTTATTACAGTAAAACCTTACAGCATGCAATTTCATTTTTAATGAGTTTAATTAAATTCAGAACAGCAAAGTGTGATTAGTGTGATTGTGTTGAGCTGTTGACCCCTGAACACTGTCTGTGCTGTGAGGATTTGTTAACCATGACAGTGGTTTGAACACAAGAATATGAGGAATATGAAGCTAAAAGTAAAACATTATAATTAAACTAATCAAAATCTCTTATCAATCTCTTATCTTTAGACAGAGATTAGGGACACAGTTCAGCATGTTGTTGTTTTTAAATGAACAACATATGTATATGCCAATTAACATATTATTGTACTCTTCACAAAACGGCAATTTGTATAACCAGTACACATACAAACATAAATATGCTCTTTAAAACTTAGCCGGTTTGGGCATCATTTAAGCCAAATTAAGGTAAATATAGAAAAAATACAAACTTAAATTAACTAAATGACTTTTCTATGTTCAGATGGCCTCCATGGCATTAAGTTTCTTGGATGTTGTTTATTATCTCTTTTAATATGTTCAAATTTTCTACAAATATATGAACTGTCATCTTCTGAACTGCTTTATCCTCACTAGGGTTGTGAGCGGTGCTGGAGCCTATCCCAGCATACCTATGAGTGGGCGTGGGGTTCACCCTGCACAAGCCACCACTTCATACAAACCAATCATATCTAAACCTATGGATACTTTATATCAAATGATATGCATGTTTTTGGACGGTGGGACGAGTACTTGGAAAGAGTCCGTGGAGACATGTGGAGAACATGCAAACTCCACTCAGAAAGGTCCCTGGTTGAAATTAAACCCATAACTACTGCACCACTGGCCACCTGTCACGGAGGGGGTGAGGTGAAGCAGGACTCAAATGCACAGTGCTGAAGGAAGAACGGATTTAATAACAAACTACGAAACATAAATACAAGAACGAGACAAAACCAGAGTCAAAACCTGGGAACAAAACAGCCACAGATGAGGAACGGCTTGCAGCTGCGCAGTGCGAGACCAGGTGAGTGTGGAGAGCACTGGGGAAGAGGTCACTGGAGCAGAGGTCATGACACCACCCAATATATGAAATTGATAATTATTGAAAAACATACATTTCTTCCACAGAGTGAGGAAAAATAGTAACTCACATCATCTTGCTGCATTTTGCTACACTCACACAAACATCTGAGTAGCATGTGGATCAGATTTACTTCAAAACAAAGGAGCCAATCGGTGTCAACGGGTGGGACTACCCCGTGACTGGGTGGCATTGTGGCTGGTGTCACGTAAAGCAGAAGCAACGGCAGTGTAGTCTTTTCAGATACACAATAATGCAGGCATGTGTTAGGTATCCCAAGGTCCGAGACTCGGCTATTTATAAATCATATATAAATGCCTAGATACAGTCATACTGTAAAAATTGTTTAATTTATTCTACATGTTATCATTTTGAGTTTTGTATATTAATGAAGTAAAGTATATATCCATAGTTCAAGTGTGAAATTTTAGTCTACAATGATAATAATTTAAAAAGGACATTTATAAAACCTCTAATCCATGTGGGTCAGCCTCAGTATTCAAACATAGTCAAAAGGGTCAAATGCCAGTAAAGTGGCAGCAAATGTGATCTGCAGCCATTTTTAACATTTCTATATATACATAATGTCACAAACTGAAGTCAGAACTGGATGAACTGAATGGAGCTGATTCACCAGCTGCAGGGTTGTCAGATGAGCTGAATGAGCCTCACTGTGACCTCTCTGTGACCTCTGTGCTCGGATAAGGTTCTGGTTGTTTTCAGCACTATTTGAGTGGCAGTGGCTACAGCTGGTACACTACATTCGCACATATATGAGTAAACATTAGGACTGGTTTAACACACAATTTTATTATTTTTTTTTAATTTCTGAATAAAATGCCTATAATGCTATGTTTAGCTTCTTTGTGAATTTGATGCATTTGGCATTTCAGATGGCCCAGTGTATGTGGAAAAAGCACAACTGTACATGACAGTACAAAAGGAAAACTAGACAGCAGAAACTCACATCCCATATTCATGGTTACTGTGAATAAGATTCTTTTGGTGCAAAGACTAAGAATCAACACACACAAACAACTAGTATATTCACAGACCCGAAGTGAGAATGCTGTGTTTGTATTTGTTAGGGCCTTGTGAATAAACAGCTTGTTTCACAAACCAAGTGATGTACATGACAAAAGAGGGAACAGCAGTCTGAGAACTTTTCAAACTTTCTGCCACACAGTGACAGAGTTATTCTATGCGTAGTGTGAGTGTGTCTCAGATGTCCCAAGTCTCCCGGAAGTTTCAGAAGTCTCCCTGATATCGATCCAATCAAACTTATACCTGGTGAGCTGCTTCAGTCTAATATTTGACAGATGTGCACCTTCTCCACAAGCATCAGCAGTTGTCTGCTCAGCCTTACCCTACTTGAGAAGTTTCAGGAGCGGACACAGACTTCCTTGCTGTCGGGGAGTTTAGGGACTGTCACAAAAGAAATTGACCCACAAGACTAAATCAAACAAAACAAAATAAAACACTTTTCTCCATTAAATCAATTGTATATTAATCTCAAATGTATAAATAAATACACAAATGAATGAATCAATACATAAATAAATGAATAATTAATAAGTATTAATTTCCAAGCAAATGTTTACTCAAATGACATGTTTTTGTTCAATAGTGTGTGGGTCATGTGACCTCTGGACTCCAATAGGCCTTTAATTTATAGCCCTGGTCTGGGCACATAAAACACACCTCGTATGTTTAATTTATATCACTTTATTGATTTTCTAGCAATTTTTTACTCATGAATTATGCATTATCATTCAATAGTTCGGAAAGAGGGGGGTTGTTCGAAAAGGGGGTGGGGGGGGTTGGAAGGGTTGATAAGTATCTCCCTGAAATGACTTTTTGGAACTTGGGATGTCTGGTGTCTGTGTGAGTATACATTATGGATGCATTGTCACTACTACATCTTTACACACCATCTGTTCCTGGTCCAGAAATCCAAACTTGACTCCATGTCAGTGCTGAGAGTAGAATGAGCTATTATCTCACAGTATACGTGACCCCTGAAGGATGAACTGCCAATCCTTCTTAGATCTGCCCTCTTGGAAGGATACTGTTGGTACAGCAGGAGCATTTAGAATAACACCAACAGGCACTGTCAGGACCCCATCACAAGCAACTATCAGCGGCCTAACTTCAGCAGCCTGCTCTACCCTAGGGTTCAAATGTCAGACTGTCACAGCAATTTGCTAATCCTTCTGCAGATGTCACACTGAGAAGCATAGAGCTTCCTCTTTTGTTATGTGTTGTGGTGTGCTTTTCATTTGTTGCTTTTCTTCTGAGGACATTACTGTTTTGTTTTAATCATTCATAAATTACAACAAATTGATCCACTGTGATAGATCAACTAGACAAGACAACAAACAAACAAACTTGAAAGAAGGCTCTCCCCTTTCCAGAATCCCACCATGAGTCTCTTTCCTGTTATTTTCGACATAAATGTCCTCAGGTATGGGAGTGTATGCCAGTTGAGATTGTTCTGTAGTCTTCATGCAAACTAGTGCATGAAATCCTGCAGAAGAAAAACATTTTTTGCTAGCATGAGTCATCTCAATGTTAAGAGTTTATATATTCTCTTAAGCAACTGTCCCTGTCATGATAATCCTTCTATTGCCATTTCCAAATGCTAAAGCAAAAAGCTGAAATAACGTAACAGGTGAATAATTCCCAAACTTTCATTTTTACAGATAATTTTTGGAGGGCAAATTGACATGTATTAGGCCCATGGTCGATTAAACAGTTTGTTCACAAATTACATTAGTTTCTTGGTTTTAACTCAGCAATAATAAAATAGAGTGTCGTCAAACAGTAAGACTCCCACATGTTCAAAGCATTACCAATGGTAATTTAAAACTAAAGCTGGTGTAGAGATGAAATCTGATGGTTCTTTGTGCTGCCAGAGCATGGCCCAGGTCATTAAATGGGTCGAAAACAAGGACAATGGTAGCTGCAGGAGGGGAGGTACAAGAGGGGATGGAGGCTGAAAAGATGAAGGAGGGAAGAGATAGAGAGGGAAGGCAGATGAGCAATGAGAATAACAGAATACTGCAATAGCATTGAAAGAGATAGAAGCTGACCTGAGAACACCCTGGCATTACCTTCCTCAGAACACAGCGTGGATTTATACCAATCAAAGCATTCCACTTCAAAATAATCCTTTTCCTTTCAGACAAATTAGGGCAGACTGGTCAAAAGCGTAACAATCTGACATGTCTCCACATATACATTAATGCGTATACACACGCAGATCGGTTTTCCAGCATGTTTTTCACACATACCCACACACATACAGCTGAGCCTGAGCCTGTCCATCACCAGGAGGGTACCAGTTCAACATCATAGTCTCACATCTCTTTCTATTTTATCTCCCTAACTAAACCTGTCGTTCTGTCATGACTGCAGATTTACTGAAGAAGAGCTTTCTCCTCAAGTCAATTTTACCGTCGTAGCGTTGAAGTAGTCCAGCTATTTTTGGCTTCTTTGAGTGTGTAGGTGTGTTTTTTGTGTGTGCACATTTCTGTGTGTGAATACAATGACCCAACGTGGCAACATCCACAGTCAAGATAACACAGCCACTCTTTGCATACTGCACCTCCATCTTCATATTCTTCTGGGAGAGGGGACATGGCTGAAATCGTCTGTGATTCTGGGGTTTTATTTTCATCAGAAAAAAAAAAACTCACTAAAAACCATTTAACTACATTTTATGTAAAGGAAAACAATTCCTTCATAAACTACATATGTTCTTGAAGTGATATTCTCAGATGAGTCATTTCAAAATGTATGCATTTAAACACTCTTAACAGAGTTGCCAACTCACATACACTTTTTATTCAGTAAAACCAGTTCATAGCTGATTACACTGTAGTGCAAAAAGAGTTCACTGCCATAGGGATTCATCAGTTCTGACTTTTTCAGCTCAGATATAAATTCCTTAGCTCTGGATATCAGACAAGTACTGATCCAATAAGAGTGTTCAAATTAATTACACCAAACATAACCTAGAAATGCACATCAAAAACACAGACACATATTTGACATATTTATATTTGAATAAATATTTGACATATTTATATTTGAATAAATATTAATAATAATACACCAGCTACTTGATAAAAGCAGCAGGATCAGAGTGACTGTCAGTGACACTTTTACATCCATTTCAGACAGTATTAAACTGATCTCCAAAATCATTATCAGACTGGTGCAGCTCTACACAGACAGTTAATATTCTTCTAATTTGTCAGAGAATTGTCTTGTGTTTTAGTGTTAGAATAATCAGGAGACATGTGGCTTGTGAAAAATAAGTTCAATAATCACTGGGTAATAACAGCGTTGTTGGTTCTCTCCTTTGCTTGTGCCATTGGAACAATGATGAAACCCATGAGACACTGACAGGAAATCACTTGTGTGCACTGCTCTAATATTACCTGGCAAGGAGGTTGGATTTGTGAGTTCATAAAATTACAGATGATCAGAAGCAAGATACCAGGCCTAGTTCTGTAGTAGGATCGGTGTTTGCCAAATGGAAAGTGGATGCATTTCTGTTCCCTAGTGTATACTGTCATACTGACCATTCCTATTCACATTCATCACTTGTCTTGATCTCCTCTCCTCTCCTCTCCTCTCCTCTCCTCTCCTCTCCTCTCCTCTCCTCTCCTCTCCTCTCCTCTCCTCTCCTCTCCTCTCCTCTCCTCTCCTCTCCTCTCCTCTCCTCTCCTCTCCTCTCCTCTCCTCTCCTCTCCTCTCCTCTCCTCTCCCCTCCCCTCCCCTCCCCTCCCCTCCCCTCCCCTCCCCTCCCCTCCCCTCCCCTCCCCTCCCCTCCCCTCCCCTCCCCTCTCCTCTCCTCTCCTCTCCTCTCCTCTCCTCTCCTCTCCTCTCCTCTCCTCTCCTCTCCTCTCCTCTCCTCTCCTCTCCTCTCCTCTCCTCTCCTCTCCTCTCCACACCAGTTCCACTTCCACCGACAGCCACCCTGGCAATTAGGTCAGCAGTTGGCCTACTTAAAGCACCAGGAACTCAGGCCTAGGTTTCCACTATCACTTAAGAACATCAAACACCGCAATAAATCAAATACGGAAGACAAACACTGCAGACATTTAGACTCAAAACACAAGTAATTTGCATACATTTGTCAAAGGTCTCTCGTCAACTTCACAATCTTATGTACATGGCTTCATGTGACTAAAAGGATTGGACTCTATACTGTAGTGAAGGTAGGTCATCTCTTAATATATTTGACACACAGTGTGTATCCACATGGCTTTGTAAATTAAGTCACACGTGTTTGCATGCAAAGATGGGTTCTTCTTGTGACCTTGGTCAGATAATCTGACCTATGAAATCTCATTTAAGTCGGTAGATTCACTGAAATGCTAAGTCTGCTGGCCTATGAGACTAGGCTACCACTGGGGTAATTGATTTTAAAATAGTGCACTGGCCTGACCTTTGGAAAGACTTTGCAGAAGACTAAACACTAGCACTTCAAGCCCGAAAACTCAGCTTACATCCATAAACAGCTCATTATGTTAATGTTTGTATAAAGGACATTGCACTGCTAATGAGGAGAAAGCATTGATTCACTTAACCCATCTAAACAAATCCTCGTCTTTACAGAGCACCTAATGAACATAACTTTCACTGTATTTAATTAGACTGATAATATTGAGCCTAATGATATCATTAAACAAAGTTAAAATTCTTATGAACTGCATTGTAACTACATGCCTCACTAAGAGAAACACTCATTTTGGGGACCTAATGTGTTGAACACATTGGTGATAAAATATACAGTGATTGTCAATGCATGCTGTCGCAACACAGGATGATATTTCATTTTAACAGCAGACAATTAAATCCTCTTTTCCTACTTCTACACTGTATTTAAAGTGGTTGTGGTCATGGATTGAGGGGTTAGGATTATAATAAAAATCAGTGTTCAGCTCATGATTAACACCTGTGAGCTGTGGAGCAAAACACACGTCTTCTATTATAAAAGTATTTTAAGGCTACAATGACCATCCTGTCAGACTCGGAGCTATCTTGTAGCAGCTGTACCTCAAACATGTACAGGTGCTCCAAGTCTTATCTTGGAAAAATGCTTTTCTTTGTCATTTTTCCTGCCAGCTATCTATTCGATAGGTGGAACTTCCCGGCCATTTTACAAGAACTTAATGGTATGTGAGCATTTCCACTAACCGGGCCGTTTGATAAGGTCGCCTATCGGAACTTTTACAGGAACTAACAGAGTTCCTGGTTGTGAGTAAGTACTCAAGAGTAGCCCAATAGAGCCTCTGGGCAGATGTTATGCAGATTGGTTGTCCAAAATGACATCATCAGATTGTGACAAACAACTCAAGACTAGTTCCCACAAGACAAAGCCGAATTTGTGGCTTTTCCAGCTCTCTGCTTCATTCATCTCTGTGGAATTCTTCTTCCAGAGCAACTCTTTTTCTTTCAGTCTTTGATATCATTACTGTGTAATGCAACAACACAAACATAACAAACATCCCAACTTCACATAAGGGATGTTAATGACGACCGTTTGACAGATGGTTGACCACATCAACATTGTTTGGTCACAATTTTCGTCAGTTAAAAAACAAACAAACAAATAAAAAACAGGCTAGATCAGTCACTCCACTACACGCCCTCTTTTGCAGTGTAGTGTAGACTATAAAGAGGAAGCTTCATGATCTCTCCATAGCATATATTTAAAAATGATGAATTTGAGCATTAGCAATACAAGACAGAATTTATTAATCGCAAATGTAGAGCTCAATTAATCTACGTGGTACGCCTCACGCCAGTTTGGAACGTTTGCTCAAAGTGTAAACAAAACACAAAGCTGGAACTTTTATAACAGCTAGACTGGGACAGTAAGTTGTCACCATGACAACCCAAAAGCGCGGTGGATGAGTCGTGTTATCCATCTGACAGGCCTACTAAAAATGACATGACGAGTGGGCTACGGCAAAAGGGTTTATGCAGAACTGATGCAGGCTGGTGGACATTGGTGAGTTTTTTTTTTTTTTACACCATATTTAGCAGCAGAATTTATTGGAATATCGAATATTTTCTCTCTGTCTAACGGTTTAAAATGAGATTTTAACATAACATCGCTCCACCTCACAGTGTGACTCGTGCTTAAAAAGTAACTGAAGCACTGCGGTGCATATGGCTATGTGTGTGTGTGTGTTTGTGTGTGTGTGTGTGTGTGTGTGTGTGTGTGTGTGTGTGTGTGTGTGTGTTTGTGTGTGAGCCAACAAAGCAACTGTTTTCATTTCACGGTGACCGACTACAACCAGTTAATGAGGCTCACTGATCGTTAAAGATTTTTTAATACATTTCATCATCCCTAGCCCACGTCTAGTCTTGCGATTTCCTCTTCTGCTACTTTTTGTTAATGACGTTACCATAGCAACTGATGCAATATATCCACATCATCGAAAGGTTCCAATAGGGCCATTTCTGTATGGAGACACATGCCTGAGAGGACCGAACTAGCTCATAGCGCGGTCAAAAGTAGTTCAGATAGTGGAAACACGCCTCTTGTGATTTCTGCCCGACCCCACATAGGTGTCCTGGGGTCTAACAGACCGATACCTTGCATATGTTTCACTCAAGTATTTTTCCATTGTGGTTCCGTGGCACAGAGTCCTGCACGGTTCTGATTTTGACAAACCGCAACTGCCCGTACCCGTCATGTTCAAACCGTATCCGACCCGTTTTCCGACGAAAAAAAAATTACAAATCCACACCCGAACCGACCCGCTATAAATGAACCCGATATCTGACCCGAACCCGGGAGAGAAAATGTCAGCTTAAATACAAAATGTCAAACTTAAATACAAAATGTATTGCCACGAATATACTGAACAGTGACATAGCCAAGGCAGAGCCAAATAAAAATGTTGTTAAACAGGAGCAGACAAAAAATAAATTCAAAAACTATTTTTATCCGTGAGCTCGTACGCGCGCGCGCGTGCACACACACACACACACACACACACACGCTTGAAAAACGCATCAAGAAGGAAGTCGACAGGAGGTAGCTATACAAGTCCAAACTAAAGAACAGTTTTTAGCCTATGAACCGCAAATTAGACCCGCGATCACCCACGTCCGACCCGAACCGAACCCGTATCCGACACAGCACAACATTTTTCACCCATTTCGTGAAAATCTGCGGTTCACCCACGGGACACCCGCGGGTACCCGAACCCGTGCAGGACTCTGCCGTGGCATATCAGCTTGAACAGCAGCAACGGCAACAGCAACATGAATGATTGGACTTGACTTCCTGCTTTTTGAATGGACACTTCCACAAAATCAGTCAGCAAGGCATCATGCAAACGTATATCTATTGCGCATACACAAGCACAGCAGCATAGTCAATCCAAGCTTTTATTCACACTAAGTGCTGGAGTGGATTCAGAGTTGCACCCCCTCCAAAATCAATAAATGTGCCATGCTCATGATTTAGTATTAGTCCCTCAAACCACTCTGTTTCTCTTTCTTTGTCAACCCATCACAGTCAGGACGAGCATCAGCCAGACAGACACCAGCCCCCATGCCGGAGCCTGCAAACACCCACTAAACCTTACAATGCAATACTCTTCTCCCATTTAAAGCACATTTAAGTACATGACATGTTTTCAGCATGGTAGAGTGATTCAATGTAAACACACATAGATTCAGATTCAGAATACAATCCTATGCCCTGACAGCCATTTCTGTGTTTTCTTTCACTGTATGAACAAATGTTTAAGCATGATTTCATGATAATCTGCTCTGTAATGGCATTATCTTATATGGGGCACATCCAAGCTGGCTGTATGCAGCTGGTACGCTTACAAAGCTCACTCATATGAGCATGAGGGGGAAAAAAAATCAGGTCAGGGACACTTATTATCGAGGTTATGGGATTCATATGAGATGATAGCAAATAATACACTAACATGACATTAATAACATTGGGAATGTCTCAGAGTCACAGTGCAGTGAGAATGAATACATTTTTATCATCAGTGTGATTCATTCGCTTTAAACAGCCCCTGTATCACAGTGATCAGTGGAGGCAATTTAGAATTATAGCAACATTGTTACTGTTGTCACAAGACATAAAACACTTGGAGATAATGCAGCACTTAAAAGGCTAATGATATGTTCAGTAGTCATTCTTCTATGTCACTAACACACAATGCGCTGTAAAGGCTGTATGTCAGTACAATTAATGAAGTGGTTGTTTTTTGTGTTGTTAAAATGTGAACTAAAGGTCAACATGGGGAAACAATGTTGAAGTAATGTATGAAGGTGAGGTATTAATGCAACTGGACCCATTATTTACTCATGAAATCCACTAGAAGACATTCAGATTCAGAAAACTTTATTAATTCCATATGGGTAATTTATTTGCACCTTACCACAGGCACCAGTCAACCTTCAAAGTGCAGTGTGACAAACAGAACTACAATAGAAATACAAGACCATTAAAAGGCAATTGCGAAGAAATGCATTAAATAATCAGCAATACTTAATCAATACACACCAAGGTAGGCTGTAAAAGATTTTAGGTTTTGCTAACATTAAAAAATCTCATATAAAATCCTTTTTTCAATTTCTCCTTAATTGAAACAATAGAAATAACAGTTCAATGGCATTCTCAACATTTAATGATTGACTGTAATTCCACTTAGTTTCACCTCATCTATGTTTTTACATTTTGTTCACTTATATCCACAATAGTTCCCCTTAATAAAAAAATATTAGATGGAAGAACTTAAAAAAAGAACATGTAACAGAATAGAATAGAATAGAATAGAATAGAATAGAATAGAATAGAATAGGGAAATTGCTTCATTCAAATGTTGTGTAATATTTTCATCTGGAAGATAAAGTATTTATCTGGAATGACGATAGTGATGAACTAAAATATTGTTAAAAAGAATATGGGAATGGATAAACATTTTGTTTCAAGAGAATAAACAATTACAAGAGAATAAATAATTTCTGAAACAACAGTGCGGTTGGATTGTTTATATGAAAGACAAGGCATATTTGTATTTGAAATACATTGGTCACAGTTTTAGTCTCAGGGATCGTTCTTCACTGTTGTTGTCCATACACTTCCTTTCATTCCCTGCTTCTACATTGCTTTTTTTCACGGATCAAAACCTAATAATTTAACATCCCGTGACGAAACTGCCTTCAAGCTAAATGGAGCACTGAATATGTTTTTGCAATACCAAAGAAATTGCTTTACATGTATTCGCCATGAGGGTTTTTTTGTCAGGTGAGGGTAAAATAAAGCTAAAAAAAAGCCTTTCCTGGCACAGAGAATGCAAAAACCTGTATTTTAAACTGTATATGATTTCCATCTATTATCAGTTAGCTGGCAATATATATTTAACATGTATGGTGGTTATTGTGTTCTTTAAGTTGAAATGTTTGGTTTGTCACATTCATCATATGTCCAAGGACTAGATATCACAATTTTAGAGCATGATAATAATTTAATTTGCCGCATAATGTTATTTTTAGAGGAATCATACTGGTTGGCCAAGTATTAGCGTATTACAATATTTTCTCCGGTGTTGTCACTTCTGTTCTCTGACCTGAGTGTTATTTATACTGAGGGGGTAAAAACATTTTGGTTTCATTATGAAAAAAATAGGCCATGGTCTATTTAAGAACACCTAATTAATGGGAAAACTGCAGAGTCACAGATGCATGTACAGCGAAGGAAAATGAGAACTTGTGTTTACCTCAGTAGTGTACTTGGTCCAAATTGATGCAACACCTCACCATCTCACACAACCTAAGCCTCCATAAACCAGTGAAAACATGTCCTAGTTTAGTCGTAGACTTGCATACATTTTGTAAGAGGTTAAGGAAAATTGAGATTTAAATTATGGATAATGATTTTAACTCTAAAAACCATCATATAATCTTTTAGCCAGACTATCCATCCTTCGTCAAAGTCAAAGACCTTGTGAGAAGTCATGACCTACTAATGTAATTGTCACCTTATGAACACTGAAGGCAAAGCAAATTCATTTATATAGTAGATTATAACCCATAAAGACCCACACATCCATCACTGACCAAAAGCATCTATTGATCTAAAAACTGTGTCATACTTATTGATCCATCTTGAATGCACACATGTTCCAGTTCCCCTACAAGTGAAATCTCATGTGCATTCATCTCTTTTGTGCTATTACTGTATATGCTTTGTTGAATGTCATGTATAAAATGTTTTCTTTCTAAACTGTTGAAACTCAATAAATACATGTCTATAAATAAAAAGACTCTTGTGCAATAATCCCACCTTTGGAAATTCCTCCTGTGTAATATCGCAACTTGATAGCCATGTGTAATAATGTGAAGATCTTATGCAGCATTTGTATTTGTATCTGCTTTTAGGTAACTTACGTTTTATACATATTTTATGTTTATTTTAACTTACTGCGACTGCACTTTTTTAACCTATATTAAAACCAGCACCTCGTTATAGCCCCCTGCAATTTCATTTTGCCTACATCATTTTCTATTGTATTCTGTTGTATTGTATTGTATTGTATTGTATTGTATTCTATTTTATGCTATTCTATTCTATTCTATTCATCATATCAATACATGGAAGTAATTGGTGTAAAATGCAGTTTGTCATCTTTTCATGGTCATCAAATGTGACCTATTTGGATGTTCATATGCTCCATATTGAACGTGGAAACAGCGTCATCTTCTACATTGATTCACCAGCAAAAACCATGGAGTTTCATAAATGGCATTGGATGGAGACATCCAGCTCATGTTTAGTCATATTTTACTGAAAGAAAAAACTTTTTCTGCAGTTTTCTCAGTTTTTGATATAATAAACCCTGACTTTAATTTGAGCTTTTATGGACATCCATATTAACAGTGAATTAAAAACGGCAAAATACCTGATGTAACAAAATGCAAAATACATAAGATAATATAAAAATAAAAGGAAAAAAAATTACAAAAGTTTCTCTATATTAAATATAGAGAAAATTGAGAAATGACACAAAAGTAGCACTGGGTCTTTATGGGTTGAACACAATTCACTGTGTTTAACCCATATATAAATAAAGAACATCCAAAATATTATTTAAAAACTGCTTCATTATGTTGTATTTTCTTGTTCTGAATAACAAATAACACTATCATTCAGTATGAATCTTAGTCATGATAACATAAAATAAGGCATTTACCTAAAGACAGAATGCCTGCTTTCATTTTTCTGGCAACTGCACAAGACACATTATGCAATATCCTTCAGTAGCAAAACAGAGTCTGATATAATGATCATATCCAATATATATGGCAATATTGCACGAACAAAGAGAAGATTACTACCAAAGCGATTAATGGACTAACATTTTATGCTGAGATATTTTTCATCTTTATTGCTCACATCTGTCATTGGTGCTGTAAACTGCTGGTGTAATATGGTAAGTGCTCTAGTGCCAAGAGGGCTTATTCCTTTCTTCGCAACTTCTCAAATGCAGTGACAAGTTGTCAGTGACTCAGCTCAAACAGAGTGAGGGCAGAAGGTTAGCATGAATTAACTCTCGAGTGTTAAGCTACTGTGACGTTGCAAAAAGGATGATATAATTAGCTGAGTTCTTCTCAGATGGATCGCTTCAGGCCATTCAATCAAGACCTGCTTCTGACTTGTATGGTGTACATAACCTTGTTAACCTTCTATAACTGGATAAATACTCTGTGATGCAACTTGAAGCGATCTGGATGTCATTAAGCTTCTCTGTTCTTTTATTAAAAGAAAGAAGTGGCATTATTCTCTTATTAATATGTCTATATATAAATAATATAATACTATAATGATTAATATGTCTCTTGTTTGTTGCATATTCCAAATAAATGGAACTAAACTATAATATACTGCCCCCTTTCACTCCACTTATATTCTATAATAACATTCATTTCATTAAAGTCATATCAGAAAGCTGTATCTGCATATGTTTTATCTTCAGTTTGCATGGCCACAAAAACCTTGAAACAGGTGAGATATTATGTAACTGGGGTCTTGGATGAATGACAGTAATTAATTACATTTATACAAAAAAAGAGCATATGTATTAAAAAAAAAAAAACACTGATTCCTATGTCAATGCACCCAAGACATTATCTAAGCCTACACAATTCAGATTTTTTTCTGTGCTTGTTCATATTACACATTGAATGCAACTTCTATCAGCTCTGACTATGAACCAAATGTAAGCCCTAAGTGACCCACATGCATAAAAACATAATGTGTAACTATGCAGATATGCACTGTATTTCTGGAGGTAACATTTTTTTCTTGTTTTATTTGTTACATTTTTGTTTGTCGGGTGGAAGGTCCTGCCTCGGGTGGAGGAGTTTAAGTACCTCAGGATCTTATTCATAAGTGACAGAGGGATGGAGCAGGAGGTCAACAGGTGGATTGGGGTGGCACCCGCAATAATGCAGGTGCTAAACCGATCCATTGTGGTGAAGAAGGAGCTAAGCCAGGAGGCGAAGCTCTCAATTTACCGGTCGATCTACGTTCCGACCCTCACCTATGGTCATGAGCTTTGGGTCATGATCGAAAGAATGACATCATGGGTACAAGAGGCCAAAATGAGTTTCCTTCGCAGGGTGGTCAGGCTCAGCCTTACAGGTAGGGTGAGAACCTTTGACATCCGGGAGGGGCTCGGAGTAGAGCCGATGCTCCTCCATGTCCAGAGGAGCGAGTTGAGGTGGCTCGGGCACCTGGTGAGGATGCCTCCTGGACGCCTCCCTGGGGAGGTGTTCTGGGCATGTCCATCCAGGAGGAGACCTTGGGGCTGGCCCACGACACGCTGGAGGGATTATGTCTCGGCTGGCCTGGGAACACCTCGGAATTCCCCTGGAGGAACTGGCTGAGGTTGTTGAATATTGAAATGAGCGGAATATTGAAATGGCCATATCTCAAAAACCAGACCGAGGATTTCTTTGAATTTTTAAAACCCTCTAAGGGACTGCTAATGACTGTTAATGAACATGGAACACTAGTTTACAAATAAGTTATGGACATCCAGAACCAAACCTTGGCAGACTTGTACTGCTGTGCGGAGGTCTATGCTCTTGGAGTGATCTAGTTGTAAATGCAATTACAATAAAGACTATTCTATTCTATTTTATTGTATTATAATCTATTGTATAATAATAATAATAATAATAATAATAATAATAATAATAATAATAATAATAATAATAATAATAATAATAATAATAATAATAATAATAATAATAATAATAATAATAATAATGGATTACATTTCTATAGTGTTTTCCAAGGCACCCAAATTGTTTTACATTGTTTATTATTCATTCACTCTCACATTCTCCCTCTGGTGCTAAGCTACATATGTAGCCACAGTTGTCCTGGGGCGGGCTGATGGGAAAGTGGCTGCCAACTTCCACCAAAAGGCACCTTCGACCTCCACCAAACATTCACACACATTCATACACCAGTGTGAGTGGCACTGTGGGCTAAAATGCCTTCATGAAGAACACAACAGACTGGGATTTGAACCACCAACCCTTCTGTTATTGGACATACTACCTACTCTACCTCCTGATCTGTGGTCTATTGTATTGTATTGTATTGTATTGTATTGTATTGTATTGTATTGTATTGTATTCTATATCTTGCAAAATTTTGAATCAGACATGTTGATGCATACCCAGATATGTAGTCATACATGAACATATATTTTTACTCTATACAGTCCATGTGTAAGAAGAACAAATTTGTTGTTTGATCTGCAAACATCTTGTTCATAAAATAAACCCTTAGGGCAGGTTTGAGGGAGAATCAGCAGACAATCTAATGGAAATAGTCCCTTAGTGGGTGGAGAGAACAAAGTCACTATAAAAAGAAGAAAAGCCAAGAGCTTTTTGATTGACGCTGACATAGAACAATATGTGGGGGGATGAGAACCTGACATGAGGCGTGTTAGGAGAGGAGCTGTGTTTGTAGTTACAGATCAAAGACATCGCCCTAATATATAGATGTATTAATACACTGCATTAGGTGTGTGTTTGTGTCCCCTGAGCTTTTGCAGTCATCAGTGCTCATTTCATTTTTCTGAAGTTGGCATCTGAACCTGGCACTAACTTTCCTCATTTGTCTATTTATCAACACCATCCTGACTTTGCTCCCTTTCTGTTTTTCCTTTCACTCAGTGATATCCTTTATGAGTCACCTACAGGTCTGTGCTGCCGAGGACTCCAGTAATTACTCCAAAACAACACATTCTGAAATGGTGTGGCAGGTTTATTTATATTTCAAAAACAGGGCATATAAAAGTGTCTTGTGAATGCAAAGAAGATTCCAGGAATCAAAATAGACTGAAACAGACAGAGATAGACAAATTAGCATATAAAGAAGAAATAATGAATACAAGAAAAAGCTCAAACCAGTTTTGGAAGAAGCTGTGAACATAAAAGCTGTGCCACTGTTTCAGCTCATTGTTTGTTCCTACTATAGTATATTGTGCAGCGTGTACACAGTACATGTATGCACACATTGATGGACACAGACCAACATCAAGTGGACAACATCCAGCTCCTCTTGGGTAAACAACTGCTTTATGTTGAAGAAGAAGGTGAGCCCATCCTCAGGCCTCAGTGTCTGTTTTCAATATATGGGACATCCCTACAGCATCAGTTTTCAAATATTTGGACGTCAAACAGAAGTCAAAGTAAGCTCCCAGTTGTTGGAAATTAACATGTTGATGTTAAGCAGAAAGTAGTTGGAATGATTATGGTGGAGGAACCAAAGTTTGTGGACACTGGAAATAAGAGGCCAACCCCTGTTTCCTGATTTTTTTTATCATTTCGCCCCCTGTTTTTGTTTGTTCCCTTGTTTGTTAACACTCTAGCAGCAAAACTATTGGTTGAATTCATACCAAATTGGCTTTATAAACTACCCATGACCCAAAATAGGTGTCACTACAGTTTAAGAAACATAAGTCACAGTTAAAATTTTTAAAATGACATATTTACTATGCTCATATCAGCACACACATAGACATAATCACCCAGACCAATGCCAGAATACTGTAAGCTATAATATGTATTAAGGGTGAAATTTGTTGTGCCTGGCAGCACTTAATGTCCTTTGTCTTTCTTATATTATGTTTTCTCAACCTATGTATCCACCTGAACCTTCCTCTGTTTAAGTTATTTTTTGCCTAAACCGAACTATAATTGTCATTATCCACAAATTGACTGGATAAATCAGTGTAAAATGGGTTACTTGCGACCATCCCTGTGGCCAAGTTTCAGGAGGGAGCTGGAATGTGTAGAGACATCAGATCATGTGTTAGTTCCAAAAGGTTTCTGAAGGCCCAAACACAGTTTTCTGGGCTAAAGGTAAACACAATCACATGACGATTGTCACGTCAAGGCCATTCAGCATCATGTGAAGCAATTAGAGGAGAAAACCTCTCCCTCTCTGCAGATTGGGTCCTTCTGTCTTGTTAGTGGTTTTAATTTGCACCACACTGACTTATTATTTCCTGTAGTGTCTGCTGTATTAGTTAATATACAATTACTGACACAAAATCAGCCTGTTGCAGCTACGCAATTAGGTATCATGGTTTGTGTCATTGTGACCTGTAGCTGGCTGTGCAGTAACAATGGGTGATATTCTCAAGTGAATAGGCTCACTAATGATTTCTAGTGACTAAATTCACTTGTTTCATGCCTTCACTTAGGGACATGTATATCTGGCTGTCAAGACATGATCAAATTTGCTGATCACAACTGTTATTTGATGAATACCTACTTGTTCCCACACACATATAAGAACACAGTCATGCAGTGTGAAGGGAGTGATAAAGACAGGAGAGGAGGGGTTATGTCAGTAGGCACCAGAGAGGGGAAAACCAATAAGGTGTGAAGTATTTTACCAGTCACTGAGACCTCTCAGAAGGAAATCGTATTTAATGAAGCTACCCCTAAATGTTTTAATGATACATATGGGGACCAGAGGTTAAGTGTGGGTTTAAAGTGGGTGGGGTGGGGGGTGGGGGGGGGGGTGTATTGCCCAAACTGGCTCAACAAAGGTTCCAGTGTGGCCTGCAGGATGATTTTACAAAGTGCAAAAATTGCACAAGGTATAAACAGTCAAGGGCAGAGCCGTTTCTTGCTATACGCAGTCGAAGCATTGGGCCCTACAGAGCACTAGGGTGGGGCCCGAAGCCACTGTAGGCTACATGTAACAGTGCTGATTTTGTCATAAGCAGTGCTTGAAGTGGGCTGGAACACACCAGAACTGTGTTCCAGCACTTCTTTATTTTCATCATATACATAAGTGAATGTACTGGTGTGTTAGTCTACATTTATAATGGAAAACAGTTACATTTGCACATTAGTCATGTCTATAGAGACAAGACATTGCTGTAGTAAACTGTTGTTTTCTGTGAATCTCAGAATAAGTCATCCTGTGCAGATAGACCATCATATTTGTTGCCACGTGTGTAAGTAATTCTTAGAAATAAAATATTAAGGATATAACAGCAATATAAATCACAGTAAGATAAGCTTTGGCTATTTTGTGGCAGATTTAGGTCATATTTTTATTTATTATTTTACGTCATTGTTTTGAGAATTTGTGATGCTAGAAAAATGGTGTTATTGTTTTAATAATCCAAATAAAACAATAACAAAACAACTGTGTTTTATTTTAGACATAGGCTATAGAGGGTTTTTTTCTTTTGTGCAGTATAATCACTACCTTTCTTTCTGCTGCTTTCAACTAATTTCACCCACTTCCACAACATAATAATAGCAAACAATGTCATATTTTCTACAAGCCCTGCACTAGTAAGTAAAAAAGACAGACTTTGCTAATTTGATAAAGGAACAGCTAATTAAAATTTGGTGGTGATCTCATCCAAAATAGTTGATTGCTGAGGCAGTTACATGCTCTGGAAATTCAAGATTTCATTGAATTTTTTTTTCAAAACAACCTGTTAGTAGGCTAAGCTTTGATGTTGCAAACAGCTTCATTTCAATGTTTAATGAAATACTGGACTATGGTTTTAAAAAAGAATACAACAAAATTGTGAATTTCCAGAATGTGTAACTCTGCACTCGGCAATCAACTATTACGGGCTTCCTCCTAAATATGCCTCCTGCATCCAGAAAGGTACTGGCTTGAGATAAGTAACTCTGAACAAAATATCGGATGCCTTTGGGGACCTTTTACTTCCTACCAAGTAAGTGTGATGTTATTTAGAACTTTAGATGAGGTCTAAAAATAGTGTTTCTTGTCGGCAAAAAGACATTCCCTAATTACTTCCATACTAACACAGTTTGGTTCAAAATGGACAAATCCGATATTTTTCAATGTACATCCAAATGGTGTGATTTTAATGTACACCCAATCATCTCAACATTTAGCTAAAGTTAATTTTACTTTGGATAATCCCTTTAGGATAGGCTTACATTATGTTTCCAGTGTCCATAGCACCCCATGTGTACATTGGAAATACCCAAAACATTGTGCACTGGAGGATTTTGAGCATTTTTTCTTCATATTTAAGTTTGGTTCCATAAATTGCACACTACTTTTCAGTCAAACAGGGCTGCCTGGCATCCAACTACTCCTACTCCTCTGTTACATGCTTAAGTCCCAACGAATCAACTGACGAATTCAACTCTTTCAAAATCAATGTGGATTAATTTAATCAATTTGTTGTTGCAGCCTTCCATTCTTGACTAGTTAACCTGTTAATGTGTATGTCTTTGAATGGCACGAGGAGAATATGCAAACTCCATCCCTCACTGCGTGGCAAGAGCGTTAACTACTGCACTACTTTGCTGCTCCGCACTGAAATAGAAAAATACATTCTGCAAGGTTTGGCTCCTTCTATAAGATTCTTCCTCTCTTTGATGATTCCATAAATGACACTTTTTCTTTTCTTTTTTTTTTTTTTTTTTTTACAGCAATGTGATTGACAACATGAGGTAACAGGAGGCCACTGATGGATCATTGTGAGGATGAGCACAATAAAAGAATCACCAACCTTAAAAATGTTACTGACTAAGCCTTCACAGCCTACTTTCACTAATTCAAAAAATTTATTCTGTTCATCTTGACTTCATCGTGTCTGAGAAGAATTTGTTTGGATTTTTTTTTTTCTTCTTTCATTCCCGTGGTGAAACGAAACATAAGAGGTTGAAGTGCAATTTATCACCCACATAGGCTCCCTACTTGCCTTACATTCACAACACAGATGACACTACAATACACTAGTCTCAGATAGTATCTAAGTGGTGTCATTCATTTTACCACAATGCACCTATGTCTGAGTGTGTAAGCAAGACGGAGGGATGATTTCCTCAGCACTGTGAGTAGATATAACAAGTAAATGGAACACAGAGGTGAACCATCTCTCTACTCGTTCCCGTGTCCTCTAATTTAATTTTCCCCTCTTTTGTTCTCTAGCAGGAGACTTGCATCTTAATGAGGCTCCATCCGGCTGAAAATCAGTCTAATGTATTATAAAATAAAATCTATTAGTCAACTGGCAGGGGTGTTAATGTGAGGCAGGGTCAAATGTTACTGGAAATGTGCTTATTGTGGGGTTCATAAAAAAAGAGACAAAGAACTGTTGGTATTTTCAGGTAGGTTCATTCACACCAGCATAAAAGCAGCCAGCATTTCTTTTAAATTCAGCAAGATGACCAATAATCTTTTTCAATTACAGACACAATGCTCACACCATTTCCCTCAAAAACATGAACTTGAATCTAATGCTGTGTTTCCACTAGTATTGGCTGAGCTCGACTCTACTCAACTTGGCTCACTATAATCTGTTTCCATTACAAAAAAGGACCCAGTACCATGATGTCCGGTACTAGATTTTTGGTGTCACCTCTGCTGGGGTTCCAAGTGTCCAAAATGTGACGTGTAAACAATGCAGACAGTGATTGGTGGCGTTGTCTCTGCATCATTTAGGGTGACCAACCGCCCCACATAGTGCGTTCGTGTACGTACAGCATTTGAAGCCGAATTCATGCGTCCCACAAATTCAGAATGTGTCCCACATAATCGACAGAAAAGAAAGAAGTGTTGCAATTGATGCTTGCTGCGGTGATGTCACTGTCTACAGGCAACCAGGGCAGCCAAAGGAACATCACATGACATCTCTACACACCACAGTCACTGCCAAACCAAACCAAACCACACACTCACCCCTCACTGTAAACTTTTTTTGTTGTCATTACTATCTCCTCTTGTCTCCTCCATGTTGTCAGTATACAACCATAGTTAGCTTGATCTTGCGGGACTCCCTGCTGCTACATAACTTCCAGCCACTCGCTGTTTTTGGACAAGGCCATTATTTCTTCACATTTTTGGATAAAAAAAGTGTTTGCTGTGATGTTGAGTTGCAGTTTCTTTATCGACATCCTGATATTTTATCATTTATTTGCACTATGATTCATGGTAGTGTCTAACCTGTATGTTTAAATAAATCCTATTTGGAAGTGCATCTGTCAAGTCATTTAACGTTCAAAATATTAGGAATGTTTATTTACAGAATAAACACACATTTGGTGGCCTGTTCATTATCATACATCACCAATAACAGTGGAAATGGATATTATGGATGTACCATGTAAGCTTTATGTGTTATATACTGCTATCCATTATCTGTGAGTATGCCAGCTGTGGGGCAGCAGGACAGGGGCAGGGTCTCACATAGCCTTTGTCCCTTCTTGGGTTCATGAGCAGGTGGTCACCCTAGTGTCATTGCATTATTCATATGGGACCCACCATTAAAAAAAAACTTAGATTGGAAGTTACAGTCAACAGTAAGTTAATTCGGTTGTGGATGTTGAGACAGGTCTGTTTTGGGAAATTCAGTGTGAGCTTGATGATTTCTCACAATGACTTCCAGGTACTATAATATCTATAATGGAAATGCTGTCAAGGAATAGTTCATGGTACCCAAGCTGAGTCGAGTTGAGCCAATACCATGTAGTGGAAACGTGGCATAAGTGTTTCAGAGCAACTACATGTGTAGTGTATCTGCATGACATGTTTTATTCCCACATTTCACATGTTCCATCTTAGGTATCATTAAAGAAAAGCAGTTCAGAAACGGCCACCTACAAAAGAGCTTTTGTTACTAAATAGGTCCATTTGGGCTGATTTAAATTCACTATGTCTGACACAAAGACTTGATGACATATTATAACCTGAAATACTGACACTAGACCTCACACAAAAGCATTTACCTGTCATCTAATGTGTTACATTAACTCCTGTCAGCACAGCGGACGTTCAGATCCCTGCTTTCACTGTTATGATTAAGCAGGTTGACCTGTCCATGATGAGACGTGTCTTTTGACTGCAGCCATTTTCTTAGCATTATGTTTAACAGTGGGCCTCTGCCTGCTCCAGACAGGAGGCTAGTTGCTGAGGCTATCATTCATAGCACAGAAGAGGAAAGGATTAAGGCCACTGAGAAAGAGCAGGGGAGAGTGGGGTCTGCATCTTAATGCAGGCTTGAGTGTGCAACAGCCTTTTTATTAGGCGGCTTGGTGGAGAGGGAAAAAGATGCAGCGCCTGGGTAAGTGTCTGGGTGCCTGGGCGGTTTTGTCATTTTACTCTCAGAATGACTCCGTTTCAAAGTTTAAAAAGCCTTCACTGTCAGAGATAAAGCACATGCAATGAAATTCTCCACGGTTTGTAAAAAAATTATTCTCTATTAATAAATCATCTTATATGAGTCTTCCAACTTCTTTGGAAACATTTGCAATGTCAGCAGTCATTATTTTAGACACAAAAGTGACTGCATCCTTGAAAATGATATATTCTTCATTGGATGTCACAAATATACCGCACTTCAATTCTGTTTCAATATTAAACAAGAACAAAATGCATGCTTTTGGATTCTTTACACTCTGGCAGCCTTCAAAACAAGCTCTATATTTGAAGATGTTTTAATGTTTAAGTGACACTAAGTGCGACAAATCCTTTCTTGTGCTGCTGTTCCATAATGGATTCATCTGAATATCTCCCTTGATTTTCATATAAGGCTTCTCTGATTTTCAAGCTATAACAGCAATGGAAGTATGAACTAAAACGTTCCACTAAAGCTGTGCCTTAATGGATGTATTTATTAAAGAAAAGTCTTTTACAGTTGACTAGAGAAGGCTTAAGATATGGACTATATATACACAACAGTGCATTTCAATCAGATGCACTTCACTCAAAACACAAGTGTGAAGAATCTTACCCACAAGATGTTTATGTGGATGCATGACATGCATTTCAAACAGGCAACAGATAAACATTTGACAGATCTGTATGCAAACGAACGCAAACATATTTAACAACATCAACTAACAAACTGAGACTTTCATATACTCTAGGAATATTTCTGTATGTGTGAGATGTGCACCACCTTAACCTCTCTGCACCTGAACGTATTGTGTGTGTGTGTTACACACGTGTAGTAAATGAAAGCATCATGTTGTGTGCAGAATTACAATAACCTTGGTAGTAATGTTCTCCTCTTGCCAGCTTGAACTAGTGCCAAGTCTAGTATCCTGGTACAGCAGGTAAAAATAGGGTTTGGCACCCATTCCGTCTTCCAGAGAAATGAGACATAAGGTTTAATTAGAATGGTAAGTTCTGGGTTTTGGGACAAATGAGGTAGACTTTATTTGATGTCAAAACATGTCGCACTTCATGTCGGTTAACTTCCACAGTATAATACTTTGATTTAAAGAAGTGCTGAAAGTGGAGAAAGGAAAGATGTAGGACCTCTTTCTTACAGTTCTAAGTGAAAGTAAAGAAAGACTCAGCAAGTACTGTGCTCATGACAACTGGGATGTGGATATCTGACAGGAAGAACAGAGTAAAGCAAAGAGCTCAAGAGGAGGGAGGAGTGGCAACACTACAGTAAGTCTGACAAGATCCTATTCTGAAATGACATCCTTTTTTTGATTGTTGATGTTCCATTCTGCAATCAGTGGACGAATGGAAGGTGTGCCTCAATCACATTTGAATCGTAAACAATGTTTTCATTCAATTTTATTCTCCTTCATTCTATTCACTGCACTCTGCTTTATTGTGTTATGACTGGTTTGTTGTCCAGTATCTCACATCTATTGATTGTGCCATAAACAGAAAAGAAAAACTGTGACATTTCTACAGCATAAACTATTCTTTTTTTTTTCTTTTTTTTTTACATTGTTGCTTCGAGTTCCTGATTATAATGGTACTGTAGGAGAAAAAAAAAAACAACAACTGTGAGCCTTTTCTCGCCCTCAGATGAGAATAGGCATGCACTTTTATCCTTAACAACCTGTAACATTGTGTAAATAGACATGAAACTGTGATCTGTTTCTAAAAAGCTTTGCACAAAGTTGACAAGGACACTGAGATATGAAAGATTTGGTTTCTTCTGCAGACATAGTTTCCGACTGAGGGGAATGACGAAATCTTATCTCTCTAGTGAGGCCATTTAAATATAGGCTTCTGCTACTTTATCTTTTTCTGCAGCTCTACAGTAAAATCTGTTGACACATGATCATAGACATCCTTTTATGTTTTTATCCTTGAGCTCCCGCAACATCAACTTTTCATCTTCAACCTTTTTTATAGGTCGTCAACAGCATAATTCCTATTTACTGCAGCGACGCAGCAGTAAATATGAGTTATAGTTAAGGCATATTAATTATTACTGAGACCATGCACTCCAAAAAAAGTCACACCATCCTGGAAAACTTGCTCTAGAAACATAAGAATTAAAAGATGATTCTCCACATTGCCTTCATAACCTCATTGATGCAATGTGGTGTAATCTGGTCCCCTTGACTGAGCGGTGGAACACACACCTCCAACTCTGCAGATATTTAATACAAGCCTCCGCTATACATTATAAATGGCCCTCTGCAATATACCACCCTTCTAAAACGAAGCCACTGCGCAAATAGAGAAAATAGAAATGACCTGTCCTTGGAATACCTCTGGGGTTTAGAAGATCTAGTGTCGTGCTATTTTTTTTCTATTCAGACAACATTGATGTAAAAATAGCTGCATTCGCCACAGATTCAAATGAATATATGACTGTGTTTTATATCAGTGAAATATTGATTTGATAAACCTTAAAAAAAAAAAAAAACTCTTTTCAAGTGTAATGATAATGAAATATCTTATCCTCCAATGCTACAAGTGAGGGCTTTTAAAAAAAAAAAAAAATTAGTTAAGGTGTTCAAACTAGAGTTGCAAAAAATATCGTTTGAGCATTGACATCACAATGTATGTGTGCGCAATAGTCATATTGCAGGTACTGCAATGTAGGAGGCAAACAAACTTAACATGCTCTCATCTAATTTAAACCTGGGTACCTGACACTGTGCAGTGATCCACCAATCATAATTGCTCTTAATCACTTTGCCTAAACATGCCATGTCCCTGCACACGACGTGAGTCGCTGATAACAACATTGAAAAGTGAGCAACGAACAAGTGACAACCACTGAAAACCAAGATTTGGAGCCAAAAACAAAAGCAATGTCAGTTATCTGGAGTTATTTCAGCTACAAGAAGGATGATACTGAAACATGTGTTCTGTGAAACACTGTTCATTTGTTTCACCATTTATGGCAGCACCACACAGCTATTATATCTGGTAGAGACCCCCCTCCTACACACACACACACACACACTGCAACTAGTGATACTAACCATAATGTTAACTTTAATGATAATAATTTGATGTCAGAGTCCAGCCTAGCTCTGGATATAGATTTAAATATCTGTATAATAAAGATGAAATGTACTCTTTACACTTCCTTGTTTTCTATTAAATAAATCATAACCAAGCCTCAATATGACAAATAACTTATCCCACTTTGTTGATTCTGTTATTGAATTTTTTTTTCATTATTAAAGGCAAATATGGTGTATCTCAAAGTGTACAGTTTTGTTTGCAGTTGGTGCAAGTATTATCAATAAATGTTGTACAATAACATGTAATGGATATAATTTCATATTTCTTGTCTTCTTGTCTTATTATTATTATTATTATTATTATTAGTAGTAGTAGTAGTAGTAGTAGTAGTAGTAGTAGTAGTAGTAGTAGTAGTAGTAGTAGTAGTAGTAGTAGTAATAGTAGTAATAGTATTGTTTATTATTATTTTTTTTTTACAAATCATGGTGGGCCATCAATGGGCTTCACTAGTGGCCCTACAACCAGCCTTAGCAATATTTCTGGGGAAAACACTGATCATCCTGAATATTTTGCAATATATATCATAAGGTTGTTGGGTGTTTTAAAATCACAATATACATTTTTCCAATATTGTGCAGCCCTAGATCAAACTTAATAATAAACTGGAAAATCAATGGACTTATGACACAAAACACATGTAAGAAGTTGAATTGGAGAAGTGCAAAGATCATGATTTTCACCACATAATATCCACCATGGCTGTGGGATTGTGTGTTTGTGTGTGTGTGTGTGTGTGTGTGTGTGTGTGTGTGTGTGACAGAAACAAGCAGAGAGGGCAGAGTGCTACTGAGAGTGATGAGATGCGATGAGACACAGTTTGAGTGAGTGCATACTAGCAGGAGGGAGAGAGAGGTAGAGTGTGTGAAAGTGGATGAGAGCAAGTCAGGGAACACGAGAGGGAAGATGGACATAAATGACTAGAACAAGTTAGCATAGCTTACTAGTCTCTCTCTCTCTCTCTCTCTCTCTCTCTCTCTCTCTCTCTCTCTCTTTTTTTGCAGTTGAAGCAAATTGAGGCCACTAACGCAGCAGTTAGGCTGTTTTTCAGGTCACACAAAAAAGCTGTGCTAAAAGGGTAGCTAGACCTCAATCCATTGTTAATTTGATGGAATGAAAGACATTACAACCGACTAAGAGGTGCATGTATGCTGTAGTACATCAAGCGATTACAGCTGGTTTCATGTTGTCTGTAAATTACAGAAGTAGACTGCATCTAATTGAATTAAACTCCTAGGATTAATACTATTTATTTGTATTGATCAGTCCACTGTGACAAATTTCTTGTACAATTTACAGTAAATAGGTTGCCGGTAAAGTGCAGTAAAATTATTTGCTAATCAGTGTAAAAAAAAATACAGTAGCCTATATTACTGGTTACTTTTTGCAGATTTTTGCTGTATATACATATTACAGCAGTATATATATATATATATATATATATATATATATATATTTTTTTTTTTTTTTTTTTTTTTTTTTTTTTTGACTCCACTTTGACTTTGGTACGTCCAATGGGCTAATGCATCCAACTAACATTAGCTTATCTTAACTAGGTTAAGCTTGTTATTTGCAAGAATGGTGCATTTGGAATCCCATGAACAATATATTCCATATGAAACACAACGAAGTAAAACACAGTCACTCACACAAATAAAGACATCTTATTCTTCCTAAAATACTAGTTTTGACATGTCTACATTACACGCACAGTCAAATCCTTTTGAATCCTACTTGAAGCACATTTTCATTTTTTAGGCTAATAATGTCTTACTTACAGTTGATTGAGTGGATGGATGTGTGGTTTACTGCCCCACATCTGCCTTCATATCCTCTGGTGCCTTGTAACAGTAACAGTGTCTAATTGTTATTTGTATAGTTTACAGTCAAGACTAAGTGAAAACACAACCACCTTGTAATTTTACAATGTGATACTGTGAGCAAATGCTTGAAGTTACATTTTACCAATTTTACTCATAATGCATTGCACTATACAGTTACACCTTGTAAATACAAGAAGCTACTGTATTTTTTTTACTGTAGAAAATTCACATATGTATCAGGATTTTTTGTTTTACGATTTTTTTAAAAAAATGTCGGTTCAAAAATCTATTTTTTTCTCCATATCTAAATGATTCATTTTAAGCCGGGTGGCAAAAATGACCGTTTGTAAAGACCATAGACAACTGTATGAGTCATTCAAATGTATAATATGCATCATGGAATACACAGAAATGGGAAAAATCGGGAATATCGAAGAATTTAAATCAAATCGGCATAAAAGCGTGTCGTCCCAGCCCTAGTAGAAATTACATTTGTCTTACTGTGTTACATTACTATTACAGGCTGATCTGATTCAGTTCATGTTGTACAGTAGTTTCCTCTTATAACCTTGTTACTTATGTTATTCATAATTTTCTTTTTTGCCACCATTTCAGAGTTTTTGCTCCCACTACTCAGCTCAAGCTCATCCTCTCTATGTTCCACATTGTCAACCAACCACTCAACCACACTGTAGGAAAGTGACTGCTGAGTGGACATATCTGGGTGGGTGATTCATTTGGAGTTTGTGGACTAATTGACCTTGTAAATATGGGACAGAAGCTTGAGCTAAATCATCATCTCTGGAACAAGGCGAAACATTAGAACGGTCCAGTAATCACATGGTAATGATATCTCCTTTTTTAATCATTGGAAAAATGCCAAATTTTCTGAATATTTTTGAGAAATTCATTTTTCTTTAATTATGTGTTACCCTATAACTGATGGTAATGATGTCACTATTCTCAGTGGAAATGTACATAGATAGTGTGTATTATGTGTATATGAATGAATGATATTATACTGTGTAAAGACACTACATTAGTTACGGATAATGTTTTTTTTAAATTAGGGCTGTCAAAATTAACGCATTATCATGATCAATCTGAGAATTCTTTTTAACACAATTAAATGGATCAGTTGTTTACAGCTGTTTTGTTTCAAGTTGTTTTGTTGAAACTGTTGAAGGTGTTGAATAAACATATTAGGGATATTTTATTTCATATTTTGGTGTTTTTTTTCTGTATTTTAGAACAGTTTTTGAATATGTTTTGAATTTGTCATTGCTTTTTTTGTGGTTACTTTATTTTTGTGGGACTTTTAGTGGATTTTAGCATGTTTTGTTTTATTCAGTTTGTTGTTTATTTTAATACCCTTTGTACAACTAACAGTACATTTTGTTTGGACAAATATATCATCACAGTTTATTACCAGAGCTCATATCTACCAATTTTCCATGTTTTCTTGATAATAACCAAAATCCCTTCAGTTCTTTCATCAGTAGCATGAGGGGTACTAACAAAACCAGTACTTTTAGTCATTCCGATGTTTTCTTTTCTGTCTGTTTTAGTCACTTGATACACACTGCAGTTAGTACCTGATGGCAGTAACCATTGTTTATGATGATCTTTTGATGGTCTAATAATTGTCCCATGACTGTATGTTACAAATTTCCTGTCAAAATAATATAAGGATTGAGAAATAGCGCACTCTCCACTATAATGTCAGATTGCACTGAGGGCGACCTGGAGTGTTGTTATGTCGCCTTTCTGCACTGTTGACCATCAACAGGCATCACAGCATTGGTTAAAAATACCCCCCGCCAAAGACCATTCCATGTGTTAGACTGGCTTTTCCTGTCTCTTTTTATTGTCATTATTTATTTATTTTACAGGGACAATGCAGTCAAACATAGTTATAGCCTTGCAAAAGATGTGATGCATATAAAGTTTGTAGCTAGTGTTAATTTTCAAAACCCCCTGTCCCTGGTTGGGCTTTAAACAACTCTTTAGTACATATATACTAATATATATACTATATACGTATATATACTATATATATATATATATACTATAGTATATTATATATATAGTATAGCTATACATATATATATGTATATATTCTCTCCATTT
>CM035787.1:37683620-37951120 GCA_020466265.1 Siphamia tubifer | reverse complement strand
TCAGTTTAGCAGCAGTATGATACACATCCAATAACCAGGGAGTACCACAAAACACAACAAAAATTTTTTTTATAAAGTCATGCAACACAAGAGCAAACACTATACAGTGTTCATTATAAATTAGAAGTATAAATAGATGTGAATAGAATCTGGACAATAACTGCTGGAATAAAATGGTAATGTACAAAACAAGCTAAAACATTCCAAATGGGAAGGTGCAAAATAACATTTAAATGCAAATCAGTGAAAATCATCAACTCAGATGTAAACTGGTACAACAACAGACAATGTTACAAATGTTTACATAATGCACTTTTAGTGCACTCCTTTTTTTTTTTTTAGATGCGTGCTGTTGGACTTCCAGGCCAGGATTTGGCACAGAGCCAAAGTGCATGGCATCAACATTCTGAGTGTGTTACTCTGATTCTTAGAACTGCATGTTCATTGAGCTAAGCAGTTTACATATACTGTTAGCATCCAGTTTAAGTGGTACAAATGCTATAAATAATTTTTTAAGTGCCATGTAAACATACAGATCATCTGAACTCACAGGGATAGAAAACCCTAAATATCTTTGTGTGGTTCCAATGATCAACAGGAAGAGTGGGCTGCCACTTAACATGTTACTGGAAAAGAACACTTGACATTTCAAGCTTACAAACAGAACACAACATCTATTAAGTTATTCCTGCCCTTTCTCTGGGATCATCACTCATACTATGATAGGTTTTTTTCCTTTCCACAATCACCCAGGACACGATCAGACATATCACATATCTTATAAAATCATCAAAGCAAAGTCAACTTTAAAGATGTTAGAGAATCTAAAGAAGCTCCATACGTGTCTATAGTAATGCTGATAACACTGGTCTACAAGTAAAATGTTTCTGGAATAAAACTAATGAAATGTTACCACATGTGTGTTACTGATGAAGAAAACTCAAGTGTTAAATGCTGGTTGGCTCAAGTTTCCGAGATAAGTCTTGGGTCAAAATGTGAAATTCTTATAATTAACAACGGGAATATTGTTCTCAGATCTACTTTAAAACACTGTCTGCACATTATGATCCATTCACTTTACAGGTTCTTGCTAGTGGAATATTTACAAATCGATTGTATACATGTACATAAACCACCATATATGTGGAATAACACACCATCATATATATTAAAACATGAGCTAACCACTACTTTTCTCATTTGTTTTCTGATTCATCTTATTTAAGTATGTAAGATTTAGCACATTTAATGTCTGAAGCAGATACTTTCTATAAAAACAAAACTGTAATTCCCTGTGTGCAATTTTACACTATTAAATAGTTAAATCGTCACTACTACAGCGATGATTTCAACAGTTCAGTTGTGGTTCCCAGATGAACACCATGCCAGTGTTGCATGAGTGTTAAAATTCTATTTAAAATTTGCAGTGTATTGGTGCTCTTTTAAATGGTTACAATAAACATCACCTCATCATGAAGTCCGTGCAGTATTATAATTTTTGCTTTGATTTTTTTTTTTTTTATCTGCTTTGAGGTGTCTATGTTGAACATGTAAAGTACAGAGTGAACATAGGAGAGTAAAAAAAAAAGTATAGACTGGATTCAGGACCATGGACAGCTCATGGAGGCTGTAACTAGGACATTTACTTTGCTCTTGTTCTGTCTGCCTTCAATCATGTCAGTCTAAATTCAGCTTGGAACAGTCTAAAGATATGCCGAGAGAGTAAGAGAGTAATATAAAACAACATTTACAAACTACTAAGGCTACAACTAAGAAACACCATCACAGCATATGAATTGGGTGTGAGACGTTTAATGTCGCTAAAGCTGCAGGAGCACAGTGTTACTATTTTATTACAGTCCTGTTTTTAGCTGGCACATTTGATCACTCTCATCCCCAGGAGGTGAAACCTGGGGAGGAAATACAACTATATCTCACAAGTTCAACTTTAGCCATGATGCAGTACAAAGCCATGGAACACAAGTCCCCTCTTTCTTCTCCTCCTCATATACTGTGATGTAGCACTGACACAAATATAGTTTCTATGTTAGTGTAGGGGATGTAGCGAATCTGCTAGAATATGAAAAATAAAATCAGCTCTGCATTGCATTTATTTATTTTTTTTTTACAAAATTTAGTTTTCAGTAAGCTTGACTTTACTTTGCATTGAACAATAGCTGATCTTCATGCCATCATTTTTAATTTGTTCACACTGTAGTTACCACTTTCCTACAGAGGTGTATTTTTGCCCATTGATGATGTTTTTTTTCCATCAGACCGTCAAGTGCTCTGAGGCAGCCTTTTAGCTGAGCAGCTAATAAAGTGATCACTTCATCTACTGTTGCACTTGTGGATCCTATATCGTTATGAGTAGGTATAAGAACAAGAACAAGCATCTTACACTTCATTTTAGCTCATGACTTGTAGCTGACAGTTACGACAGAGGAGTGACTGAAATGTATTTGAGGACACAGTATGATCCAGACGTGCTCCCATAAATGCATGGCAGGCGCCTCGGCATGCATTCTGATCATGTGTCTGCTGCAACATGAACCCTACAGATAAGCCCAGCTCATGTGCACTTGAATCAAAGCCACTCTCTACTGCTCTCTCCCTCTCTTAACATGTCTTTCAGCAGCATCTGTGGTGTGTGAGAAGGTAATATCAGGGAGGATTACCTGCTTAATTAGAAGAGGAGGTGACACTTTGTGTGCACGTGTGCGTCGGTGTTATGTGCACAGCAAACACGACAGTGTAATCACAAGTAATCAAACAACTTAATAGGCATCTATTTAAGTTTTCCCACGTCATTTGCTTTCCATGATAAAGCATAATTATGGGATCGATTAGGCTGTATAACTAAATATATTGTTTAAAAAAAAAAAAAAAAAAGTAGCTTGTTTATCATACTTCTCGAAGAAGCCAAACGTGTTTATGTATTAGACCAGTGTTGGAGATAAATATGCATTGGTTTGCAATTAATTAATGGACTGAAATAAAAGGGATAAAGATTGAGCATAGCAGAGCAGTAAGTGAAGAGATGATACAGCTGATACACAGATGGTCTCTCTCTCTCTGTCTCTCTTTTATTCCCAACCCCCACAGCAACACACACAAAGCCATTTAATGTCCTTCAGAGAAAATACTAAAGTTTTATATAATGTGAGAATGGACTGCCTGTTAGAATTAGTGGAGGCACTTTGCAGGAAAAAGGAGGGTCCGTTCACTTTCACGAACACCGGTATGACTGTGCCCTGGTCTAATTAGGAAAATAGTTATGGTTGCGCGTAATGTCTGCACCTGCTTATCATCATCCCTGACAACACTGATTAACTGCATGCCATGTAAGGACAGGCTTGGCAGCTCATTAACCATAGAAACAAAAGCTGAAGGGCAGCGCTGGAGGTATCCTACAGATTAGACTTTATAGCACTGTATTTTAAGCCTTGACTCTTGAGGTTACACATGAAAAGACTGAATAATTTACAATACTCCTTCAACGACATTGGAGTCCACTCACTTTTTTAGTTCTTTCTTTAACAGGAAACAACAACAGAAAAATCCTCAAAAGAAGCACTGGCTGACGTTTACCCCTTCACCACCATTTCATTAGACTTGACAAGTTATTATTACTCAACCATGACAACTAATCAACCAATGAGGCTCTTCTTTTTATCGCCTGTCAGTTTGGACTCACAATTTTAAACAAAAGAAATTCGATTACAAACAGTCTAAAAACTGCTGCTTTAGAACGGTCTCTTAGCTGTTGTTGAATACATTTAGTCCATTGAATTATTCCTGCCTTTAGTCAATTATGCAGCACCCATTCAATAATATATTATTTTCCTTGGATTGCAATCACTTTAATCAGACACAAAAGCTTGCATATTGATTATCTCTACTGTTGGCATGAACAGGCCTCCACCTCTACATTTATGAATGAGTTTAGTTGTACTTGGATTGGGTTACAACCCTCTGATTTTAACCATCTGTCTCTGCTGAACACCTGTCAGATCACTCATTTGAAACAGATAGGTCTGAATGCTTAACAGGAGTCAACAGAAAAAGAGTGTAGCCAATTTACACCTCAAACACGCACAAAATGATGCACCTGTCGGCCCTGGCTAAATGTTACCATAAGAAAAGGCTGTCAGAATGTGTCAGTTGCAGGCTTTTTGCTTCATGGATAATTGGATTTCAGACATAGAGCTTCCTGTACCGTGAGGATATGGTCAAGTCATCTACACACTCTTACATTTATTTAAGCCGTTAAATGAAATGTTTTTTTAATTTGTTTTGTTAAAGAGACACATGGGTAAATATCATTATGCAGCAGACATGTCAATGCTATAGTGCTAATGAAATGCGTAATTTGCATTCGTTTGTACTCACATGGTGTGTTTCACCGTTGTTTACAAACTTGCCTCTGAAGCACAATCTTATAAAATACACCCAAATCACTCTTTTCAACTACTGAAATGTCTTTAAGGAAAATGAGCATATCATAGTATTTCTCAGTAAGTCATAATTTAATGTAATGAGCTAATTATACAGTTTCACAGCTTGTGTAAGGTATAAATCACACTCTATACTGTTAGTGTGATGTCAGGCAGAAAAGAGTTTAGTGCTATATATTACCCTGTCATCACCTCACAAATGTGATACAAACGGGGTCTAAAAATCTCTCTGCTCATTGGCTTTATTATCACCTCCAGTGCTTCTGTATAAAGTGCCTTGGTTAATATTCACAAACTGTGAATTGACGTTTGTTTTACAAGCTCCAGAAACCCTCGTACTCATGTCATGGAGACGTCAAATATAATGAGACTCATACGCAAGTATGTGAACTTTCATTTCTTCGCTTCTTATCAATATTAAAATTAAAAGTTGTTATATTTTGCTAAACACACTTTTATTAGTATTTGATACATTTGTGTATTTGGACCCTAATAGTTTAAAAAGTTTGATTTTGTTGAAAAGTTATCTTTATATTCATTTTGTGGATTTCTACAACCTGTTTTAATTCTTGCTTAACTTGTTATGTTTTATAAATAGTTATGTTACAACATTTGCACATACAAAGTCAAGGCCCAATCTTAATTTACCCCTTAGCTCTGTCCCTTAGCCTTCCCCCTTGGCCCTTAGATCCCTCAAAAGGGAGGAGAAAGGGGTAGGGGTTGAACCAGTCCCCTATGAAATGAGACAACCCATCACAACCTGTTATGTCATCAGAAATCCTCGAAGCAACTATTAAAAAATTTGAAAACTTTGTGAAAGTATTCATCACACCATCGGAAGCTTAAACTATCTCTGTTCTAAGGGTTTTGGACATCTTTTTACAGCTATTGACAATAAACCACAGAAATACAATCTATAGCACATTGATCAAATGACTATGTTGTTTACGAAAAACAAATGTATATGTTTGCGTTTCTTTCATTGCACTGCTGAACTCTTTTGCTGCATTTGCCTCCATCTTATCAATGATTCAAACAGAATTATGGGAGATTTCTCCGACCCCTCCGTTCATAATGTGATCCTAGAAAATCTCTATTTGAGTGCGATACACCCCTATGCCTTAGCCCAGGGGTGTCAAACTCATTTTAGTTCAGGGGCCAAATAGAGCTCGATATGACCTGAAGTGGGCCGGACCAGTCAAATAATAACAATGATAGAAATAAAATGATATAATAAAAATTGTAATATTTTCAATTTCCTTAAATAACATGAACAACTGGGGGGGGGGGGGTACAAAAAGGTAATGTTAATAATATTCTACTTGAGTTCATCATTTACGCATATGAATTACAATGTATATTACGATAACACATAAACAAAACATTTAGTAAAATGACATTTATTTCTCTTAAGACATTTGAGGTCGTTCATATTTATTGTAAAAGGATAGTTTGAAATTGTCAATATTTTCATGTCATTTTACTTTTTTATACTAAAACAAAGAACATGTGCAGTTTTAATTATTTATTTCTTATCATGACAATATTTTACTGCTCTGATCCACTGTATCCTACTATAACCTGGACTAAAATGTATCTTGGAAGTGATTTTGACACCAGCTTCAGTCTAATTTTTGCATTTCACAAATTCATCCCAAGGGCCACATTGGACCCTTTGACGGGCCGGATTTGGCCCCCGGGCCTTATGTTTGACACCTGTGCCTTAGCCCTTCCCCTTTCCTTCCTTCTAATCAACAATTTAATTATTCTTTTAATTTTGCCTTTATTTAACCCGTACGTCCCATTGAGATCGATAAGTCTCTTTTGTAAGGGACACCTGGCCAAGGTAACAGCCAAATAAAGTTCAAATAATGTGAAACACAATAAGACAATAAAACACATTAACACTTATTCAACCATAATGGCATCAAGAAAAACAGTAACATTCTTCCTTCACTGCATTCTCCACGATGCTTTTTTAAATATCGGACATAAATTGATATTTGTAGTTTAATGCGACGCACTTCATGTGTATGGGCAAAATGGAGTGGTAGGGTTAAGGGTGAGGGCCAGGGGGGTGAATTGGGATTCAACCCAAGACTTCTAACAAATATTTCTCCTTAATTCTTTATCAACAGCAGCGCCTGTAGTCTATATTGAAAACATGTCCAAATTTTGAGCTGATTGAGTTGTTGGTTGAATGGAACAGAGCATGACAGACAACAACCTGGAGGGGGTGGGGGGTGAAATAGTTCATTTGTATTTAAAGGTCCAGCGCTCAAAACAACCTTTGTGGAATCATTACTCAGAAAATAGGGTCAAAGATTCATTTAATTAATGAGGAATTCAGACCCATTTACAGTTTATGTAGAACAAAGGGAAATGTTTTAAAACAGATAATTAATTTTTTTAAAAGGAAAATATCACTTCTTTAAAGAAATAACACGAAAATAAGTGCAGCTGAGTCAAAATGCATTTCCACCCCCAACACACACACTATTTTCATCACAAACAAAGTGTTACTTTGGGCTGATTCCAGTTCCTCCCTTAAACCTAAAACTCAACCATTAATCAGTAGCCCTCAAAACTAAGTGTTAAGGGCTATCTGTGACTTAGAAATGCGACACCCCTTAAATGTCCCCCCTCTGATTTGATTTGAATGATTTATTTCGAACATGTGCAAAGTGCAACAATAATTAATACAACAATAATATTAATAACAATGACATGTCCGAAAAGGAGTAGAATGAAGCATAAGCTTATTTAATCCTACCCCTTCTTCACTTCCCCAATAACCTGAATTCATCTTATAGCAATATAGTGCATAGTGCAAAAATGATGATAATAATACAAATATTCAGTTGTCACCACATACCACGGCTCAATGAAAGGTAAACAACAGCTATAACTATCGTTAGATAACTCTGCGGCTACGTAACATGACATTAGCCCGGTCATTTTATACCATTATCGGCACAAACATGTTATATAGGCTGTTATCTAGATAAAACAACTACATTACCACAACAAAAAATGACCCTTTTTGTAACGTTAGCTAACTTAAACGATAGCTAGCTTGTCCGCACCAGCCGCTATTGACAAAAGATCGTAAAATTTAAAAAAAAAAACATGTTATGTAACAATGAGGTACATAATCCATAAAATGGACATAAACTAAGATAATACAATGATTTTCATAATTTTTTATATCTCCATTAACAAAGACATTTGTAGCTCGACTTTGAAGCCATGTCTGTTGCTCAACATACGCAATGCATTCTGGGTAACAGTTGCTCCCAAAGGTGGTGTCAGGTTTCAAACTTCCCCCTCAACTTAACGTTCCTAGAATTGAGACAGCACTTACACTTCACGGGAGGTTAAAGGAGGAATTGGAATTAGCCCTTTGTGTAACTTTTTGCATATATTTCTTTTCTTTGAAACTACAGTACCTCGTGGTTTTTAAATGCCACTTGGACAAGAAAAAAAAAACATCCATAATTACCTTTCAAGTGATATGAGGAGAAATAAGTCATTCCAGACTGCAGAAAATCTATTCTGGGAGGTTTTTGTCTAATCACATGCATTTTCAGACAGGTTGGGGTAGATTTAATACATCGCATTATATCAGAATAGTGACTTGGATGTGAGTGCTATTCAATATTTCAACACAGAAGCTTGAAAAAGAAGCTTCACATTTTCATAATAACATGAAATGATATCAGATATTTAATCTAAATGGCATTTAATCTTTAAATTTGAACACAATGGAGGCAGCTGTACATTCTGTCATGTTATACCCTCCTGTGGCTTTAAGGGTTCTAGAAATATATTAATCTCGAAGAAAATGTTGAAAGAATAATGAATGTGGAAATGTAGTTTTATCCAGTAACATGATTAATGGGATTAATTAAGGAACACTGGCAGGAAAATGTACCTACATGTTCATTCAGGACATGAACACTGTCTTTTAACCCTCTATACCAATACATTCCACTCTTTAAATCACACGTATTCCTAATGTAAAAGAAATACAATGGGAATACTGTACTCAACACAAATTACCCAGATGAATATAGACTAGTGTGTACTCTCAGGATCCATGTTTCTAGTCTAAGCCAGTTTTCATTCTATGATGCTGGTGCATGGCGACAAATGAGACTTGAAGCTGAATTTGAGGGTCACTAGGAAATACTGATGTCTGCTGAAGCCCACTGGAGGTTGGTGTTTACCACAGTAATCTGACATGTCAGGAAAAGAGGAGTTTTTATATTTGTGCAATCAGATGAGAGTGCTCTGTGTGTGGAAATACTGTCTGTACATTCTAAAAATAACCAGCAGGATTTGCTCTAAACACAAGACCAATGGTACAATATATCACATAATAAATTGTGATTGTTTTAATCCTGTATAAATCACTTATATGAATGAATCTTTAAGCCTTTAGGAGCAGTAGCTGTCCTCTTTGGTATGACAACAAATGAATCTAAAAGTGAATCATTTGATTAATTTATTGCACATATATGAAAATGACCTACCATCTTGAATGTAGCCCATTTTCTTTGTGCTGAGGCGTCTCTTCTGGCTCAGTGTTTTATTTTTAAGAACAACATATTGCCTAATTCACCTTCTAGCCATATCTGTACATCTGCAAATTGCTTTCCAGGCCACCACAATCAGCAAATTTGATATTAATTTTGAAATGAAACATTGAAAGGCATACCACAATTACAAGAAACTACACTAGAGCTCATAACTTTAACTTTAGAACACCTTACTTTTATTGCACAGCTAAGTGGGTCCTACCTTCACAGTCATCAGCTACCTCCCTGACCTTTGTCTTTGTGAGGCTGTAACAAGACAGCCCTGACAAAAAAACAGAGATAATTGATCTGTGGTCGACTCCCAGAGGTCACACCAATTATTTCCTGTGTGAAAACAGAGCAAAAGAGATCGACCACCAAAGTTTGTCATGAGATGCTGTTTTGTTTTTGCATCTCCCTTTCCTGATATTCTACTTTTTTTCTTGAGCCAGACGGGAAATGTCACCCAAAGAAATGTCAGAAAAATGTACCGCCTTGTAATTCGCTGTGTTTTTCTCTTTACTGTTCTGAAGTTTGTGGCTCTCGTCAGCAGACGTCACCATCTGCCCAGTCACAAGAGCTTTGTGTCAAAGCCAGAGAGACACTGACAGATACATGTACTGGCATACAGGCAAACACACACGCTTACACATGCACTCACCTACTGTACGCATACACACAAATATATGGATATTTATGCGTAAGAAAGGAAGAGGTACACCGAGTTGAGGTTAACTATCATCAGTACTGCTGTTGCCGAAGCAGAGAGAAGATAAATTATCTCAGGGATGTGTAATGAGGTGATGAGTTATGTTCTTCTGTTGTATAGTTTTGACCTCAATTTATTTCTCTATCTTCTCTGTCCTTGACTTTTTTCTCCTGTGCTCTTCCATTTCTTTCTTTTTTTTTTTTTTTTACAAAAAATACGAGCAGCAAGGAAGTATTTTAGAAATTCTGCAATCATTACTTTGCCTAGTTTATGAAGACAATTTTCTTTATTATTCAAGCAAAGGGGGAAAAAAGTCAAATAAAAAGTACACCTTTGAGACAATACTGAAGATTTGAAAAACAAAAACAAAGGTTTTTGAATTTTTAAGCTCAACACAATACACTGTGATTTTGACTCAACTTGAACTTGCATGCAAAACTCTTTGATGGCACAAGATTTAGAGGTGCAACACTTGGATTTACTGATAAAACTGTTAAAGTGACAAAGGTTTTGGCATGCAAGCAAAAGTTTCAGATTTCAAATCAGATTTTTTTGTTTCAAAACCATTTCTTTTTCGCCTTTTTTTTCTTCTTTGCTTGAAAAATAGACACATTATCTTATAATAGCTACACTGACAAAACATACTGATTGAAACCCCCCACCTCCCCCCCAAAAAAATGTATGAATATAACCCTCTAATATTTGTTTGTCAATTTTGTTCCATAAAAGTGCTGAGAGATAATGAAATAAGTTATCAAAAGTTTGGAAGATATTTTATTTTCTACCAGCTGATGTATATCTGTGTGTGTAAATGGCTGTTATATCTCACCAACCTTAGTCTTTCCCAAACTTAATTATTCATAGTTTTCCTGTGTCTCATGGGTAACAGTTCAGAAAAATAGTGTCTAAAAATCAATTCATTAGTAAAGCTATGATGGTCATACAGTATAACCATGTTTTGTGTGATATTTTTCAAATTAGTCTTGAGGAATTTATAGTGAACACTTTTTTTTGCACAAACTAATTGTGTAGTCAAATAGGAAGACTGTTTACCTACAATAACTTTTTGGTGTTGTACGCTTCGTACTAGCAGAACTGTTTATACCTTCAGAATTTGAAAACATCTTCCTTTTTTAAGTCTGGCTCCAAATCAAAAGACTAAATCATAATGACCTGTTTCTTTTGAAAAAGCAAAGCAATTTTTCCCCCTTTTTTGTCTTTGATGTTAAGGATCATTGTATGAGAAAACCAGGCAGAGGTTGGAAGATGGGGGTCGGCCAAATCGGCTCACACTTTGTATAATAGGTATGCGCAACTATGAACAGTCATATAATCAGGCAGGGCAGGTTCAGTTTGGGAGTTATGCAGCTAAAGTATTGATAAACCAGGAGGTGAAGCCATTCTGACACTGAGGCTTAAATAGAGCGCACTGAGGAGCAGAGGCAGCTGAGGCAGATGATTAATTGAGTGGAAGCAGGTGTGCTGACTGATTGATTGTATGGCAGGTGAATGATTGAAGGTGAAAGGTTACCAGGTAGGAGGTCAGAGAAAGGGCCCGTGACAAAATCTTCATCTGGGAATTTTCTTCAACTCAAAAACACCAGCACAGTGTACTGGCTGAAGTCTTATGTCTCCTCAGTTCATCTGAATTACAATATGAAAAACACCAATTATGGACTTCTGCCTAATGATGCTAAAAAAAAACTGTCAAATACTGTAGCTTTAACAATGCCCCCTGCCTTGTTTTTTTTTTTTTTTTTCAATTTCTAACATCTTTGGATTTATATTGATTGATTATATTGATTATATTTCTATGTGGCACTGTGCATGTTGAAATATGTTGATAGGAATAGCCAAGACATTGGAAATAGGGGCTGAAAGTGACAATGTGGAAGTGAGTATAGACTATTTCTACAGTTCCAACATGGACTATAACTCAGATTCGATGGAACTGATGAACATGTATCGTTTATTTCCAGTATGTCTGTACGTTTCCTAAAGGTCAGCCAAACTTTTTATGATTACATGCAGCATTACCTGTTCTATTTTAGTTGTATATATGGTTTGAGCATGGAGTTGTGCTATTTATTTTATGCATGTTGTTAGTGTGGTGATATGGCTGAAATTTTCTAGAGTAATAATTTAAATCTTTTCCAGGTCAAATAAAGGTTGGTAATAATTAGCTTTATCACAGATATCTGTTATATAATAGGGAACTCAAAGTATTTGTATTCCCATGACTTTGTAATTGTGCAGCTGATAAGTGATGGGTTCATGTTTAATTTGTGTACTATGCTTTTCTCACTTATATTTTAATCATTTATTATGTCATTACCATTACTTACTGTTTACTGAGTTTTAATTAAAAATGTTGCTATGACAAATCTTGTTCTTTTTAAAAAGCATCCTATCTCTGTTACAGTCAGGACTCAGTGAGAGAAGCTGAATCAAAAGAGGCAGCTTTAGAAAATTATAATCATAGATGTTAGGGCAAGACCTCATATTAACAGGAGTAAGTAAGAATAAAGCATGGATTTAGTAGAATATATTTATTGCATCTAACAGTCTTATATTGAAAGATTATGTAGTAATAGAGTTGTACGTGTTTTTTTTCATTTTGACAGGACTGAAAATGTCACATTTAATTGACTACAGAACTAACTATTTTTCTTATTTCACATTAAGGGTTGCAACTTTGCAATTTACTGTCAATCCAATATGCAAAGCCTAGCCATGCTCCATTTATGGCTAACCATTCGTCGGCTTCTATTTAAAAACCAGAGCCTTGAGCCAGTGGCCATTGAAACATAGCCACAGATGGTTCCTTAATGCTAGCATGGACATTTAGAGATGGAGGGAAAGAATGAAATCAGTCAAATGGGAGAATAGGCAACAAAAGCTGATATGTATTTGCATAAAAGCTGAAATGTACAAGCTCACAAAGCCTGAATGGTTTATTCTACCCGAGTAAAGATGGTGACGAGAAATTTCTTTCTTTGCATTGTTAACTAGTTGACTGTCAGTATTTGTGTTTGTAGATGGTGGTCACGCAAGTTTAGGATTAGCTGAGGTTTAATTAAAGATTACTGAAAAGACTTCCCAGCTCAGGAATTCAGTTCTGTCCAACATGATGTGCACTCGCTCTGGAAATGCAAATATCAAGTTGTTATTTAGAAGCCTGTGAATGAAACAAACTCAGTGACATAGAAACTACAATCTTTTTTGCAGTCTTTAAGAGAAAAAAAAGAGAAGAAAACCTACATGAAATTTAGGTTTCCAATGGGATTTGCAAAGCTTCAGCTGAGCAGTCTGTTAGGTATGTACTATAATTACATAGGGTGCTATGCATCTGTTCTCGACTAGTGAATTAATATATTATTCAAGCCTACAAGGCATTCAAGACACTTGGTGCGTTCATGCAAAGTGTTTCCATGCCTTTGTGCAAATTACACAAGAGGCAGTAAAAATGCTGGGTGGAATATACAAAACAACCTTATGTGAATGTAACATGAAATGTATTTGTTTTTACTGCTTCTTGCTAATAACATAATCCTCAATTAAACTGTCAATGCTTAATTTATTTCTACTTGTTTTTTTTATGACCAATACACATACTGTATACATCTGCACTCTATCCCTTGTGGTATTTCTAATCATAGAATGGGTAAAGAAAGAAAACCTAGAGTAATGGAAAGTTAATTAATTGTACAAGTCTTACTCATGTTGAAGTGTAATGTAACATAGTGTTTGCCACTGACAAACAGATGCATGACCTTGTTGTATGTGTTAATACATTTGGAAATATGCCACGTTTAGAAATGCTCACTGAATGTCATAGTACTGTACTTCCTCTGGCACTGAACTGACTTTTATGGACTCATGCCAGGTAGAAGCCGGATGCACTGACCTCAGAATGTTCATCTTCTGCTTTCGTCATCATGTTGAGATGTGCTTCAGCAAATCCTACTTTCTTTTTAATAAACATACAACATTGAAATTAGTTTTAAAACATGTCTGTGTTTTATTGCCCTTAGAGACTTATGCTGTTCATATGTGAGCCAGTTTTGTGTACTTTAATGTTTGCATAAAACAGATGCTGTCAGTTTGTGATAAAGAAAATGTCTGTGTTTATGCTTGTGTCGATTCCTGTTTCTTTATCTTTCAAACTCTCCTCAGGCAACCTTTCCTCTATTTTTACAAGATGTGGAGAAGTCCTGATTCCCTAAAGGATTTCCAACTGTGCATCTGATGCAAATGAGCCACATCCAGTTCAAGCGAGATAACAGCATTAACAGTAAATATATATATATATATATATATATATATATATATATATATATATATATATATATTTAGAGAGAGAGAGAGAGACTTTACACTTCAATGCCTATTATATTCAAATTTCTGAACGTGTGACTGCTTGTTGGCTAGCAGGGTTTCAATTGGTAATTTCTTTCACAACATAAAAAAATAATAAAGGCATGGAAAGAGCTATACTCTTCTTAATTTTGGTATGGGGGTACAGCAGCTATTTTAAATTAACTGTCTATATGGTTTAGCTAAAGATAAGACAGGCATGTTCACTATTAGCTGTGAAGATTAGGGTTGCCAGCTCCTCAGGGACAGGACATTGTCCATGTGTCGAGGTGTCTGACCAGGATGCGTCACAAAATGCCCCCTGAAGTTTAGGTTCGAACCCCGTCTGATTTTCAGTGAAAACAAATACGATAGTTGTCTTCGAGTGAAACCATAAATACTTATGTAATAATTTTGGAATCACTCCAGACACTTTAAATATCGTTAGTTTAACCCTAACCCTAATTCTGCTGCTGCTGGGGGGTTGCCTATCGCAATGGTTCTGAATGGCTAAGCCTTGATCCACAGCAATTATGCCTTTACAATCAATTAATAATCCTGATCGCCCATTTATTGAAAATTTTAAAACTTCATTTTAGCAGATGAATACAACCATTATCCTCTCTCTGAACTAGATGATGGGCCATCAAATAGCCAAGCGGCCATGATGGTCTGCCCATTGAAAATCCTGATTGCTCCATAGTTCAATTTCTACAGCACACATTATATGATTGTCGTCATTCACTTCATATGGAAATTTTATATTTTGAAGTAATTAAAAAACTGGAAGAAGAAACTTGCCATAAGGTCCGTGTATCATCTGATCATTCCAGTATTCCATTCAACCTGGAAGACGAAAAATAAAATAACAACTCGATATTTGTTTTTTTCATATGAAAAATCAGGGGTTGGTGTTTGATTTCCTTTTCCCAACGCAAAGCAGAACAAATAATAAACAGGAAAACCGAAATTAAATAATAAATCTTAATATAGCTATTATTGCTACCCACCAACCCCCACCTCTCACGCCCCCACAAAAGATCCTCCGCTGTTGTAAAGATACCTTACATGGTAGCATGTTAAATCACTGAATGCAAAAAGCAATTAACATTGTGAACAGCGCACTCCCTTAATAAATATGAAAATGCTGCACCCTACCTATTTCCACAATAAGATGTGCTAATGACATAAAATATTACAAATACACTGATGTAATACTATTTACACAGTGGTTTAGCTATTTAATTGGCTAGTTTACCTTAAGAAGTCTGTTAGCTTAAGCTGCTAATATTAGCTAGCAACTGCAAACCTGTATAGAATAGGACAGGGAACATAAAATAATTAAATATACTATGTACACACACCTTTACTCATCTGTTTAGAGAATTATATTTTTATAGGTAAGCTAGGTCTTTTGAGTTTAGTTTTTTTCTTTGATTAGCATCTCTGCACTCGGGAATTTATGCAACTATGCTCATTAGTTTTAGCAAATGACAACAATTTTGTTAACAGGGATGTAAATGCACATATGTAAGTGCTTCATAAAATCCACTGAATGTTGTTCTACATTGCCATGTGGCTCTTAAATGGGTTTTTAGCTTGTATGTTTATTTTAATCCACTAGGAATATATTATTTCAGTTGGATATGTATCAGGGTTGCTCTCCATCACCTATGGCCTACATATGGCTGTCTCCATCTGTTCGCCTTTGGTGTTAGGTAGAAAAAGTTTTGTTTTGTAAAAGTACAGATAAATCAGGCGAAGCCTAAATGACAAAGTCTGATCTTGTCAGAGCTTATTTGCATAAAAGCCTTCCTTCCTGACTATGGGGCCTTTCTTGGTCACACAGTTCCCTGAGATACAGGTGTAGGTTCCACTGTGAATATCATTTCCGATAATTAGTTTATGATCATCTGTGATAGTCTCTAATTAAGAAGCCCAGATATTGATGACTCAGTGTCTGTATTTAGCTCCTTGCTGTAGCCTACTTAGATTAAATTATTAATGTCACTGAATCTGTTTTTTTTTTTTCCCCAGTAGCTATGTCATCCCCGGTTCTTCATTTTAAGATGACACATAGTGATTAAAGCCAAATGAAAGTGAAATTACACAGCCCATCATAAATCTGAGAAGTGATTTGACTTAGACTGTAATGACATTTAATCTGAAACTGCAGAAATGTCCTTTAAAATGTGACCATCACACATTTTTTCCTTGTATGAATATAACATGAATTTTTTTTTTTTTTAAATTACAGAAAAACTCTTTTGTGCTTGTATTATAAATGCCCTTGGTTTATTAGTAATGGATTCGTGTAGCATGAAAACCATGGTAATATGTTTCCTCTACTTTATTTAGCATCTGCCTGTTTTTGGGGCTATGTATTTGTTAAACATACATAATAGGTAGGTGGAATAGATCTTTACATGGAATGAAAGAGACTCAAAATAAATAATAAGACAAGAAGAATAATTTCAATCTGGCAACACAAATTATAGACTGTATAAAAAGACTATACAACAGTTCACCATAATTCCCTCGATTCTCATCATTATCAACATTATGTATAACCATATTGCAAGTGTGGTGAGGAAGCCAATTGATGATCTATTGAACACAGCTTTGTTTCACCTCTCCCCTGGCCCCTCCCCTTAAATCAACACAGGAGTATAAAAACACCTGTGTTGTACCTGCTCCTCCTCTCATTCCTGCTGCTGTGAGGTGGTAAGTGGATCATGACCTCGGACATACTGTTTAGAGGTGATTTTAAGTTAATGTCTGTCCCATTTTGTTTCTTAGGTGCACCTGTTGCTGTTTTGCCCTTTTCTTTTGTTCTTTTCTGTTTCTTTTGTGTTTCTGTCATTCATGTTTTATTGTCTAGTTTGGTTGTGTTCATTTTGTTAACCAATTGGGATGTATATTTTGTTTAGTTAGTTTTCCTTTCTCAGGAGCTGGTTGTTGCATTTGGGGGGTTAAGCACATTGGTGTGGTCTCCCCTCTGTGTGATTTTTACCATGGGACACATGTTTTAGGCGCACCGTTTTCGTTGTGTGTTGTCTGCTGTGCTGCACTGAGGTGGGTTTGGTGGCACTCCTGGGCACCTCACATTGTAGTCTGCCCCCTATCTGTGGCCCCCTGCTCCTCTTGTTTAGTTTAGTTTTCTGATTAGCCCACTCCACTTTTTAGAACTGATGTGCTTTTAAAATTGTTTGCCTTTTAAATCCATTTAAATAAAAACCTTTATATTAATTGCTCTCTGTGGTTTGTGTGTTTTAGTATGTCCTTTTAACAGTGCTAGTATTTTATTTTCTTGGTTTGCATTCCTTCCCGTCACATCTCTGTCTACAGAACGAGCCTGTGTCCACACAAATAAATTTCATTCATTTCCTGGGCTAAGACCCAGGTGGCGTTGTCGGCCCATAGGCCTCCCCCCCCCCAAAGATAACCCCTGCCACATTCTGGCGTTGTCGGCAGGATCTGTAAAGGCAGAGAGGTGTACTACTTTTTTTTAAAAATCCCAGTTGGTTAACTTTATTGTGTTTTGATAGTGTGTGTGTGGGCAAAACAGCAGCAGGTCCGGGACGGGTTCCTGATCTGCAAGCCTGTTTTCTATTAATCTCTTCTGCTGCTCTGCTGTCAAATGGAGGAGGAACTCGCTCAACTACGAGACCTGGTCCTGCAGCTGCAGGCTGACAATCGGCGGCTGCGTCAGGAAGTGGAATTTAACCAACCTGGGACCAGCACCGCATCAGCGAGTTCTTCTGCTTCTGGGTACTCCACAGCCCAGGTCCCTGTAACTGAAAGACTGATTTATCTCCCCCGGGACAGAAAATGCCCAATGTTTAGGGGCAGGACTGGCCTCAGTATCACAGAATGGATCGAGGAGGTCCAAGCTTGTATGCGTGCCCGGCACCTCTCACCTGCAGAACAAGCACTGTTTATTTATGACCATTTAGAGGGAGAGGCCAGGGAGGAAATTAAATACCGGCCCGAGGAAGAACGGGAGGATCCAAAGGGGGTTCTGGGTATACTGCAAGAGTTGTATGGGTGTACCAGGTCATATGTGAGTTTACAGGAAGATTTCTTTTCTAGAAAACAGCAGGAGGGAGAAACATTGCAAGAGTTTTCTCATGCTCTCATGTGTTTAATGGACAAGGTTACTAGAAAGGCTCCCAACGGTCTACCGAACAAGGATGTGTTACTTAGGGATCAATTCGTTGAACACGTATCTGACTGCTCCCTTCGCAGGGAGCTTAAACAGTATGTCCGGGGCCACCCGACTGCCACCTTGATAGATGTACGCAGCGAGGCCATGAGATGGGAGCAGGAGGGGATGCCAGGGGGTGCAAGGGGTAGAAGCCATTCTGTCCCCTCTGTAATTGGTTTCCAACACACTGTCCATAGAGGCCACCGCAGCCACAATCCGGTCGATCAGTCATCTTTTAGTTCTGAGCTAGGTGAGCTTAAAGATATTCTTAGGAACCAACAAGAACAACTGAATCAGCTTACGAAAAGTCTTGCAGATCTTAATAGTGCCCCTAGAACTCAGCTGAGTTATCGTAAGAACACTATCTGTAGGAGGTGTCAACAGCCTGGTCACTTTGCTAGGGAGTGTCAAAGCCAGTATGTAGCCACTCAGCCACCGCCACCTATTGTAGACTCCAGCCTGAGTGGAAGGCCCTGCCCTCCAAACCAGGGAAACTTGCACCCCCTGAGCCACTGAGCCAAGGTTCAGGTGGGGGCTCACAAGGCTCACAACTAGTCAACGTCCCTGAGCACTTAGTGTCAACCTGTCCAAAGATAACCGTACTGATGGGTGGGGTCCAGGTTCCATGTTTGGTTGACACTGGGTCTATGGTGTCAACCATAACGGAGAGTTTCTTTGTGAAGCATTTTGAACCCTGGGGCCCTGAGAAACTCCGGTCTTGTAATTGGCTGAGACTAAGTGCTGCTAATGGGCTAGCAATCCCTTACATGGGATACCTTGAGTTGGATGTGCAGCTTTGTGGGAAGGTGGTAGCCAAGCGGGGTGTGTTGGTGGTCCGGGATCCGGCACACAGTGTGCCTCTAGTTCCTGGTGTTTTGGGAATGAACATTATTAAGGAATGTTACAGAGAGTTGTTTGTACAGCATGGCACTGCTCTCTTTGGCTTACAATCTGTGTTGCAGGCTCCCATCGCCATCCAGCAGGCCCTCCAACAGTGCCACCAGGTTCAGGCTAGTGCTGCTCCAGACCACTCAGGTCGTGTGAAGGTAAAGGGAGGGAGAGTTTGCAGGATTCCAGGGGGTACTCTAAAACTTGTTGCAGCCACATGTCACCAGAGTTACCTGACCGATTATGTTGTATTCGAGCCCTGTAGTAATGGCTTACCGGCAGGTCTCCTAGCATCCCCAGCACTGGTACAGGTGGCTCGAGGTACAGTTTACATCCCCATCGTTAATGTAGGGACCCAAGATGTTGTTCTTTACCCTCGCACTGTGCTTGGTACCCTGAGTCAGGCATACCCTGTGAGCCCACCTACAGATTTGGAAGAGAGGGAAGTGTTAGCCACCACCTCATCCCACTCAGCTGATACTGATGCAGTGCAGGAAATGATTGCAGCAGTTGACCTAACAGTACTCACAGAGCAGGAACAGGCTCAGGTCAGATCATTATTGCAAAAGTATAGCAGTGTCTTCTCAGCTCATGCAGGAGATATAGGATGTACGAACCTCATTTCCCATGATATTCATTTAGTGGATGAGATCCCTGTACGTCAGAGATATAGGCGCATCCCCCCTTCAGAGTATGAGGCAGCTAAAGCCCACATACGCCAACTCCTTGAGGCACAGGTCATCAGGGAAAGCAGTAGCCCCTTTGCTTCCCCCATTGTGCTGGTGAGAAAAAAAGATGGCAGCCTCCGGTTGTGTGTGGATTATCGGCTCCTGAACAGCAAGACTCATAAAGATGCCTTCCCCTTGCCCCGGATTGAGGAATCCCTCGATGCTTTGGCAGGGGCCCGCTGGTTCTCAACCTTGGACCTGGCTGCTGGCTACAACCAAGTACCAGTCACTGAGAAGGATAAACCAAAGACTGCATTCTGTACTCCCTTTGGGCTTTTTGAGTGGAATAGGATGCCATTTGGACTGTGCAATGCCCCGAGTACTTTTCAGAGATTAATGGAGAGGATTTTTGGAGACAAACATTGCCAGTCATGGTTACTGTACTTGGATGATGTTGTTGTTTTTTCCTCTACCGTAGCAGAGCACATGAGCCGCCTGAATGCTGTGTTGGGCCGGCTGCAAGAAGAGGGTCTCAAGGCCAAACTGGAGAAGTGCTCATTCTTCAGGCCTGAGGTGAGCTATTTGGGCCACGTTATATCCAGGGATGGAGTGTCAACAGACCCAGGTAAAGTAGAGGTGGTTTCAAAGTGGCCAAAGCCTAACCATGTATCAGAACTGCGCTCCTTTTTAGGCTTTGCAAGTTATTACCGCCGCTTCGTTGAGGGGTTCGCCAAGCTTGCCGCTCCTCTACATCGCCTCGTCGCTATGCTGGCTGACCCAAAATCCCGGAAGCCTTCTGGAAGGAGTCTGTCCATGGAATGGACCAGAGAATGTGACCAGAGCTTTGAAGATCTCAAGCAGAGGTTGGTGTCGGCTCCGGTCTTGGCCTATGCTGATTTCTCTCGTCCTTTCATTCTGGAGGTAGATGCCAGCTATAGTGGATTGGGTGCTGTCCTTTCCCAGGAGCAGGAGGGAAGGGTGCGTCCGGTAGCCTATGCTAGTCGAGGCCTTAGGCCAACAGAGCGTAACATGGACAATTACAGCTCAATGAAATTAGAGTTTTTGGCTCTTAAATGGGCCATGACTGAGAAGTTCAGGGATTACCTGCTTGGACAGAAATGTACAATCTATACTGACAATAACCCTCTCAGTCATCTTTCCACAGCCAAGCTGGGGGCAACAGAACAGCGTTGGGCCGCCCAACTTGCAGCATTTGACTTCATAATAAAGTATAGACCTGGTCGCAATAACCAGAATGCAGATGCCCTTTCCCGCCAGTACCTGGCTGGTGCAGAAGATTTGCCCCTTGCCCCTCCTGGTGTTCCGGTTCCAGGACTATTAAAACAGGCTATTGGAGTTAAGGTCACCCAGGCTGACCAGGCCACCATCTCTGCTTTTCCTTCTCACACTCAGTCTGACTTGCGCCTTTTACAGGAAAGTGACCCCACCATAAAGGAGTTCCTGATGTTTTGGAACAGGCAGAGGGGCCCTGATGCAGCAGAAAGACGTAATGCCTCCAAGGAAGTCCTGGTGTTGGTCAGACAGTGGGACCGGATGGTGGAGAAGGATGGGGTTCTTCATCGCAGAGTTCACCATCCCAGGGGAGAAGAGGTCTTCCAGTTGGTGCTGCCAGCATTACTCAAAAGCGAAATCCTGCACCAGCTGCATCAGGAACATGGACATCAAGGAATTGAACGAACAACAGATCTGGTTCGTCAACGGTGCTACTGGCCTGGAATGCATCACGACGTCAAACAGTGGTGTCAGAAATGTGAGCGCTGCCAGGTATCTAAAGACACTCGGCCGACTGCCCATGCTCAGATGGGCCACTTGCTTGCCTTCCGCCCAAATCAGATACTGGCTATTGACTTTACAGTGCTGGAGCCATCAAAGAAAGGGGTGGAGAATGTTCTTGTGATGACAGATGTGTTTTCCAAGTTCACCCAAGCAGTTCCAACTCCTGACCAACGGGCATCCACAGTGGCCAAAGTGTTGGTTAATGAATGGTTCTACAGGTTCGGAGTCCCAGGTCGTATCCACTCCGACCAAGGTCGACAGTTTGAGAGCAGCCTCATTCAACAGCTCTGTCACATGTATGGGATAGAAAAATCTCACACCACGCCTTACCACCCAGCAGGTAATGGACAATGTGAACGCTTTAATCGCACCCTACATAACCTCCTACGCACTTTGCCCACCACAAAGAAAAGAGATTGGTCATGTTACCTACCCCAAGTGACCTTCTCTTACAACACCACAGCACACCAGTCTACCGGTGAGTGTCCATTCTTTTTAATGTTTGGGCAGGACCCCCAGTTACCTGTTGACTTTCTTTTGGGCAGAGTACAGGAACCAGTGACAGGCAGCACCCATGACTGGATTATAGAACACCAGACACGGCTACGCCATGCATTTGAGGAGGCTACCAGGCATCTGACGGCTGCAGCTCATCGGCGGAAAAAGCACCATGATCAGCAGGTCCGAGATGATCCCTTTAAAGAAGGTCAGTTGGTCTACTGTAGAGATGTTGGCATCAGAGGGCGCCACAAGATCCAAGACATCTGGAGCTCCGTGGTATACCAAGTGCTGAAGGCCCCAGGTCCTGGAGGATCAGTGTATACCATTGCCCCCAAGGATGATCTTGGTCAGGTAAAACGTGTCCATCGCTCACTTTTAAAGGGTAAATGGATGCCTGTGAGTGACCATCCTGTGAGTACGCCAATCCAACAGACAGAAATCCCCCAGGTGGAGGAGCCCTCGTCAGATGGTGAATGGTTTCTGCTGGCCTCTGAACCTACCCCTGCACCAGTGGCTAGACGACAAAGGCCACAGCCCCCCGTCTCTCCACCACCAACCCAGCCAGTGCCAACCATACCATCTTCAAATCAACACCATGTGAGGCAGCTACACAGCCCCACTGTTCCCTCTGACAATGGCGTGGTTTCCCTGAGGCGGACAACCCGTACCAATGCTGGAAGACACCCAAATCTCCATCACCTACCTCAGCCGGCTGAGAGTAGAGCAATAGGGGCTGCGCATTCCCTTAGACCTGTGCCTACAGCTGCTGCTCTTTTTAGGCCCTGGCAATAAGCATCAAATTGTCGGGCCGACAATTTAAAATCCCCGGGGTAGATTGTGGTGAGGAAGCCAATTGATGATCTATTGAACACAGCTTTGTTTCACCTCTCCCCTGGCCACTCCCCTTAAATCAACACAGGAGTATAAAAACACCTGTGTTGTACCTGCTCCTCCTCTCATTCCTGCTGCTGTGAGGTGGTAAGTGGATCATGACCTCGGACATACTGTTTAGAGGTGATTTTAAGTTAATGTCTGTCCCATTTTGTTTCTTAGGTGCACCTGTTGCTGTTTTGCCCTTTTCTTTTGTTCTTTTCTGTTTCTTTTGTGTTTCTGTCATTCATGTTTTATTGTCTAGTTTGGTTGTGTTCATTTTGTTAACCAATTGGGATGTATATTTTGTTTAGTTAGTTTTCCTTTCTCAGGAGCTGGTTGTTGCATTTGGGGGGTTAAGCACATTGGTGTGGTCTCCCCTCTGTGTGATTTTTACCATGGGACACATGTTTTAGGCGCACCGTTTTCGTTGTGTGTTGTCTGCTGTGCTGCACTGAGGTGGGTTTGGTGGCACTCCTGGGCACCTCACATTGTAGTCTGCCCCCTATCTGTGGCCCCCTGCTCCTCTTGTTTAGTTTAGTTTTCTGATTAGCCCACTCCACTTTTTAGAACTGATGTGCTTTTAAAATTGTTTGCCTTTTAAATCCATTTAAATAAAAACCTTTATATTAATTGCTCTCTGTGGTTTGTGTGTTTTAGTATGTCCTTTTAACAGTGCTAGTATTTTATTTTCTTGGTTTGCATTCCTTCCCGTCACATCTCTGTCTACAGAACGAGCCTGTGTCCACACAAATAAATTTCATTCATTTCCTGGGCTAAGACCCAGGTGGCGTTGTCGGCCCATAGGCCCCCCCCCCCCAAAGATAACCCTTGCCACACAAGCATGTAAATAATATATGTACAGAACAAGTCACAATTCACTTTTATATTTCCTATTTCACTGTTTAACATTTCTGCCTGTCTTTCTGCCTTTGTTTTTTGTGTTTTTGCTACTACAAACAACGCAATTTCCCCATGGTGAGATCTATTTTGAATCTTTTTTTTCTTCCTATGTAATTTGTTGCTTTGTGTAGATGTTAACATCTGTAAAAATGCACTCTAAATATAAAATGCTTTTGCAAATACTTCTATACACCCTTCCAGTCTGTTTCCTTACCTTCCACCTGTCTTGACAAATATTAAATAAAAGATGAAAAAGGAAGCAAACATCTGATGGAGGTAAAATCTCAGAGCATCAGGCATCCTTCAGCATCTGGCATCGTCTGTAGAAGCAGTATTTCAGGACATGGGTATAGTGACGACGATCAAAATATACATGTCTGATATATCACCCAGAAAATCATAACATACATTGACATATATTGTTAAGCGATAATAAGTCTGATATCTGCATCTGTGCAGTAAATGCCAGGTATAGCTTTAACATATGTTGTATTGCTTTCTTTCAGCATTTGGAGAGATAAAATACAATGACATTTGGTTGATGGTAATGTTACTGCATCTCTGGGATACTGTACCATACTCTTTCTGATTACTGGAGATGTAAATTAAGTCCATTCACATTTTATTCAGATGCAAATGGATAGCTGAATAATCTCTCTCACACACATTTTTTGGGCTGAACAATGTTTGCACTACACAGGCACACCACCCACACTTTTTTAGTTTTACAACATTGGTATATTACAAAATAAATCTGAACACCCCCATACTAATCTCTTTCCTTTGTACACACACTTAAAATGACACAAAAACCCCTCCCTGTTACATATAGAAGTATGTAATGGGAAGATATTTGCTTCATGAAAAAAATATACAACCTCCCACTCACCCAGATCATATGAACCACTAGAGGCTGCTATTGCTCATGTGTTGAACACCTTTGATGTGTTCTACATGTTACTTCCATAGAAGCTTCACTGTCATTTATTCAGCTCCAGCTTTTCAGAGTTTCAACTCCATTTGCAGTAGTATATAATGCACAGATCCGTTCAAAATTGTTGCATATTTAATAAATAAATAAGTTCTTTCTGACAGATACATGAGTTTGACAGTTAGACTAACTGGATATATAATATGGATTCCAATTGAAAAGTGTTTGAGTAGAAGTAGGACCAGTGAAGTGTTTATTGTGTGACAATGAATTCGATTGTATTTTTGAGGATTTTGGAAAAGTTAGGAGCAATTATTTACTTCACCTTTATGTGGCCAGGCAGCCAGCTGGGGTCAAGATCGCATTTCCAAGGGAGACCTGGTAGAGAGATAGGTAGGTAGGTAGGTAGGTAGGTAGGTAGGTAGGTAGGTGGGTAAGTAGATAGATAGATAGATAGATAGATAGATAGATAGATAGATTATATTATTATCTATAGATAACATTATTATTTGGCATGTCACAAGGACATATCAAACAAATATCAGCCGTATAGGCGCTACCAATGAAACACTGACATTTTTCAGTTAAATTACAAACTAATAAACCAGATTTTTCAGATAGTAGGTGTTCTGTAAGGTATTCCAGCTACAATGAACAAAATAATTGAGGGTTTTATTTTCCAGCTCAGAACAAACCCTTGAAACTTGGAGGAACAAAGCTGAAGACCATTAGTGGTCTCTCTGCATAAATATTAGGTGTGTTTACCCACAACAACTTTATGCATAAAAACACACAAATAAAATTGTCTATGTAGAGTTAGTGATGGTCAACGTACTAAATCATGCAGAGCACAAGAGATGGTCATGAATCGTAAAATGCTTTGATAAACAGTCTAAAAGGTGGGGTAGAGTGGAAGAAGAGTGCATGTAAATCACATTCCATAGTCCAGTACACTTAGAAAAGGGGCCTGCACAGGTTTCTGGCGAACATACAAAAGCAGGATTTATTTCTAAAATAAATCCCAAGCCTTACTCTCAGTTGCTTCACTAGATTTTCTGTGTGTATTAAAGACAGTTGGTCTGTATGGATGAACTGAAAAATTGTCAAGTTCTTTTAAAACTGTTTTCACTTAATACATGTTTGTGTTTGTAGGTGTTTGGCATTAAGATATCATTGAGTTGAGTGTACACTGATTGATTACCCAGCTCTCAATATGCACCACATATTATCCTTTACAAAGCCACAGCTCACAGCAGGAACGTCTGCATTGATTGAGCCTGTGGTGCAGCTTTTCACAACATCTAAGACAGAGGTAAAGTTGAACTCAAACAAAAACAGGTATTTCTCATGAGAGTTTCTCCCAAGGTTAAAGTCAGGGATTATCCAGGAAAGATTCTTAAACTCTTCTGGGGCTAATTTATTTCTAACATGAGTGAATGTTTTGCCACAGGAAAGTAATTTGTGACAGGTGTTTAAACAATCGATCACAAGGTACACATATAACAAACACAACTGTTCTCTTTTGACTACATGTAGGACATTAATCATTAATTGCTTCATTTTATAAGAAAAGAGACTGCTGGAAAATTCTTCTTTCATCATAATATATCTTTTAATCTGAATCAAAAAACATGCCTGTATCACCGTACAGTTAAAAAAAATATTTAGCTCTTGATGTAATTGAAGTGTTTTGGTTATTATCAAGAAAAACATGGAAAACAACAAGTTATCAGCTGTGAAATTAAACTCTTATTGGTTATTTTTGTTGTTCTCATTATATTTGTCCAAATGAATGTATATTTAGTTGTACCAGGCATTAAATAAATGAGCAATTGAAGAAAACAAGGAGCGGTCTAATATTTTTTTCCATACTGTGCTGACAAGAGGAAACAAAATAAGTCCAACTAACTCAAGATGAGTATCTTTGAAACATGAGTTTGCCTCAGGACATGTAGTATTCCACAAAACATGCTGCATTGCTCATCAATAAAATCTGATGGGAAACACAAATGAATGCTGAATTTCTAATATTTTTTTTTGCTTTGGTCCAAAACCTGCACTCCCTACAGTAGATCAAAACACAGCTCATTAGGGTTTCTGTTTGTGAAACATTCAGCTCAGAATCAATTTACTGTCAGCTCTGTTTATCAAGTCCTTTCATTTGTAGTTTTTCTGGAAATATATCAACAGTTTGGGGCAAGTTCTTACTATGTGTGGGAGTGAAAGGTAAGATGTGTAAATCTAGCTCTGGCCTGGACACTGAATTGCCATCAGCTGCAGTAACAACATAATATTCAATACAATTAACTTTGCACCTATTAATTGCAAATCAGCTGAAACTCAATATTTATATATGACTTAAATTAATGGGTATTTCTACAGTTCAAAAAGTGAGAAACACATCTGACCATTACAAAACATCTAAATGTTTTATCTAAATAAATGTTTCGTATTAGGTTTTTTGTTGTCATGGTAGTTATTTCTGTACTTGCCCTTTACCACATCAGACATCATCACAGCCAATGCACAGCCTGCAAGATCAAAGGACATGGGCTCTGTGGCCCTTCTCTGAACCACCATCAATAATTAAAGACTTAAAGAGTGATGGATTAGTGCTTAGACTTAAACTGGCCTACATCTCTACATGAACAACACAGCAGGGAACTGGTGATAACAGCTTCTTTATAAGAGGAGGCGTAGTCATGCTGAGGCACGCTAAGGCAGTCAGTGTTATACTACAAATTCCAGATTCAGAGCTGTGCATGTATGATGAAGCAGCTTTCAGTTAAACTTCACAGACTTAAGCATCTAGTGACCAAAAAGAATCAACTGACCTAAAACGTTTAAGCATTTTTGGATGATTAATCTTATCAGTACATAAAAATAATCCAGGTGTGACACAGTTCCTCAGACTTTCATTGAGAAACTCCACAGTGAACATAGATGCAGCGTCATCTTCTCCAATAAAACCCATACAGTTTAACAAATGGCTTATTTTTTAACATCAGTTAATGTTTAGTTTCTTGGTTAAATACAACAAGCTTTGCATTTATATGAGCTTCTATGAACATCTATATAGTCAGCAAATCAGATATAGAAAAATGCCTGATTTTAGCTGAAAAAAAATGCACAAGGTTAAAAACTAAATGTTAAAAAAAAATATAATATTGAGGAAAATATATTTTTAAGACACCACATTTATAGTTGACAGTCTCTTTGCTTGTCTAAAAGCACATCATGGGTCTTTCAAAACCATAGCCATATAAACCATATCCTTTATATATGAGGGCAGTGAGGGCTGTATATGGTTTTTTGTCACCAATTTTTCATCTGATCTGTAACATCTAACCTGACCTCCAACCCAAACCCGAAATCTAGCCCTACCCTTAACCCTAACCCTACCTACAACCTGAACCTTGTCCCTAATCCTAACCATAGCCATCCCTACTACACACTTGAAACACTGCCCTCATGGTGAATAACTTTGAAGTGTACTCTACACGCCATCTGTGTGTTTACATACCAAACTAATATGTCACTTGGGTCTTTTCAGAAATTTAGTTTTGAAGTGCATTGTGGGAATGGGAATTCCATGCAGCTGCAGTGTGGCCATAGCAGCAACAAACCCAGAAATGGCTTCACTGCTGTTTGCTTCCATCAATTGGGCCTTTTTACAAATCCCTGCAACATCTGCAGGGAAGGTGTGAAGAGAGTCATTTATGCTACAGGTTCGAGTACACTGTGTGAAGACACCCCAATACGTTAATGATACTTACACTATCACTCAGGTTTTTTCACAGTTTTAAATTAGGTTGTATGGATGTATTATCATGTACTGTGTACGGTTTAGTTGTTAGTGACTCACCTACGTCCTGTCCTGACCTGCGACCCGAGACCTCCTCCCTACCTTCACCTGTCTGGATGACCTCTCCCACCTGTCTCATCTGACTAGATGGACCCCCTGTTGGACCCCTACTGCATTCATCACATCTACAAATGGACGTCCATCGATGGGACTGGATCCCTCTTTCATTGTAGTTCTCCCCCCTCCCACTGGGTGTTTGGAGTTTTTCCTTATGAGGAGGGTCTAAGTGTATATTTCAATGATTGTTTGTTTTATCAAACCATCTCTATAAAGCCCTGTGAGATAACCTTATTGTGATTGGGGCCTCTACAAATAAAAATAAAATTGAATTCAATAATTCTCTCAATTAAAATAAAAAACTTCCTTCTGTTGCTGCTGTAAACTATAGAATTATTTACTGTGAGATGAATAAAGGTTTATCTTATCTTATCTTATCTTATCTTATCTTATCTTATCTTATCTTATCTTATCTTATCTTATCTTATCTTATCTTATCTTATCTTATCTTATCTTATCTTATCTTATCTTATCTTAGGCTTGGGAATTCTTTTTTTAAGTGTAATTTACTTTGCTGTTTATTTGTTCATGACAATGAATAAATACATTGATCTCAAAGAGCAGTGTTGGTTTAACAACAGGCTACTCTCTGCGTAGGTGCACACACAATATGGAACAGTTAAATTACATGTAATACAAAACTAACCTTAACTCATAATTACAATAGTCAAAAACTTAAATATGTATTTCAATTTCATCTGTCCAGGGAATCAGGGTGGAAATGAGCATTTTTTTTTTTGCTATAATTTGGCACAGACATATTACCTGTTTTGTGTTGGTCAGTGTTTTTATGTGCATTTTCCCTGATAAATAAACTAATCAATACATCATATATCATGATATTTTACAGTTGAACTAACAGTGTTTGCACCATAAGCATTGAAACACAAGTATGAACACATAAACTGATATTACAGATAAGATAGGATGATGGTGGTGGTGCAGTATGTGGTAAATATGAGACAGCAGGCACTTGTGGATGCTGCATGTTATCAGAGCTGGCATCTCTAAGGCAAGGCAAATTTATTTCGTGTATAGGACAATTCAAGGTGCTTTACATAAAACATAAGAAAATTAAAATAGTTAAAATGCATTAAAAGATAATTAAAATAAGAGACATAAAAACATAAAAAAAAAAAAAATTTAAGAATTTATTTAAAAACTCCAGTAAATAGTAATGTTTCCAGGCCTGATTTAAACTGACAGTCAGGTACAGTTTTCAGGCTGTTCAACTTTATGTCCAGGTCACATGTTTGTATAGACTGTACTCACATTATCAAAACCACATGATGACAAAGGTGAAAATGAAGACCACGTTTATGATAAATGTTATCCACGCTACGACACCGTACTCTGATGGAACTCCTGGGGCCGCTTGACCCAAATTCAGAATTCCATTTTGTGTGACGGGTGGAAGACAGGCACACTGGGCACAGCAAGAACAGGGTCGGGCTGTGCATGAGATAGTACACAGCTATATTTATTCAAAAGAGGTTACCTCCAGCAACCTCTATCACCAGCTGAGCTCTTATGAAGGCCAGCGTGCTCTCTGCAGAGTCGTCAACGAGGACACGCTTACTTTGTTTCTAGTGTTGCAGAGCTTTAAGTCAGTGTTTTCCTTTAGATTGTCAGTCCCAAGGAGAGGTTTTTTTTTCATATTCTGTGTGAAAATAGTGTCACAAAAGAAGACTGGAGATGAAAAAGGGGATGTTAAAAGGAAGTGAGATAAAGCAAAAGCTCAATCTCCTTCTTTTGTTCTCATTCTTTTGTGGAAATGGAACAAAGTAGTGGTGTTTTTTTTTTCTTTTCTTTTCTTTTCTTTTCTGTTTGAAGATGCACTAATGAAAACTATAGACTTGCTGTAGCATTACCACAGGTTCTGGCCAAAATAGATTTAGCGCCACCCCTCCTCCTTTCTTTTTTCTCCACCCTTCCTCCAAGGCTACACCTGTTGCAAAGGACTTGAGTTGTTGTTACAGCTTGCACTCTAGTGTTCTGTCTAAAAATGAGCAGATACCACACAGCACAAGGATGATCTTACTTTAGGTAGAAACTACAGGTGGTGACATTACAAGGTATGTTTTCTGTTTTTTCTGTTGTGTTGTTGTTTTGTTTATAAAAAAGAAAAATGTGTGCTTCATCTGAACATTAGTAACCTGTGAAAGAACAAAGAGTGATAAAACAGGGGCTTTCTGAACTGTACTGTATCTGGAAGACGTTAGAATCAGTCAGGTGTAATGTGATGACAGATAAACTAATTCAACATTTGTTTTCTCAATCAAAGAAAATCAAATCAAATTAAGACAAACATAATGATGAACTACTTTCTGGTGCTTGAGCAGTATTATAATGTACAACGGTGCATTTTAATAACTATATAAAAGTAATACACCTTTAAAGATGACTTTTCCAACAGGTGTTTTTAAAAATGTTCATTTAAATCCAAATTACACAGAAGTGTTTAATCTGTTTTCTAATTTCAGAAGAAAAATATGATTGAATTTGCCTCTCTGAAAACCATTTTTCTCCAGTGGCCACCAGCTTTGACATAACTGTCTTATATTTTACTCAGAACCGAAAGAATATATTTGGATGTAACACATTTGTGCACTAATTTCAACCATTTTAATGTTACTGTTGTGATATAGTATTTTCATTCAAATTTGTTGTGTCATTTTGTTAGATAACACAGTTAAATGTAAGTACTTCTTTCACCTATCAAATACTATGATTTTTTAAAATTTTAGATCATATTTAATTCTATAATATATTTGTTTAGATATATTTTATAGAGTCATGTACACGTTGGAGTAGATCAATAACAGGCCTTCATACACAAAAACATGGCTGGTTGGAGTGGTTGGTAAACCTGACAGACAGACAGACACAGACAGGTAGACAGACAGACAGAGACAGGCAGACAGACACGCACACAGACACGCACACAGACAGACAGGCAGACAGACACGCACACAGACACACAGACAGACAGACAGGCAGACAGGCAGACACACAGGCAGACATTATTCCGGCAGTTGTGTTCTTTAATTATGACAGATAATGATATATTTACAAAATCGGCCAAGATCATTTATAGTAATACACTATAGTTTTTTAGGTGAGTGGCTGCAGAGGAGCAGCTCTTCCAGTCCTCACTATAACATGTTTTCATGCTTATTTCAAAGGACGTTCTCTGTGGGAAATGGTCTTTCTGGGGCACTGAAGCTTGTTTGAGCTCAGCTGTCTGGGAACACATTTCCTTTTCCCCCTCCTTGTTCTGCAGAAAAAGAAAAAAATTCACAGAGCCGGTTTACCTTGGTGTTCTTTTTTCTTGCTTTGTGTGTGTGTGTGTGTGTGTGTGTGTGTGTGTGTATGTTTAATTTAAACAGGAGAATGATGTACATTGATATTCTGAACATTTTGTCACAAGAAACTGTGGTGGAAAAGTGACACTTAATTGTTGCAGTGATCCAGAACATGGGGTTCTTTCTGTGACAAACTAGGACAATATTTTTCCAAAGCAGCTCATTTGATCCATGAGGTCATATTTCTTACCTTTAGGCTCGTCAGTCCAAACAAAGACAGCAGTTTCACTGATTTTTTTTTTTTTCTAAGTATCTGTCTTCCATCCAGTAATCCCACCTGTTGGGCACTGCCAGCAATGTGTGAGTGTTTGTCACATGTGCGTCTGTTGTTTACTTTCTTAACTTGTGGGATAAGTAGCGTCTAAAGGTCATGACCTTTTAACAACTTCCTGCAGTCTGTTCTGAGGTCAGCTGTCTCTGCCGTATAAAAAGTCTTTACTGTCTGACAAAATTTTTTACAACAAGAACAGTCTGGTAATAAGGGCAATTATAGACAGAGTTATTTTTTGTGTTTTTGAAAACTTGACAGGTATGATTTCCTTCAGAATTGCTTTTTTCTTATATTTGCATGGAAATGAAATGTTTTTCCTACAGATATAATACTGAACTGAATTCAACAGGAAGCAGAACGCTTTATTGATATATAATGGGTGGGTGACATAGTGGTGCAGTGGATAGGATAGTACCTCACACTTGTACCTCACAGCAAGAAGGTCCTGGGTTCAATTCCCACACCAGTCTATGGGGGTGAAACCTTTCTGTGTGGGGTTTGCATGTTCTCCCTATATCTGGTTCTCTAGCTTCCTCCCACCATCCAAAGACATGCACTGATAGGTTGACATGTTAATCTAAACTGCACATACTGTAGGTGTGAATGTAAGAGGGATGTTTCAGCCCTGTAATGAACTGGTGACATGTTCAGGGTGTATGTTCACCCATATGTAACTGGGATAGGCTCCAGTGACCCTAAGAAAGATAATGTTTGTTAAGAAAATGAGCAAATGAAAAGACATTTAAAAACAGTAATGTGCATTTTTCCTCACTTCTGACAAACTGATGTTTTTTTTTTTTCCAGATGATACACAGTCACATTTGCCCACATAAAAGCTATTAATATTTCCTAGATCGGAAAGCTTTACTACCCTGGACAAACACATGTACAGACAGGCGGGTTTGTCACTCAGCAAAACCCATGAGCATATAGTCACACACATTTGTACAGATCCTCACTTTTTTACTTCAAATTTAACTTCATAATATGACATTAATTGTTGCTGTTTACACCCTGGAAGCAGTTCTATGGGTCATATTAGGTACTGACGTCTTGATATTTTGATACTTTTAAAGGTTCCACAGTACTTTTAGAAAGTCAAGATAAAGACACAACACCCATGTTAAGCTTCGTTGGTGTTTATTTAAGGAGATGTTGTGTTTTTGTGCATTTTTGATGTAAATACGTCTTTAAAAATATTGCCTTTGCTACTAAAAGCTTCGTCACGCTTGTTGCTTGCACAGCTGCACATTTATTTGCTACATACAAACACTCACTCGCTCTCTCCTGTATCTCACACACACACACACACACACACACACACACACACACACACACAGCTTTAGACACGCCCTTGTTTGGACAGCTTGTGCATGTGATGCTACTGTCTTATTATTATTATTATTATTATTATTATTATTAGTAGTAGTAGTAGTAGTAGTAGTAGTAGTAGTAGTAGCAGTATTAGTATTAGTATTATTAAACTAGGTTAAAAGCTGTGCTCACGCTAAGATGATTAACCTGAAAACACACTGATCTCCTTTTCTCCACTGCTGTAGAAAAGCTGAAGTAAATTAATTTTTATTGTCTTTTTATCACTCTGAGACAATCTTAATAAAAATACTCGTGTGTGTGTGTGTGTGTGTGTGTGTGTGTGTGTGTGTGTGTGTATATGTTTGTTTGAATCCTGCCTCACATTGTTCTGCCAACCAGATGTTTTCTGATGGAGGGATAATAATACCTTACAAGGAGACAGGTGAGGAGAGGGCCCTAATTCTGTTAGTGTTGAGTTCACAGGCCATCTGGATCAATTTATCCTGCCAGTGGAAATGACTGCTTTCACCTGGCAGGAGGGAGGAAACACTTATCATTAGTCCTCGTTTGGTTCAGCCTCATTTCAGTGGATCATCTCTACCTTTTTTTGGGGCAGCCACAACCTGCACTCAACACTTAAAGTCAACCTTTATTCATTTCACGTGCTTTGAAGTCACAGGCTGATGTATGGATGCAGAGCAGACTGCTGTGATAATAAACAGCTCTCTATTTTTGTGCTAATGTTGAAACTGGACAAACATACACCTCAAATTACAGACCGTGCACAGCTGCCTTAGCTGATACAAAGTGACATCTAGTGGTGAAATGTATATATTGCACAATGGGTTTTATGTAGAAACCCATGGTGGATAAAGGCACAAGAATGTAGTTAGTATGGGTGTGAAAGTCAAAACTATGAGTCATATTTTATGCTTCAATTAAACCAGCCTAGTTTTTTCCCCCTTATGTTTCCTGTCTCACTAAAAGCCATCTGCCTTTTCCCTGATGTCTATCACAAGAACAGTAAATTTTGTTTGTGTTGTACACTGGGCTGATCCTCACCACTGTGTGGCGTTGCTTCATGGTTTGCCAAAACATCTGCTGCAACCACAACCACAACCCAAAGAAAGCAAGGAAAAAAGCCCAGCTGAAATATAGAGAAACCGACTACATCTATTGTAAAAACGGTTTAACATTTACCAACAAAGAATAAAGTTGAAGGGACACGAAAATCAAAGTATATGGTGAAAACAATAGAAGAAACATGATGAAGAAGAGCAAAATAGAATTTAAAAAAAAAAGGGAAAGGGAGTGGTAGGAATGTGACAAAGCACATATAAGAGATTTTTCGTGCTCAGCAAAAGCACATCAACTTTAATTTAAGTTCCATTACCGAGTAATAAATCAGAAACATTAGCTCCAGTCACAAGTGGACACCTCCCAACAGCTGCTTCTTGGCTGCTAACTGTAAACCCCAACCAGCAGAGAAAACACAGTGAAGCTGAGATAAGAAGTGACAAATACAGAAGAGGGGGAATATACATAGAAAAAAGGAATCAAAGAGGAAATACCCGACTCGTATAAATACACAGAGATCTTTACGGTAAAGCATTCCAGAGTGGTTAAAAAGAAAAGACCCTGTGAGACATAATGAAGCCAGTCGATGAAGCAGACTCTGGGAAAACGCAGAGGAAAAAGAGGGGTGGGGGAAGCTGACAAATGTGATTTAAAGACCCTTGTGGTGAGTCAGTGGTATTTAATTAAAGCTCACATATTATTGTCTTGTCTTGAGCTTTCCTAACAAAATTAACACTTCTGTTTACTCAGATGCCATTTCCTGTAAATGACATAATGAATCTGTTATTGATACCAATCAGTGGGTTGTTCATGCTCCATCTGTACAGAGGCTTTTCAGACAATCCCAAGGTTGAACTACATCCATATCTCATCTGCCCTAGACTGGTCAAGAGAACGATAAGAAGAAGTATGTATGAACAAATCTGTTGTAAGCAGTTCTTTTCTCATGGACACACACACACACACACACACACACACCTGTTGTCTTCTTCTTCACCTGAAACAACATTGTCTGTGTGTGCAACATTCTGTCTCTGACTCAGCGGTGTGTTTGGGTCTCCTGCTTTCCCATGGCCCTGCAGCAGGCGTTGTTTTCATATACTGCTCTCCCAAAACACAATTGTGTCGACAGCTTTGCTTACACAGGCAAGACGAGCTGAGAGTTAACCATTAAATACTGTGTTGGTGCAGTCTTAAAAGGGGTCCTAACAACTGCTTTGGTCCAGTGAAAGGAGTCTTTTGTGTATGAAGGGCCTGGAAGCTAACAGGATTATTACAGCAGTGTAAATTGTTGCGTAGCATTTCTGTAACCGCCGTTTTTTTTTTACTCTGACCACAAATGTGACAGGTTATAAAATATCTTTAAAGTAAACTGAAGCTGAAGGTGCTTGTGACATTCATTATGACATTGATGACAGTGTTTTTTAGTCGATGGTATGTTTTCAGGTTTGTCTATTTCTTCATAGTTCAGAGTATAGTCAGGCTTTTTCTTATAGCTAATATTGAGTAGCGTTATGTGTTCATGTCATATGGTTAAGAATGTATTACCATTAAAATAATTTAGATTTTAGTGGTTATATTTTAAGAAAAAACCTGGACGGCACGGTGGTGCAGTAGTTAGCACTTAGAAGGTCCCTGGTTCGATTCCAGGACCAGACCTTTCTGTGTGGAGTTTGCATGTTCTCTGCGTGGGTTTTCTCCAGGTACTCCAATTTCCTCCCACCATCCAAAGACACGCACTGATAGGTTAATTGGTTAATCTAAATTGTCCATAGGTGTGAATGTGAGTGTTTGTTTATATATGTTCAGCCCTGAGATGAACTAGAGACTCATACAGGGTGTATCCCGCCTTCACCCATTGTAGCTGGATTAGGCCCCCCACAGACCCCCGCAACCCTAGTGAGGATAAGGTGGGTTCAGATGACCAGACGAGACATTTTAAGAAAACAAAGTAAACAGGGTACATATCGATTTACATGAGGCTGTTTGTACAGAACTAGTGCTATCTTGGGACCGAGAACACCGAATGAGTTTTGACACCCTCTAAATGATCAGTGTTTTTTTTTTTCTTGAAAAACCTGATGTATATAATTTGATACATGCAATACACAGATAATCCACCAGGGGGAGAGATTAATTCCCCAGAGACACAATAAGACTGTCACTAAAGTGAAAGAACAAAGAACTGTGACCATTTAGGAATTAACAGTTTGTTAGACATGCTTGTCTTCTATTAAATATGTGCTTGTTCAAAAAAAAAAAAGATCATTGAGATACGATGGATCAAATAGAATACAAAATTGAAACTCATATTTAGAAATTGATATTTGAAAAACAGGACCAATGAAGGCTCCAATTTCAAATAAATTGAATTTTCTGTCAGTGATTCAATAGTTCAGGACTTACAAAGTTAAATCAATTCTAATAAGTGCAGAGGTCATGCGTGATATTACTCGCATGCATTTTTTAAGTATTTTCCAAACACAAAGTCCTGTGCTAATCTACCAATCTGTGATTTGCAATATTTATTTGATTTCCATGCAATTATTCTACCTGTTTTCTGTGATTATCCAAGTTACACTGGCAATTATAAGCACAAATATGAGTGTTTTTGGTGCAAATTTAAGATGTTCATACAAGGAGATATATTTACAGAAAGAACAAAATCAAATCCTTCAGGAAAGTGAATTCTCAAAAGATCGATGACATGTGTGGTAATGTGCAGGAATAAGCACTTTTCCATCTTTCATCAGCTTGAGCTGTTGTCTCTAAGAGGGGGATCATGTCAGTATATTTGAGTAATTCCTAAATCACCAGAATCCCCCAGCTTACACTACCCCCATACAAATAGGGTTTAATACTATAATGAGTCGAGAAGGAAGAAGCAACTCAAATTAATTGCTTTTTTGTTCTCCCCATTCTGCAACATTGCAAAACTATCAATAGGACCAAATAATTGGTCTCTCCTCTTTTTAACCATGTGGGAATGTACATCCTCCCGAGGCTCTATTCTTTTACACTTGTTAAATTCTAAATCACTTATTACGAGAATGGAAAAAGAACATCTTGAGCCAAAATCTCAGGCTTCCCACATTCTTGAGACTCGTTTTTTTTCCCCCCTCTGCCTTGTCTGCTGTTGTGAATTTAACACCTGCTTCTTACACTGGATCAGCACCCAGCGGTGACCAGCTGAGGGTGAAGCTTGTCATTGCTGTGGCTTTCAGGAAAACGCATCCAAAGAGAAAAAGACCAACTAAAACATGTGGAACTACTCAGGGGTCTACCATATCATAATAATCAATTTAGCATCTGAAGACTTTATTCTGTAAACCAAAAACTTTCATTTTCACCACAGATGGAAAACCCTTAAAAACGTACTTAACTGTCTGTGGACTGTAGAGAAAATGCTTCAGAAACTAGTTGTTCAACCCACAGTTATTTTCCTTTAAATAGCTATGACATGAATAAAGCAGAACCACTTCATATGCAATTATACCCAATGTCCATTTGGTGCCTACATATGGAACATACATACTTTGTGCTTCCATTTATAACCCTTTATCAGGCAAGTGGCTATTTTTCGGTAATTTCCACATACATTAAAACACAGTAATTATAAGGGAGGAAAAAAATGTAGGATAAATGTAGGAATAAATACATACAGAAATAAATACATAAATAAATTATTTGTGCTTATGTTTTATGATTTTATTTCCATAGTTTAATATTTATTCATTTCCTCAATTATGCATGCTTTTTAAAATGTATACATTTATTTATTCACGAATTTGACAGCGACGGTTATAGTGGTGCAGTGGTTAGCACTCATGCCTCACAGTCCCTGGTTCAATTCCAACACCAGACCTTTCTGTGTGGAGTTTGCATGTTCTCACCATGTCTGCGTGGGTTTTCTCCGGGTTCCTCCCACCATCTAAAGACATATAGTGACAGGTTAATTGGTTAATGTAAATCGCCCATAGGTGAGTGATTGTTTGTCTATATATGTTCAGCCCTGAGATGAACTGGTGACTCATACATGGTGTACCGGGCCTTCACCCATTGTAACTGGATTAGGCCCCCAGTGACCCCAGTGACCCTTGTGAAGTAACAACGGATTCAGACAATGAGACAGTTACAGTGAGGTCACAATCTCAGGTCCAATGTAGTCTACAGGGTCTGTAAGGACCACCTCTACATGGACAAGTAAGTGGACCTGCTTTGTTAGGTACCAAGAAGTAATGGTGAATGTGTGAAATGTAACAATTTACAATATTATGATCCTTCCTGAACTATCTCAGTGTGTTGAAATAACGTTAAATGTCCTGAGGAGAATGTCCTGAGCACCGCCCCCATCCCTCCGGCTGATCCAATCTAGCATCTACTTTTTCTGAATCATTTGTTTCTCTTTGTTGTTTTTTTTTTATAAATGCTAAATACAGCCAGTGGAGGTGACACACCACTTTCAAATGCAGCATGTGTTGGTAACTCGGGGTGACACATCAGATTCCAAAAGGTGTGAGTAAAAGTGGTTTTCAGCAAAATGAGAAGCTACTCACTGCTTCAGTCAAGGTTACTGAACTTGTTGCAGCTGAAATATATTAATCACAACAGTAATTATCCAATCAAAGTTCTTAATGAAATCCAGGTACCCACTTTTTTCGCCCTGGACAGTGTGCATACTATAGTCTATATATAGCGAAATATGACAAATAATTTAGTTTAGTTTTTTCTAAGGTAAGAAATATTCTGACAGAAAATGTATTTGTATCCCACTGAGACCTGCTGGCTGTTCTAAAATGTGACGTCTCATTATAAAATCTCAGTGGGAACAAAGCTGTTAAAGTGGGACAGATGGAAAGCAATTTAAAGTGTTGGAGGAGTCTCTGTCCTGTCTTTTATTAGCTATAAAAATAGAGCAGAATATGAAGAACTCCATACACTTGATAGATTTATAATCTGCAAACACTTAATATCATGATAAATCACTCAAACATGGCTCCTTAAGGAAAGTTTATACACAATGTGAATGATGAAGATAATTACAGCTGAACACAAACATGCAAACTGTCTCTCTGAATGTGCTGGAATGTCCCTGAAAGTACAGCCTCTTGTCTGAAAACCCTTATTTTCAGTCTTGTAATGTCTCGGACTGACACACTTTAGCCAAAACATACCATGAATCCCTCTTAAAAGATGTATAAATACCTCACACAAAAAACATCTGGAGTGTAGACAGATATTGACAGGGAAGATGCCCGGACTATTCCCTCTGTTTGATGAAAGAATGCTTAACAACACGAGTGTCTAAATCACAAGCCTGGGCCCCTGATCCTGACAGGCCTGGGTCGGGCAGGAAATGATGTCAGAGTCACAGCAACAGATCTCCAGACACTGATAAGGTCCCTCTCTCTGGGAAAGTGAAACATGGGAGAGACAGATAACCCCCTTGTCTTTGTCTTCTACCTTTCATCTTGACTAACTGCAGCCTAAAGCCTTTCAGACAGACAGTAAAGTTCATAATAATGTCACTGATTCATCCTGAAACTGTTTACCTCTGATGCACTTGGAGTTATCAGCACTGATGTAGCTTTTCTGTCTATTACTATAATAGACACAAAACCAACACAAACACAAATGTGGAGTCGCCTGGAATTCAAATGGGGGTCAACTAACATTTCTAGTATTATCTACTAATAAAAAAAATCTATGGTGAGTTGAGAAAGACAATCCTAATCCATAGAATACATGACAAACTGAGTGAAACTGAAGCACTGTGGTTGTGTTTATTTGTCAAATGTTCATTGTGGTCAGTTTCAGATGCTACAGCTCTTTCATAATTCATAGTTTGAGTTGTTGTTTGTTCAGTGTTAATTGTCAGCCTTGTAAATATAAACTGGACCGACTGTACATATACTGTACTAACCAAGGAAAATCAAATTCTCTCTTTGTGTACTAATCTACACCTGATTTGTCTGCCTTTGCCCATAACAATATATATTATACAGATCAAATGTCATCTAGAATTAACCTTTATTTGCAATATAGTATAGCAAACTATTACATGATATATATATATATATATATATATATATATATATATATATATATATATATATATATATATATATATACAAAAAACCCAAGACGGAACTCCAACATAAAATATTATGCACAAACTGCAGGACGGAGTTTTCCTTTCACCAAACACTTCCAGCTTCAAATACCACATTAATGCAAAGCATACGCATAAGTCAGGGATTCTGCTAGCACTTTGGCTAACGTGTCACCTCGCTTGTGACAAACATGTGTTTGTTGTTAGGGTATGTTGGGGCTCCAAGCAAAAAATGCATGAGGCACCCACTCCACCTGTGCACACCACAAAAAGTAGTTTTTTGCAACATTTTTGGGACATTTGAGATGAACACTGAAAAAAATAGATGAGTTATAATCTCAAAGTCAGTTCCAACAGATGTCCCTGAAAGTCCAGGACAATCACTAATCATTGCTGTAAATAAACTGACACTAACAAAAATATGTAAAATATGAACTTTTATTTGTTCCAAACATGCACTGTAAATTAATAAAATTTCAAATATAAAAAATACAAATGCATAACCCATGGACAGGACATGTCACACTTTTTTGTGGTGTACAGGTCCAGGCTGAAGGCAGAGGGGGCACGAATCTATCATTGAATGATATTCAATTGTGATTAATCACAATTAATCCACTCCAACCCACCTGACTTCAAATGTCAATAGTTTGACAACACTATTCATAATAAATGGTAATAACTCACTTAAGAAAGGTTACGTATTTGGGAACAAAGTAGCACTGGGTCTTTGCAGGTTAAATTAAAACAACATGTGAGACATAAAGTTAATGCATAAAACAACTTGAGTCAGGTAATTGATCCAAGAACAGTTACAGGGGGTAGACTGCCAAGAGGAGAGTTCCTATTCTTTAATGACAATAATAGAGAACACACTCATTGTGAATCATGCTTTATAGAGTGGGCTAAGGCAGACGCTGCTGTGTCTAAGTGTGCATGGGAAGGAGAGGTTAAAGTAAATCATTGAAGGGGTCCTGCTCTCTTGCTTTAGGGGTCTCCTACTCACCAGGAAGAAATTAGACATGGAGGGATTGCGGGAAGAAAGGGCACTTGGGGTGTCATCCTGCTGTGTTTGCGTGCAAGTGTGTGAATGTGTTTGTTTATGTCTATATTTCAGAAATTGTCGTAAATGCACATGTTTACGATTGCTTAATGAACCTGTGTGGGTGTGTGTTTCAAACTTCCTGGCTTTGACTGTATCTCCGGAACCGTCGCTCTCTATCTCTGTGTATATTTCCCCGTCTAGTTTGGTCTACTTTTCTCTCTGTGTACCTTATGTCTGCATTTTTGTGTGTGCAGAGCATCCTATCCACATACACTGATTCACAGATCAGAGCAAACCCCCACCCGCCACCCCCCCCCCAGGCTTTGTTAGTTTAGATGGACAACCCATCTGGTTTTCATGAAACACAGAGCAGGACTGAGTGTTGGCCCGCTGTGGCCCGCTTTCATCCTGGCCGTCCCTGATCTCCTGATTCACCCACATTTCTGCTGGGGAGATGACCCGGATAGGTCCAAACCTTGACAGTGAGTGGAAGAAAAATAAAAGAAGACTCATATTCACACATGCCTGAGTCATCCAAGGTGATGTGAAGAGTACTTGATCACAGATATACAGTAAATTACAGTGTATTTGAAGATATCAAGGCCAAATATGGACTGGCACACGGGACGACCGGGACCTTTCCCAGTGGCCTGCCTGGACTGCCCCAGGCATTAAAACATTACAATAAACACTTTGAGTTTTATATAATTTTTAACAAAGCAAAAACACTGGTTGTCATATTTTAATTGAATAAAATAATTTTTAAATTATAACATAAAATTTTCACCATGTCGCCTTGGGGTGCAGTGGTTAGCACTCGTGCCTCACAGCAAGAAGGACCCTGGTTCAAATCCCACACCAGACCTTTCTGTGTGGAGTTTGCACGTTCTCCCCGTGTCTGTGTGGGTTTTCTCTGGGCACTCCACACATGCACTGATAGGTTAATTGGTTAATTTAAATTACCCATAGGTGTGAATGTGAAAGTGATTGTTTGTCTATATATGTTCAGCCCTGAGATGAACTGGAAACTCATACAGGGTGTACCCCGCCTTCACCCATTGTAGCTGGATTAGGCCCCCAGTGACACCTGTGACCCTACTGAGGATAAAGCGGGTTCAGATAATGAGTATTTGCCTTGATGTATCTCTGGTTTTTGTTCTGCTTTGATTATCCACCGCTACTTTAACAGAATAGTGTCTTAATAATACCACAGCTGTTAATTCAAGTGAATGAATTGGTGAAATCGTATGTGTATTACGCATTAAAACATTACAATAAACACTTTAAGTTTTATATAATTTTTAACAAAACAAAAACACTGGTTGGCATATTTTAGTCGACTAAAATTCATAACATAACATTTTCCGAATTTTGGTCAACTGAAACTCGACTAACACTAACATTATTTGGATGACTAAATTGTGACTAAAACTATTACATTTTCGTCATGAGACTAAAACTAAATAAAAATCTTCTGACAAAAGTATTGAGTATTTTTACATGTACATTCATTCAATTAGTGGTCTTCAGCGCTGGTCCTTTGGGTCCACTGTCCTGCATGTTTTAGATGTCACCCCGCTCCAACACACCTCATTCAAGGCACTAAAGTGGCATTTTTATTTTGTGATTTTGAATCTTAACAGTTAATATAATAAAGGTATTTGCCTTGATGTATCTCTGGTTTTTGTTCTGCTTTGATTATGCACCGCTACTTTAACAGCGTGCCTGTAAACCATGGTAACATGTTCGGAGCTCGGTGGAGTTGGAGCTAGGGATTGGTGGCGTTTCTTTTAAACACATTGTGATTCTCCGCAGGCCCGCCCCTGTAGCATTGACAGATCACTGACAGTCGGCACTAGATCATATACAGAATCGGGACAGTAGATGCTTGATGACAATGGCCAGGCGGGCAGGGGCAGTGCTCAGGACAAGCCGTGAAGCCGCCATTGAGGGTGATACGTTATTTGACAGGAAAAACACACCATCCACACAACAATACTCTGCTAAAACTGAAGCCAGATTTCCACGTGTGTTATGTCATACGTGTAACTATGATTAACGACATATGTTTGGGCTTGTTTTATTGTCAGTGCTTTTAAAGAGTTCACCAGGAATTTTTACTGACAAGAGAATTAGCTTATTCATCCATGCTAATGCTAATGCTAACAGGGTGATGGTCAATCTGAAGCTGAAGGTGACAGCAGTCCTTCACATTGACCGAAAAACAGATGCTCCCAGCTTCCTGACTCCATCATTTTGTTGTTATACTTTCTTAGCAGTATTCAGATCACAGGCGGAACCACCTTTTCAGTTTAACATTGATTATTAGTGTTTATTAGCTATACTAAGAAGGCATCTTAAAACTTTGCTGACAAAATACCCTGTTGTTAATAACACATATCATGAAGGTAACCTGAGACAAAAGGAAATATGTCAGTACTTTTCTCTCATGTTGAGGATGAGACAAAAGTACTGTATTGTACTGAGCTGCATTTGTTTAATAGTGTGGTGTTGTGCAACAGCAGTGGAATAGTACTACTTTAATTGCTATAGGGACCCCCCACCCCACCCCCAAAAAAGAGGTGTCTTTATTTTGTTTTTGTTTTTTGCCTCCGTGGAATTGGCCTGGATGCTGCAGGATATTCCCGGCCTGAAATCCTGATCCAGTCTGGCCCTGCCAAATACTCAGACACTTCAGCTTAGACAAAGATGTCTGATCAGATACGCACATAGCTAAGAAGTTCAAATCTTTATTTTATTAGAATGATTTATCATTTATTTTTGCCAGAATAGATTACTTTTTGTTGTGTTTGGGAGGAAACTGCTTAACATTTAAGAGGAATATGTCTGTTGAGAAGTAGCAAAAACAAAAAAATACTTATTGTATGAAGAATAACTACTATGTAGAGCCCCATAGGAAGTATAATTAAATAAAAGACAAAGTCTTCAGAGTAGAATAGCAGGTTTTCTTGCCAATCCAGAGCAGGATCTGACTTTGTTAAGTGCAGTGAACCTGAACATAAGATTCATTTTTCACTTCATGGTCTTGGGAAAATTGCTGATGAACTCTATTTGTAAAAATTTCTCCCAGTTATGCTGATTTATTTCAGCTGGATGATTACTAAAAGCTTGACTTAAGCTTCTTTTTTTTTTTTGTTAGAGCTTTGGAAAGAAGACAGAATGTTTTGTTTGGATTTAAGTTGTAAAATAACCTGTGGTTTTGTTATGAAATGTACTGCAATGTTGTGGCCGCTGCTAGATTGTGTTGGGCGTCTTGTAAACCCATGAGAGTCAAGCTCTTTAAAATAAAATAATCAATCTACGCACTGTGCTTTATGTCAATTAGCAGTGACCCCATTACACAGCTTATTATGTACATATGTAGAAAAATATGTTCTTTTGTTTGAAACGCTACATTAACCCTCTATCGGGCAAGTGAGTATTATGGTTATTTCAAAATATATTGCAAAATAGTGACAGCAACCACTCCAGTGAGGACAGCCGGTGAACGATGTCAGATGCTATGTGGTCTACAGGGTCTGTAAGGTCCTCCTCTGCATCAACAATGAGTGTACCTGCACTGTTAGGTACCATGAAGTAATGGTACTATTAAATAACCCTGAGTACAATTGCTATAATTCACTTCTGTAATTGGTTTCTTGTTTCATTTTGAGAATGTAAAATGTTTGGACATAGTGTAGCAGACTTTGATATTGAAGAGTAACGTCCTGTCTTCATATCAGAGAAAGAAAAAAATGGCTAAAAGGGGCAAAAGAAGTTTGGTTCTGAGTTAATTCATTGTTTCATATTAGCTACCACTCTGTAGAGGCACACGAGGTATGTGGGGTTCAATTTAAAAATGTAACTGAATGCTGTCTCTCACTGATTTATTAATTTGTCATTGAAGCTAGCGAGCTAAGCTAACGTTTATCATTATGTTTCAGTCAAGCCTATTCTTATAGTCATTTTTGCTAATATGAAATGTAAGTGCTTTGTGGTTACACATGTTTTCCCTGTGTGTTATATTGCTCTAATGGTTGATTTAAGGATTTAGTGCCATTCCATCTAAAAATCACCATTGAAGTGTTGTCCTTCATTCAGGGTGGGGTGGGTGGTATGCGACGATACTAATGTAAAAAGGCTGTTTTCAGGAGTCTGCATCATTATTTATGTTGGTCAACTGTTCTAATAGTAATTTTAGTATTCTAAAATACATGCACCTTGCATTTTTCTTTTCTTTTTTTATTTACTTGTTATTTGTTTTCCCCACTTACAAGTAGAGAACCAAATATAGAAGACCTCACTGACCTTGATTTTCTACAAAAATAATAAAGTCTTGTTAAAACTGATATTACAGATTTTGGAGTATTTCTGAGTGCCCTATTAAAATACTGAAAGCTGTCTGCTTCTTACTTTAGTCATTTACACTCTGTTATTTGCAGATATGACAGTGTAATTGTAGTGGAAAGGCTCTGGTAAACTCACTAAACATAAAGGAGCAGACAGGTAGACTACCGACCTTGTGGAATATTTAAGATTCAGGTATTTCCTTTAGAAGCATATGGAAACCACAACTTGGCTAACACGACTGCACATGCTGATCTTAGATTCAACACACAGCAAACAGAAACAAGACCCAACACTTACAATAATGTTTCTCCATATGTAGTGGATGAAGCTGTAGATTAAGGTCATGTGGACTGATAATATATCAGGGTTGTGTTTGGGGTTTGTTTTCATGCTGCACCAAGAAGCCAAGAATCTGTTAAATATTTATACCCGTATAAGCAAGAAGAATTCCACTTAGTCACAGGTATTACCATTAAGCAGACCCATCCTCATTGAGTTATGATGGGCAAGGAAATTTGGCTAGGATTCCTCGAAAACATGTAGAAATCAGAATTTAGATGCACGTGAGAGAAAAAAAAGGTCAGAAGAAGGTATTATTGTTTCTTTTAAGTCTCGTCTAAAACATTTGCTTGTAAAGATGCAGGATTTAAAAATGATTGAGAGTGTGAGACTGAAAGGACGAGAAGATATGAGGAACAGTGTACCATATTTCAAAAGTGTCACCTACATATTTCTGAGCTTTAAGGTCAAAGACAAATTAGTATGGGTTTCTGTCTCTGAAAAGAAAACACGTGAGGAATGTTTTGGAGTGCAGTTTTTGCAGAATGGGAAACCACAGATAGTCTTAGAGAGAGGTTTACATTTCATACTTCCAGCTGCAGCTTCACCAGACAGAGACACCTGATTAAAAGAAAATCTTTTGCTCTTGCTCCTCATAATAAAAATATGCACAGACCCTCATGTAATTTCTGGAATTTATATGAACACAAAGGCAGAGGTCGAGGCCAACCGTGAGCGGCTTGTCTAAACTACCTCACTCACGTTCATTTTCCTGGCCTTAGCTGACAGAAATAAACACCAGCCTGTCAATCTTTTGCTTCATGTAGTCTCAATGATGAGCCTCGCTTCTTACAACAGGTCTTAGGTTTCGTGTTTCCTGAGTTCCAGATGTAAAATACCGTCTAGAAGGTGTAACCCTACATTCCTCTGACCTAAAGTGGAGGGTAGCTGAGCTCTTCACATGCCTGCTGCTTGGCTCGGACTTCTGCAGGGAAGCCCCTCTGCTGTCTTTCCCTTTGATACGAGTCAAAGACTGGGCAGTCTGCCGGAAGACAATTGCTGAAGAAAGGAAATGAGAAAGCCTGGAGCACACAGTGGAAGTCTGGGAGGGATAGGAGAGAGGAAAAAGACTGACTTAGCCTTCTAAAAGCTGCCAGTGATTAAAATAGAAAGAAAGGGGCCACAATCGAGGGGCTGGATTTCTGCAGTCGTCTGATGCTCGGCCAGAGGAGTGCATACGTGTGTGTTTACAGTGTCTGCATGGGAAGGCAGGTGGGATGCCTGAATACTTAAATGTGGTTCAAGCTGTCTGGGTCTGAGTGCACACTGGCAGATTTGTTGTAACTGTTTGAGAGATGTTGTTTGTGTAGGAGTGATAGGGTGTGAGTGATAAAGCCAATTCGAACTGTATATGTGTACGTGTGTGTGTGTGTGTGTGTGTGTGTGTGTGTGTGTGTGTGTGTGTGTGTGCGCGCGTGCATGTGAGACTCAGAGAGAAAGAGAGGGAAGAAACTGAAAAGCCTAGGGGGATTTCCTCTGAAAGGGAAAGCTTTTCTCCTCCCCCTCCCTGCTCCTTCCTCACTCCCTGCTTCTCTCTCTCTCTCTCTCTCTCTCTCCCCCAACTTGCTCTAAACACACCAAGTAGTCAGACAAGTGAGAGAGAAGTGAAAGAGGAGCTACAGAATCAACAGGCAGCCTCACAATTTGCTGCTTTCACTCAGACTTTTGGAAATTCAGCAAAGAATGGAAATGACTTCAGTTACTTTTCAATTAAAACAACTCACTGTCATGTTTGTGGACTTTAACCGATGGCACAAACTGTTGCTGAACTATTGATGCACAGATATGGCAAGTCTGTCGTCCAAGAGCCGAGGGAGGCTGTCCGGAGAGGATTATGAGGACCAAAAATGAAAACAACTGTCTGTTTGATAACTGAAACACTACTTCCAAGATGGTAAAGTATTATATGATTCATACTGTTGTTCGTATTTCTTGTCTGTTTTTACTCTTTGGTTTCAGAGTTAAAGTGCTCCACTAACCCAGTAACAACTGAGAGCCTCAGGTTTGGACAAGTGCCTTTGCTTTCCTCCCTGTGGCTTTTACCAATCATGTGTGACTGAAGTTGTGAAATTGTGATATGTTTTAGTTATCCCTGCACAGACCAAACCAAAACTAATGCATTTCTTCTGGTCTTAGCTGGATCCCCCCCCCCATCTGCTTGATACAGGGCACCTTCTGTGGTCATGCAATCTTATCTCTCATTATGAAACGTTATCTTACTGTTATACAAAGGCAGCACAAAGGTAACATTACAACAATCTCTACATCTTTTTTTTTTGTTATCCACAACACAGTTGGTGGGAGTGTTACACATCCACAGCCCACAGCATCTCAAGCCTTTAAAGTGTGTGCAAACTAACAAAGAGAGAGTGACTGAGAGAGACGCATTGTCTGTTGTTTAGCTTCTTTAAGTCCTTTGATTAGGATTTAATTGATGCAGATGGCACACATACTTCAGTGAGTGAAGAGTGTTTTGGTGTATACATTCTTTGGCTGTTTTGCATGCGTGTATAATAGGCTTCTGTAGTTCCATGTTATGCTTTTGAAGAAGTTGAAACCAGGAGGCTTTTATTAATGGAGAGATCTCGGCCACAACAAAACCTAATTAATGACAGTGACTGAGCTACAGGATGGGAACATTTCAGATTTCACAATGAGTTTGTGGGAGGATGTGACTCCCTTGAACTTCTATTAAATAGCTTTTACTCTGGGAAACAAAGAATCTCTTGAATTGAGAGTGAAGATCACAGTTATACATATTTAGATTTTGCTCCCAAGGAAGTACAACATTTCTGAAATATCAACATTGAATTCCATTAATATATAAACAGCTGACTGCTGTTGAATTTACTCCTATATATGGAAAGCAGTCAGGTCCATACGGTGTCATCTGTCCATGCATGTTGGATAAATTATAGCCTTAAAGAGAACAGGAAGGAAGACTGTTTAAAGAAGTCCACAGTTGGTGGCTGGTCAGGGCCAACAGTAAGCTTTGTTTTGCCTCAACATTTACTGTTGCACTTGTTTGACCAGGTTTTACAGCCTTGGTTGTTTGTTTTAGTTATTACATGACTGATGGTGTTCTCTGTGACCACCCTCCAACTAACAGTCATGAGCCTTCTACATCTAAATTATTAGATTATGTCCTTGTGCATGACCATGATTTTCTAGTTTGGGAAAAGTCTCAACAATAACACAAAACTCAGAGACCTTTACTCACTGCCTGGTATTCATTTGCTTTTAGTTACTGTGTGACAAGGACAACATACAGTCATTCATTCACTACAAGGTCAAACTCTTTCTTCTCGAGGCATGTGCTTTCCTTTCTGTGTACAGTCAACACACAGATCTGGTGGAGTGCAGATAGTCCTGGCAGCATTGTAGATGTCTGTTGCAATATTCAAAGTGAATTTTAAATCAATGCAAATCATCAACCCCTTATTACTGAAGAGCGCCTTCCAGGGTTTGGTTATGCCCTTGGTTTGTCACAACATGTTTCATTTGAGCGGATCATGTCTTGAATTTGCTGAAAAATTTGTGCAATCATAATGTAAATGAATATACATGCAACATATAAAAGTGATGCATATTAAATTATACTTTAATGTTTTTTAAATATGAAAAAAAAATCTCTAATAGATGCAAACATAGACTCATGATACTGTACAATAGGTCATTATCAGGATAGCATGTTACTGAGATATAGCGATCAGTTACAGAGCACCGAAGCTGCATGCATGGATATATACCTTAATCTTGCAACGCTGTGGACATGCTCTGTGAAAAAATTCAGTTGTGGATCGGGTGACCTGGCTACGCTGGGTCACAGCTGCACTTCCTCTCTCTAAGCAGTTATGTATCGGTCATAAGCAGCTCTCTCCTCAGCCAATGACAAGCCATCACATCCACAATACAATCATCTGTGCTCACTTAGGCAGACAAATGCTTCTTGCCCACTGCTCCACTTGCTGTCATTTCTCCAAATTCCTACCGGGGCAGACTGAGAAAATGCTTTACAACAAACTGACAAGATTTATGGCAAAAATATGCATAATTGCAGACATCTGACTTGTGGGATTGTATGAACTGAATTATTTCTCTCTCTTTCTTTTTTTTTTTTTGCTCCAGTCAGCAAATCAAGGTTCTAAAAGTTACCATGGATCTGTGATCTGTATTTTCAGTGTGTTTATTATCTTTGTATCACAAAAGTGGGTCAAACTCAACAGAGACTTTGCAGTGTATTTTCAAAACAAAGCTTTTGCCAAGTTTTCAGGAGAAACGTCTGAGCGGCTATAGGCTCGATGTGAGTTACTTTTCTGGGTGCATTGTCTCTCACAGTTTGAGTTGGATTGTCATTTCCTTCCCAGACTGTGTTGTAACTTCTGGTGTTTTTTTGGAATGCACCCATGTAGCATCACAGTACAGTAGTGAAAAGTAAATAATAAAGAGCATTTCAGCAATTTGTCGTTACAAGAATACACTTAAACTCAAAGGCACGGATGCAAGCGCACCACCTTTGCAGCATTTAGTGTCCTGCTTTTTCCCAAATGTAGCATTCCTGCTTTGTTTACAGTCTCCAGTTGTTTGGAAATATTTGCATGGTTCAAGAATGAAAAGTAGCAGATGTCAGTGTTCAGTACATTCACGTATAAACAACACACTTAGAGTTGTGCTCACTACATACCCTGGGAGAATGTGTACTGTATAGATACTCCTGGATGTTCCAACATGACAATGGCCCAAAACATAAAACCTGTCATTGGCTACAGCAGAAAAATGTGAAGGTGAATGAGTATCCATCTCAGTTTGCTCACCTCAATATTTGTGAGCCATGCTGGGGAAGTATCACACATGCAGTTCATGCAAGAAAACCCCAAAATTTTAAAGGAATTGATGGTGTTTTGCCAAGAAGAATGGCAGCTTTACCATCTGAGAAAATAACACACCACAAAAGACTTCCATCTGTCACTGATGTTAAAGGGGCCAATACAGAAGAAGAAAAACAAGGGTATGTAAACTTATGATCAGGGTCTTTTGGGTCATTTCTGTTCTCAGTATGTTTTAAACAGATCAAACACATTTGTTTAATAATAAACAAATGGCTTCACCAAACCATTAACCATCAGTGAAAGAAAAGTTTTTGTATTTCCATTTATATTCTCTGAAAACTGGCAAAAGAATCACAAATTCTTCTAGGGTATGTAAACTTATGAGCTCAATGGTATATACTAACCAATTGAAAATCCTTTCAGTTAAAGCTTAATGGATTTCACAATGCCTTCTTTTACTTGCATTTAAATCCGCTTCAACTACCATTCTATAATTCTCTGTTGGACTATTTGTGCATCTCTGTCTCTAAAAACAAAGCATTTTGACTTTTATTCCTGATAATTTGCCAGAATGTGTGCTTTGGGAAACGAGCTTGGATTCAGCTGACTTTGTTTTTTCATGTTTAGAGGGAGTGGTTCATCCTGAAACTTATGATAGAAATATTTCAGAGACACTGTTCATGTATGAAATTTCCGTATGTAAATAAAAAGTAAACCAGAAATTGTAAGATCCATGAACAGTTCCAACACTGTTTTAAAATGTTAACAAAGGCTTGGTTATTTCAGTGGTACTGATTTTTTTAAAAAAAATAACAGCATGACTAGATTTATATGATATTCCAGCTGCATTTGACCTAAAGATCATAAAAAAGACAAATAGACACAGTGAACGATGCCAGCGATGTTCTTTTGAGTTTTGCATCCTGTGGTAGAATATTAACAGCTACATGTTCATCATTCATTATGTACAGGTTCTGGCTCGACTAACAGGTCACTTGTGAAACTAAATCTCTGCTCACCCACATAGAAACCAGTTTTATATTCTTGGATCCCATATACACAATGAAAAAAAAGCCAAGGCAGAAATCTGACTCACTATGTATGCGGCCTCCTCACTTTACAAATATAGTTTCACTTTTCCTCATTTCCACAATAAATGAATGACTAGGAACTCATCCAGATTGAACAGCTATTTACTCCTGGCACCAGTTACTCTAAAAAATGTTGGGTTTTTGTCTCGTAGGGGCCTTTTTATCTGTTAAAGGGATTTAAGATGGCTTAACTGAATGGAGTGCCCTTCTGTTGAGAGTGGATCACACACAAAGGCAGCACTGTCTCAAAACCAAACTGCAGATACTATACTCAACTGTCTGAGAGCTACTCCTGACATGTTTTTGTGATTACAGTGTGACTAAGACAGTGACTCAGACTATGATTGTGATCTTATGATGCACTAAGATTGAACATATTGCTTCTTTTAGGTTTCGTCTGAGTTCAATAACAGTCATGTCTTAACTACAAAGTCCTATATTGTAAAACATGGACCAAAAAGAAACTAAGAGCAGCATTATGTTTGCATTCACATAACAGTTTATAGTTTGTGTTTCCTTAGTTGTATTTTTGTGGTTGTTTAGCCCATTTTATCAAGTGTCACAACACATCCATGTTTTGTGTCCATGTTGTAAATGGCTGTTTTTACGCCTGACTAAGTGCTGTGTCATCACTTGCTCTTTGACATATTTACACGTCCAAACATGTAGAATTGAGATGCTGCGAAGAATTTACCGGCAGGTCTTAACTCTTGTTTGTCACTTTGACGCACATTTTAGTTTTCGCCCCAGGGTGAAGTGACAGTTCATTCCCACCTGGATTCCAGAAGAATGTGATGACCAGTCAAAAATGAGACAGTGATAAATCCTTTTAGTGCATCACAGTGACAGTTGTCTTTTTAGTTGAAGCTAATCTTTAAAATCACATTTTACTCATTTGTCATTTTTGGACCTTGATGATGCTCCTCTGCCAGAAACATGTTGCTGATTGCACATTTTGACAGATTGTTTATACTTTGGCTCAAACCCAGGTCTGGACTTTCTTTAGTAAAAGCCCAAGGCAGTATGGCTGAACCTGTAATTACCTGCTTAATACGCTGTAAAAACTCCCAGTGGGTCTAAAGGATGGACAACACAAAGACAGACTCATCTGCTTTAACAAATGCTCTTTGTCCACATTTTTTTCAAGTCGGGGCAAACAATGATCTTTGTTGGAGTTTAGAGCTCTTTTGGAGTTAAATCACACTACACTGGACCACAGTGGGCAGAGAGGGAATCCCCTTGTCCTGAATGTGGAAAGGAGGCGGCTGTGGAATTTGGTCACCAGCTGGACATTGATCAACCCCTACTGTGTCTGCAGGCTAAGATAAAGGGTCAGGATTTAAGCTTGATTGAATGCATTGGATTAAAATACTATAGTGAACTCAGCTTAAACAAAATATAAACAGAGCTGGTTGTCATACACTGATATTGGCTCATACTGATAATGATACAGGAAATTGATTGTGTGTAATTGTCCACCTGGGACTCAGCAAACTGCCGTCAGCCAGGAGATGGTGTAGGAGGAACTGTTAAAGAAATACTAGAAGAATAGTTGCAGAGCAAACAGAACAGCAGAGACAGGATAAAGTGCCAGCATTCACTGCCAAGCACTCTTTAAAAGGGTTTTCAGCTCAATGACCAAGAGTTTGTTGGCATATGGGTATGTTAGTAAAATAAAAATATGCTTTCCACAGGCCCATATGAATAAAAAAAATCTATTAATTTGTATTCACTAAATTGGTAACTGCACCAATGCTGATATGATATAACCTTATAAATCTAACATGAACCAGTGGTAAATCAGAGGTGGTCAAAGTACTTAAGTAAAAGTACAGCTACTTGTGTGACAAAAGACTCTGATTCAACTCCTCTAATAGTACAACTTATCAATTGTAATAAAGTACAAAAGTAAAACTGCACTTTTTGTGCCACAAATGCAATAATACAGTACTTATTTAACCAGGGAAAATCTGAAAATTTTCAAAAGTATCCAAAATAAAGCAGTTAAAAGTGAGTTACTGTGTAGAAAATGTGTTTAATCCGGTAACAGTATTTAGTTTTGTGAGTACGGACAGGAAATTTAGGATAAAAAAAAGTCACAATTGAGATAAAAAGTCATTAAAAAAAAATTAATAATATATGAGATTTTTTTCAAAATGCACAACTTTAAGAGGAAAAGTCAAAATTGTTAAAAAAAAAAGTATAATATATAAAGTCACAGTTTCTCTCCACTGATTTTCACTCTCAAGTGATTTATTTTTCATACTGTCACAACTGTTTAGTTTGAAAAATTAATGAGTATATTCTGAGAATGTAAAGAGTATAAAGTACAGATATTTATACAAAAATATAGGGAGTATAAAAGTAAAAAGTTGCCAGAAAAATAAATAGTCAAATCAAGTACATATACTTAAAATCTACTTAAAAACTGTAATGAAGTACTTTTACTTCGTTATTTTCCACCTCTGTGGTAAATAAATGTACCAACAGTATGAAACACTTTCATCAGGGCACAATAATATTCTCTGGGTTTATAGACAGGAGTCAGACAGATGCTGGTATCTGTATTTTATAGCAACATTTACTGTTAAAGACAGTTTGTCCTTGGCGGTTTGTCCTTCAATCAAAGACAAAACTCATATTTGTCTTTATACAAATAAAAGAATCACTTGCATAACTTGTTCAAGAATTACAAGTATTCATCCACACATGTGTCTAAATCAGAACTCTTATTGAAAAGGCTGTTATCGCTCACAGTTTATCTGGAGGGAGACACAAACATCCTGGACAAGTAAGGTCTATTGTGTTCTGATACTCCAATATTTATGCAAGATATTCAGAGAACTTGCACAAGCTTGCACATATTTGTAACAGTTTTTTTTCTCCCTATGATGAAAACTGCTTTTCAGGTGGTTATTATGACTAAAATCACTATCTGATCAACAACAATTTAGAAGAAAATTTTCCTTTGTCTCAGAGAGTCTTGCTAAACTCTTTGCAACCCAGGCCTGTTTGGCATGCTGTCTGGCAGTTTGTCAGTTGTAATGAGATACAGAGAAACTCACAACACCGACAGACGCCCTCCCTACCCTCAGTTCATTTTGGCTGGCTCGCCTGTCTGTTCTGGGTCCAGCTGAGCTATGCTTAGTAAATCTCAAGAGGGTCTCACTCATATGAATATCACTGGCCAAACCACCCACAGAGAGCAGTTCCAGTCAGGGGGCAGTGTGTCATGCTTTTAACCCCCTTTGTTTTGAGAAGACTTTTATCCAGGCACTTCTGTCATCTGATTTCATAGTTATCAAAAGACACTTTTCAATAGAAATTCAAAAGAAGGACGCTTTTTTTTTTTTTTTTTTTTTACCATCACTCTGAGCTGATCATTTAGGAAATGGTCATGGTTTAATTTGTTGTTTCAGTTTATTTGTAATTTACAGAAGTGACAGAAAATAACAGTGAGCTGAATAAAACTGTGAGAAAGTTTTCCGGAATCATTAATAAAATCTTCAGCTCTACATCATTAATACTACATGTGTTACACTGAATTATGTCAAAGAACACTTACAGTCTGGGAATGTATGAGCTCAGGTTTACTGTTAGCTTAGAAAAGTACAGTAGAACCTGAAGGTGACTGGCTGGAGTCAGTCTATGTAGAACAGCTGTGATGCATTACTATTCAAGAGGCAGCCTCAGAGGCATTTTGCTCTCTGTTTCTTCATCTATTATGACAGATGTGCACAATCACAAAAAGGAGGCATTCTTTCCCACTGAGGACATGAAAAGTCTGCAAGAGATACATAGTTTTTGCATAAGTGGTTAAATATTGATACTGATTGATATCCAACATCTTGAATGAACCCAAACAACTGACTGTGAATGTGAGCGGATCCTTTAGATGAAATTTAACAACCTCAGTTCTCTGTGATTCATGGCTGTCCAATGGACTCTCACAAGCACCAGTATAGTCCCAGTGCTGACCAGTGTGAGGTCTTTGAAGCTGCTGCACTTGTGTTTACCCTGGGTTGGTCTCTGCTTTTAGTTAGGCCATCAAGCTAAATGAGGAGGGGGCTAAAAACAGCCTCCTTTGTGAAGCTGGCAGATTAACACAGCGGGGTACTGTGAACTGATTGTATGAAAAGAAAGCCTGCTCCTAAGACCTGTCCAGATACAGAAATAAGTGGTAAGTCCAGATTTTCAATTGTCCAATTAACATGAATATTCAGGAAAAAAAAAGCACTGAATGGGTGGGAATTTTTTTTTTTAAAGGATTACATGTTTCATATACAGCATTATGGATGTTACAACGGCTTAATTAAAGTTAGAATTATACAAATAGATATGCTCTAGCTGTTAATGATATACCCATATTTTGATTTTTATTGGCCCATTGTATTGGCTGATATGTTCTTTTTTCCCTTTACTCACTGTTGAAGGAAAAAAAAGAGGAAAAAATATGAGAAAAGTGAAAGGAAAAAACAAGAGAAAAGTATGTGTGTGTGTGTGGGGGGGGGGGGGCAAAATGAGAGAAAAGGAACAAAAAAGGAAAAAAGAAAACAATGGGTAAAATAATAAAAAATAAAAATACAGTAGAGGGACAAAAGGGAAGATGGCTGTTTGGTCATATTTATTACATTAACTGGCACAATTTTCTTTTCCCAATTGTAATTAAAGAAGATTTTCTGACACTTGTTTTCATTTGATAGAAAAAAAAAAAATCTTAGTTCCAAATATCAGCTTAGAAATATTGTCACCCTGTATCAGTCATCAGTTAAGGCTGATGTACAAAGAAAAAAAAAAAATCAGTATCACCACCAAAAAAAAAATCCATATTGGTCGATCACTACTAATAACTGTGTTATTTCTAAGACTAAAGCTACGCAGATGTGCTAACTTTGTTGTCCCTGAAATTGCTGCAATTTCTAACCCAAACAACAATTATCAGAAAGTCAGTCTCATAATGTGCTGACTGCTGTAGCTTCCATCTTACAAGCAAATTGTGTTTGGGAGAGGAAAAAAAATCAAAAATCTGGCTCTTTTACTAATCTATGCTGACAGCCTTCACATCACAAACCATCAGCACCTAAACTCATGCATCCAGTTCATCAAAAATCCTTTAATGTTGGACTCTTTTCATCTGAATGGCTTCCGTGTGTTTGCTTGGACCTTACCCATGATACAGCTGGTATTGGCTTATCCATGTACTAGGCAGTCAAATACTAACTGAAAACAGATTTGTTCATGCAGTAAGCGCAGACATTAAGTGTGTGTCTTTGTACAAAATTGTGTCATTTTTAACAGTTGCACCTTTAAAGCCATGCTGTCCTGTATGTGTATTTCTTAGTCCTCTCTCTTCTCTGTGTCACTTCGTATAACATCAGAAGCTGCTCTAGTCTGCTACAAATACACCATCTTAAATGAAGTGTATCCTGGCCAGACATGAAACAAGTTGCATACACTGAAGCAAGACAGACTTAATCATGTCCAGATACAGTTGAAAGACCTCAGATTCACCCGTCTTGATCCCATAAATATGATATTAATTTGAATACCTCAAAGTATTTTGTTTAAAGCATAGCAGTGTTTGTTGTATGGACTGGAGGTTTTTTTTCCCCCTACAGTACACTAGAGATAAAATTACTCAGATGATAGAGGTACAATTTGAAACTATTTACTTCATCAAGATGATCCAAAAGTGCAGGCATGCAGAAAAGTACAGTATATCACATTAGGATTTTGTTCTTTCTTTGAAGTGTTCCACACAAGAATTAGACAGGCCAAGGGAAATATTTGTTCTGTCATTTTTATTTGCAGAGCATTTGTTTTACACAGTTACTAATGACTTTTATACAGATGTGACCTATTTGCAGACATTAAGGCCAGTGAGTAACATATAAAGAAACAAAGTACAGCATCAACATTAGTCTGATTTAAGATTGTAACAATCAAATGGAACAGTTGTTTACAGCTGTTTTCTTTCAAGTTATTTAGTTAAAACTGATGAGGGTGTTGAACAAACACGTTAATTGTACGTATATTCGAAGTTTTGCATATGTTTGGCATATTTTGTCAGATTTTTGCGTTTTGTCATGTATTTTAGAAGGGTTTAGAACATGTTTTGTTTATTTAGTTATGTTTTTGCTGCCGTTTATGTTTGTCTGTCTGTCTGTCTGTCTGGTAGTTAGCAAGATAATTCAAACAGTTATGGACAGATTTGGTTGAACTTCTCAGGAAATGTTGACGCTGGCAGAAGGAACATATGATTAAATTGTGGTCGTTGTCAGTGGAGGTATGGGCGGGTGCATGTTCGCAGAATTGAAGGGGGGTCTGCCTTGGCGGAGTCTGCACTCTCTGAGTGCTTTTCTAGTTAGTTTTTTTGTGTTGATTTATTTTATGTGTGAATTTTAGCATGTTTGGGGGTTTTTTAGGTTATTTTTGTGTATCTTTTGGGAAATTCAAGTTTTAAAAAAACATCTTAGTAGTCGGGGACTCTACTAACTTTTTAGCTTTTTGCTATTACCTTTGTTCTTGAGTCTGTAAACATAACTATTATAGATTAAAAATGAATAAGTAATCATGAATAACAGATTAATCCACAGCAACCTTGTGATTAATCTGATTAAAATGTTGAATAATTTAACAGCACTAAACACAACATAACATAACATTGAATGCATTGTATACTTAAAAACATTTAGAGATAAAAACCCTCTGCTATGAAACAAAAATGTATTTAATCTTTGTGTTTTGGGGGAAAAAGGTCAAAGAAAAACTGAGTCTCGTTGCCACACAGAATATTAAATTGCTTTTGTGCTTTCATATATACATACAGGTCACATCTCTGTAATTTTAAAATATATGATATTAGAGTTGCATTATTGTGTATCCACACTGTTACATCTAACAACAATAGGGGAACAATGGTGAAATAATCCAAAATATTACTCAATTTGAGCAATCACATGCTCATTACACATTACATTTACCAGCACACAGTCAATAATCTATAATGAAATCCATTTTCATAAGGACTGAACCAGTACTGTTTCACAATATATGTCTGTTATCTTCCAGAATCCGGAATCTCTGGACTCGTCCATCCAGAGTGCCCTGTCGGCGCTCTTTCCTCCTTTTGAGGTTACAGCGCCCATCGTTCTCAGCCAGCTGTTTCGAACTATTGAGGAGCGTTACCACGGTGATGCATTACAGTGCCTGCTGGACTTCCTCATCCCCTCCAAACACCTACTGGAGAGTGTCCAACAGGCAGCATGTGTGAGTGCCAATACATTTAAGGACATAACAGCTGCACTGCAACATATTTTCCCGCCTAGTTGCCACAGTTGGAGAAGAAAAAAATATAGCAGGTAAATTCCAAATCTAACTGCGCTTGTGTGTTTCCAGGCTGGATACTCTGATGTGGTTTTCCGCTGTGAGGGTTGGCCTCTGTGTCTCCACGATAAAACCGTCATCCAGTTGGCACCTGTCAACCCACTGCTCTTGCGTCCTGGAGACTTCTATCTACAAGTGGAACCTTTCGGGGACCAAGCAGCACGAATAGTCCTGAAAAGCCTTCTGGAACAAGGCTGTCGAGAAGTGGAGGAGACCCCTGTCCCTGAGACATCCTACCCGTGCATCTTCACTGAAGACTGGCTGCAGGAAATCAACGAAGGGCGCCATGGAACTCCTCTGTCACGCTGCTTGCTTTGCACAGACCAAGGAGTGATAAAGTTGCCCTGGGCTAAGGTAGCCATCCCAGAGTTTCTTGATAAGCCAAAGATAATGCCCACTCCTCCCTCTGTCAATAGGAAAGCTGTTCCTGAACCAATACACAATTCCTTTCACTCCCATTTTAACTCCTCCACGCTCCCTCTGGAGATGGTTTTTCCTTCTAAAGAGAGAATGTCAGCATCTTTAAGGCCTGCGGACTCTTCCTCGAAACTTATAAAAATGCAGCGTGAAAAGCAAATGCCAAACTCCAAACCTTTCATCAAACCAGTGGGTTGGGTTTCACCTAATACCTGGGACAGTCGAAACTATCCAGAGATAGAGGGTGACTATGTAGACCTGGTGGATATTGTTAAAGGGAAGGAGGTGATGGATAAACATGCTAGTCCATCAAATCCCTCCAGTTGTGCTTTGTTTAAACCTGTAAGACCGCCTCCACCTCCTCCTCCATTCGGGATGCACCTCTTGGGACCCTGTGGAAGCACCCTTCAGTATGCAGAGGAGCCTTGTGTGCCATGCAGCCAGAAAGGAATAGGGTACGATCCCTCAGATCAAGACTTGAAGTGTAGGTACAGAGAGTCTTACTTAGCAGCACTGAGGAACCCAGTCCCTTTTGAGAAAGGGAGTGTAGATCTCCTGGCTGCTCTGGAGGAGGTCGGCCTCTTTGAAGAAGGGGAGTTGAAATCCCAATGCACATCTAAAGCTCCAAGAGATGAAGTAGGAATCTTTGGTAACCACTGTAAAGAACCTACGTTGAGTCATGAGGTCTGTCAGTACAGGCACTTCTGTGAACCAGCAACAGTGAAAATTGCATCTCACCTCAAAGATCTAACAAAAAGTTCTGCATCAGAAAATCTCATGGCAGAATCCCCCATGGCTTTGAAATCTACCCCTGATTTAAGCTCCAGCCAGAAAGTTCATACCAAACTTCTTTCCCACCCAAGAGCTCATCAAGCTGGGATGATGTCAGATGTTTTCTTGGATGGTTGTGATGGTGATATGAAACCACATCATAAGGTGGAGGCTGTGAAACCTTCAGGGAAACACAAAGTTAAGATGAGGTCTCTATCTACAGTGTCAGAGACTCCTAAAGGGAGTCCACTTCTATATAAACTCAACAACAGGAGCCACAGTGACATTTGTCCTGAAATGATAACCAGCATAATACAGAGTAAAAAGGGTGACCAGCTGGATCAGGTGTTGACAAAGCTGGAAAGACGCAAGTCTCCCAAAAAGGGTGAGCAAACATTTATAACACTGCTAACACTGACATTTTCATACATGTTAGCCATGTGCAAACTTGGACATTTTTGTGGAGTACACACAGCTTTTAATGCTCCAGCATGCAGGCTGGTCAGCTCCAACTCAGCTAAGGTGGTTAATCATTTTGATGTGTCCTCAGATATGCCAAATGACAAGCAATTCCTATTCTGATTCTAAAGACTTACATTTTATAATAATATATGTACTAAAGTACTATTGATAAAAAGGTATGTAAAATAATTATGTCTAGGTATTCATTCAACACAGTTACTATTATAAAGTTATATGATTTAACATTTGTCCAAAAATAAAACAGTGTAAAAACTGTAAAAACAGCTATCTTAGTTTACAGGGTTAAGGAGGAATCACCAGCATGCAGGTTGCTCAGCTCCAACTCAAACTTGTAAATTTTTATTAATCCAAAACCAAAACCAGCCCTGTGATGAACTGAAAACTCATACAGGGTGTACTCTGCCTTCGCCCATTGTAGCTGGATTAGGCCTCCACAGACCCCTGTGACCCCAGTGAGGATAAAGCGGGTTCAGATGATGAGATGAGGCAAAACCAAACCACAGTAATATCACATAAAAAGTCCAGGGTTGAGCAGTAACATCACATAAATATCACATAATATACGCTGAACAAATAAGGCAAAGAAATCTGTGAAAATAGCACTAGTATCTGATATGTGACAGCTCTTCCCACCTCTCAAGAAATTTTATATATATACATATATATATATATTATTAATTAATTATTTTTTTAAATAATTATAATAATTTAAAAAATCACAATATTTAAGAGTTTATTGCAGATAAACTCAGATCAAGTTTTCATGCCAAGGGTAAGGGCCAATTCCAATTCCTCCCTTAACCCTTAAACTAAACCTTCAATCAGTATGGGACACCCCTTAAATGTTGGTCCGTTGTCTCTGTAGTCCCTGAGATGAAACAACTTTAATTATATATATATATATATATATATATATATATATATATATATATATATATGTGTGCTGTTTTTAAAAGACATATCAGCTGTCACCCCATACCACGGCTCAATGATGAAAGGTAAACACCAGCAATAACTATTGTTAGCTACGGGAGATGACATTAGCCCGGTCATTTTATACCATTATCAGCACAAGCATGTTATATAGGCTGTTATCTTGACAAAACAACTACATTACCACTGTGAAAAATGACCGTTTTTATAACGTTACGTTTGTTTGTTTGTTAGGTTACGATAGCTAGCTTGTCAGCACCAGCCGTTATAAGATCGTACATTTTAAAAAAGACATGTTATGCAACAATGAGGTACATAATCCATAAAATGGACCCATACTAAGATAATACAATGATTTTCGTTATTTTTATATCTCCATTAACGAAGAAAATGCTACATTTGCAGTTCAACTTCTTTGAAGCCATGCCTGTTGCTGAACATACGCAATGCATTCTGGGTAATCCTTGCTCCCAAGGGTGGTGGGATTCATTGCCAAATTACATACGAACACCGATTTGGCTGAAATTTGACACAGACGTCAAACTTGCCCCTCAATTTAGAATTGGGACAGCACTTACACTTCGCGCGCATTTTTGAGATTGAGGGCTAAGGGAGGAATTGGAATTGGCCCTAAATGTATCAAATTGTAAATTAGGTCAGGTGTTGTGAAAATAGGTTAAGAAAGGTTCCCATGTCTCATAGAATATTTGAGCCTCTGACAGAAACACAACATCTCAAGGACAAAACAACCTGCTGCCACTGGTTGAGGATGGGCAGGGCAGCACCCCTCCACCTCAGAAGGGTTGCCCGCCTGGCGAAGAGCAAGGAAAAAGTAACCATGCAGTGTTCTGCAGGAGCTAAGTGGGGGTTATCTCCACCTGCAACACCAAACAGGGCGAGAAGTAGGGCTTCACACATCCATTTAATAAAATGCTGCTTAATACACCACAAGCCATTGAACCTTTCAAACCAACACAGAGTAAAACTTGACAATGTCCTCGCGTGCTTGTGGAAAATGTTCGGCTCAGCACAAAAGGTCATAAGGACTCTTTAGCATGAGGGGTCAGATGTCAAAGCTCACACTGGAGTATGATGTCCCTCATGGAGTTCTCCTGCCACTGCTGTCTGGGTGTTTGGCAATATGATTATACTCGCTTTACTCCCATTTCCAAGGGAGTGGAAGGAAATAGCATTCAGCACCCCACTGAAAGGGAGGGTCTGAACCCAGTGGCTAAAAAGAAAGAGCAGAGCATTCCTTTAATGTAGAGAGACAGCAATGCATGCAAGAAGGAGATTTCTGTGTGCCCTGCACCCACTAGCATGCGCCCTTGTGCCCTCAGAGGGGCATGTTGAGATCTTGACTGGAGACATGCTTGTCATGGGCCATTAAAGTAGCAAAGGGAGAGAACACAGGCCAGGCTTTGTTGGACTTAAAGACAGGCCAATTAGGATGTCTCAAATCAAAGCCAGGCTTAGAAACCAGGACATGACAGTCTTGCAAAGACCATGATCAGTTTATAAACTATGTATGTAGGCTAGTGCGGTTAAACAATTAACATTTTTTAATCAAATTAATCATGATGATGGATATTATAATGCATTCATTTTCACAACCCTAATGCAGGTCCATGTTAATAGAAGGCTATTAAAAATCATAAATGAAAAACTACATAATTTCTGTCAGTTTAAGAGCTGGGAAAAAAAATGCAAAATATTTTTAGCATCATTTTACACAGACTTCTTCCTGGTATGCTTTAGTTATTGTTTGATTTATTACATTTTCTTTCTTTCGGTGGACAATTTATGGCATTTGTGTTATATTACAGACTCACAATCAAGCTTGAGTGAGATACCTATTACCCCAGATGGTCAAGAATCTAAACTGCAGAATGTGAAGACTGAAAGACCGTCTCCTTCACAAATTCAACCTGCTTCAGCCAGTTCTGACACACCTCACTCCCCAAAAACTGAAGAATCCATCGTCAGAAGTGTCCATGGTCTGCTTGAACTGGGCATCATTTGCTTACCAGGTACTTTGCACAACATGAGCTTGGGAAATGTAGATATCATAGAGAAAGAAAATATATTTAAAGTGTATTTTTCCTCATTTCTAGTCCATATATCTAAAGATTATTCAGTTATTCCATTTTCATTGGTATGGTTTCATTAAATAAGTTGGGATTTTTTTTTTTTACATCAATTACCTAAAAATAAATTCTTATATCTCACTGAAAAGTTACTCTGTAGATGATATTGTACTTGGACTAGAAATGAGAAAAATACACTTGGTAGCATTTTGATTTTTGCAGTGTGTAAAAACGTTAATTACATTATTTCTTTTTTATCCATCTATAGGCAGCAGGGACAGGACGGGCAGAGCTGTTGTTGAGGTTCATGGTGATAGAAAGGAGTGGACGTCTCCTCTATTATCAGCCCAGAGTGTCTGTGAATTACTGCTTTACCTGCACAACATACCAAGGTAAAGGAAACAAAGTATGAAGATGAAGACCCACTGTTCAAAGATATATGAAAGGCTTTTATTATTTAAATTAAGATCTAGAGTTCATTTTATTATTTACTTGCCTTCTTGGTTGAATATCTTGTAATACACAATTTGACCACAAGGGGTCAGTAGAGCATCATTTTAAAAGCTTCTAATGTGGTCCATCCATCCAATTCATGAACATCTGAGGTTTAGCTTTACTAATAAAACAATAAAATTCCTCCAAATTCTAAACTAATGGAGTGCATAATGATGGTTAACATATAAAACATCAAAATCATATGTCAGGTAGCTGTGACCTGCTGGCTCTCGACCAAATTTGTTTTAATGTTCACCCTTAGAGCTCTGTTGCAAATAGTGCTGTTTGTTTACAGTGACTTTAATGGAGTCTTTGAAGTTTTAACAGAATGCTTGGCCTTCCTCTGTCCCCACTAAAGAGCTATCCCACAACAACAGCACAGCCTCTAGCCAGGCTGCCTGCCAACTGTCTGGTATGCAGCGCCTCGCTAGAATTAGCAGCCATGTCTGATGTAGGCCCACACAACAGTAACCCAAGAAGAGGCCATTAAGAGGAGTGTGTGAAAGTGCCAAAGCGGAGGATAAGATGTGCAAATAAGTCTGTGTGTGTGTGTGTGTGTGTGTGTGTGTGTGTGTGTGTGGATGTCAGAGGGAGATAAATAGTGATTTGGAAAGTGGAAAGAACCTAAGTCTAAAAGCCTTTTGAATCACGTTTATGTCACAGAACATGTTCTATTGTGCCCTTATTTGCAACTTCACAGGAAAGATGTTCGAGAACTTGGAATGACTCTGGCCATCAACGCAAGGAAAAAGCCTCCTCCGTCTTACCTCTACAAGGCTCTACTGATGGCCCAGGTTAAAATAACAAACCTGCACACACATGCCCACCTGAACAATAGATGGTTGACCTCATCTTTTCTCACAGACATCCATGTATACAAATGGAAATATTCATCATGACAGATGATCCATTAAATCATCACCATATTCTGATTTACAGATACTATCTAAACATTACTCATTTTGTGTTATTAGAAAACTCACAATCTCACCACAGGATGATGCAAGCAATTTATTTTCAAGTAGCAACATTTCCCATTTCTTCCTTTGTAGTTAGGAGATAAAATTCTACTTATTGTTTTTATTTTACAATACATTAAGTGATGGTTCATAAATTTCACAAATTGAAAGCCGGATATTATTTTGTTGTTATTTAATTGTATTTTTCATCACAATTGACAGGAGCAAGCTCTCCATGCTGTCCACAGTATTATAATCCTGGTGGATAAAGACACATGCCCACGTCCAGAAAAGCAGTCAGGACTACAGGTCAGAAATGAAAACCTCTTCCACCTCCTTCTTTCACATATACACACCCTGGACAAAACAAGTCTCCATCTGCACTGGTTAATATGATTAAACTAAAGACCTTTGAACTCAAACTGATGCAGTGAGTAACTTCTCATTCCTTCAAAAACCATCATTTTAACAGAGAGAATAAAAATAGAGTAGGTTTAAATAGAAAAAGGTCATGTGGTCTTATGGGTCCAGATTGACCCTGTCAAAAGATGCAGATGGAAGGACTACCCATCTAGGATCAGTAACATTACATACTGAAAATAAAATGACTGAAATTAGTGCTTCTATGAAACCGGTCCCTAAAAACAGGACACGGGGGCTAAAAAGTCAAAGCAGATGTAGACTAATATTATGAAACTTAAATATTTCATGGAATAAAAATAAACTATTTGTCAGATAAAACACATTTTTGTTATTTTACATTATATCTAAAACAAAAATCTGTGTGTAACATGGTCAAAAGGACACAAAAATTAATTATACTTTATTATTTTAGTTTTCTCGTAGGTACATTTTGGGAATTATGCGCAAAAAATCACAAAAATGACTTATTATTTGAGGAATTATTTCTACATATTTATTTTACTACTGAGTTTATAAAGCTGGATTTCTAAAATGTTCCCAGTTTCATAGAATCCACCAAATAAATGTTTTGACACTGCATAAACTTAAGCTCAAAGTTGAATGTGGTTCAATTAAACATTAGAGCCTTGAACTATGTATATATGCTAGTTTTTCTACATACCTCTTCATCTTTTTGCCTTTTTCTGTTACTATAGATGGACACAGTAACGTCTATGAAAGCCCTCAACAAGACAGTGGAGGCGTCCCAGTTGACCTCTGAACTCGGAGGAACATTTCCCTACAGCCATACAGACTGGCTGCAGTTCCATCAGGTATTTATGCAACAAAATATGCAAACAAACAAATAATAATAAGAAGAAAAAGATATTGCAGTTATAGTATCATATCCAGACAGAATTATACTCATATGCCTGATATTAATTTGGTAAATGTAGAAGAAGTGATAAAAAAGTAAGGCTGTTAAATGATTACAATTACAATTAATTGGTGTTTTTAACTTTTTTTAAACAATTTTAATTATTTAACCTTATTGTTTTAAACTGCCATTGCCATTGTTTGTTTATTTATTGCTGTTTTTAATTTTCTATTTTTTTCATGGTGTAGAGTGGCCTCACTAAGTAACGTGTGTGCACTGACAAAAAAGTCTATTCATTCTATTCTCATTTTAATGACATTAAACACAAGGTTGGTTTGGATTAATTTTGATGAACTCTTTTTTTTATTATTATTATAAAAATTTCCTACAAAATACAAATGCAAAAATACAAAAACAATAAAATATACAAAACATGATTAAATTCAACAACAAAAAAAAAAGAAATACAAAAAAAGTGATGAAAATTTAAAAAATATATTAAAAAAATCTCTTCTAAAATACAGATAAAAACACAAAATATTGATATATATGAAATTAACATCTTTAATCAACGCCTTCAACAGTTTTAACAAAACATCTTGAAACAAAATAACCGTTCCATTGAATTGCTTTACATTTTTAACCAAATTAATGATAGTGATGGATTAATCTGCATTAATTTTGATAACCCTAATAAAAAGTGATCAAAAACATTAAAAAAAAAGTCCATACTCTGTAGTTTTTTTAAATGACCTCCAGCTTCATTGTATGTGTCCTCGGCCCACTCTCTGCCACTGTGTGTCCTTCTACCAACTTTAATAAGAAAAGGTGCATAATCCTGACAGACAGACAGACAGACAAACGGGGTGATCACATAAGCTCCTTGGTGGAAGAAACAATAAATCTGATTTATTGTGGAGTTTCCCGTAGATTCAGAGGGGAGTGATGTTCAACTATTGCTCATCCTCTGGGCAGGACTTGTTATTCCACACACCCACACTAGACATCTGTCATCTTTGTTGTGCTTTTAAAAAATTTAGGCTTTGCTTCTGAGTGACAGGGAGATACCGTCATATGGAAAATGGGCAGAGTCCAAAAACTCCACCAGAGCCATCGTCGGAAGTGATTGAGGAGACTTTTCACAACGATATAAATGACTGTTTGTAGTGTGAGGATATTTGATAGTTTTAATTAGAGCTGTGCAATATATTGTTTGAGCATCGACGTCTCTGTACGTGTTCACAGTGGTCACATCGTAGGTCCTGCAACGTAGGAGGCGAAAGAGCTCAACATTTTTTAACCTAATGTGAATAGAAGCTGACAAACACTGAGCACATCACAATCAATCTAAAGCAGTTTGGAGTGAGTCACTGTTAACAAGACTGAAAAATGAGCAACGAACAAAAGAAAATCACCCCAAAAAAAGCCTTAGTGCCAGAAAGAAAAGCAACATCAGTTATGTGGAATTATTTATTTATTTACTTATTTATTTTATTTCTTTCTTTCTGTATTTTTAAATATATTTGTAATTATTTTTTTCTTTAATATAATTTTAATTTTTTAAATGAATTTAAAAAATTATTAATTATATTTAATTATTTCAGCTACAAGAAGGACGACACTGAAACATCTGTTCTGTGTCAACCACTAATCTGTTTGACCGTTTGCGTCAGCACCAAACAGCTGTTATATACTTCTGAGTATTTTTTCATACCCTATATATATATATATATATATATATATATATATATATATATATATATATATATATATATATATATATATATATTGCAGGATTAAAAAAAAAATCACAATGTCAGTTTTTTCTAATATCGTGCAGCCCTAGTTTTAATGCAGGTTGATGATTGCCGATGAGCTTTTTATACCAGAATACATTTAAAAAGGAATGTAAAAGTTAAATTCCTCTTTGACATTTATTGTAATTAATTGGTACTGTCTCTACGCACTGATAAAGCCAAAGTTTTCTTTTTACCAAATGTATTTTTTTTTAATGAAAGGAATGCACTTTTGAAATCTGTGTTTTTCAACACATTTCAGAAGCTGGTTTCTTTCATGGCTGACCTGAGAGGTGCGGACAATCTGTTGCAGAAGGCGATAAAAAAAGTGGATGGCATTAAAAAGATGGACACTGCAGAGGTAAAATGTTGTTGTTCTTCCTGTCGTGTGTTAATTCTTGTCCATCTGCATAAATTGAATGTACACTTTGCTTGTTGTTGCAGGATGTGCAGAAATGTATTGAGGAACAGAGGGCGTCTATGAAAGAAGTGCTGGAAGATGTTCGATTGGTCACGTTACAAAGAGAGGGAGGGGCTGTACTGGCCAGGATGAGGAGGGAGGAGTTTAGATTCAGACAGTCTGAAGACTACAGGTAGATTTAATGACAATGAAGTCTCCTGTAATATGGCTTTTTAGTCCCATCTTATTCACATATGGACTCTGTCAGACACATACAGTGTATGTGTAGTCATCTATTAGTTTTATACTGTACTCAGAATCACACTGAAGTCATTGAACTCTTACCAAGGACTCTTCCATTCTCTAAATCCATATGCTCCTTTCTGCCACCGAGGTCAAAACCAGTTTTCAACAAGATAATGAAATACATCCCATGTTGAAACTGTCAAGAACTTAAATTTTTTTTGTTTTCATATATTTGTTTTGAACACAAGAAAAGTTAAGCACTTTTTACTAACGGCAGAGTGAATACATTAATAATAAATAAAGATCACACTGGTCTAGAAGTCAAATTATTCTGGAATAAAACTAAAATTTTACAACTGATAAAGAAAACTCAAGACTTAAATGATTGGCTCAAGTTTCCAAGATAAGTCTGGGGTCAAAATGTGAGATTCTTAGAATTAAGAAAAGAATAGGTTTTAGTCCAAAGAAATATTGGTCTCAGTTCTACCAGATCTACTTCAAAACACTGTCTGCATATTATGATCCATTCACTTTACAGGTTCTTTCTAGTGGAATATTTACAAATCCATTGTATACATGTACATAAACCACCATATATGTGGAATAACACACCATGAAACATATAAAAAACATGAGCTAACCAACACTAAAGTCATTTGTTTTCTGATTCATCTCATTCAAGTATATAAGTATGAACTATGTTTAATGTCTGAAGCAGATACTTTCTAAAATATTGTAGAGCAGTGTAATCAGTATGTAGTATAAAATGTGCAGACTATTTACATCAGTTTTCCTAATCTGTTTATACTAGCTGTCATAAATATATATAAAAATGCCTGAAAAAGTGTTGTGTGAACGAAGATAATATTGATACACAAAAAGCAGAAACTTTTCCTTTCTGGGTTTCAGGAGAATATAATCGATACCTCTTTTATGTCATTATTCTCATTTTTTTATTATTCTTTTTGTGTCCTTGCAGAGACGGTTTGGAGTTGATGACATGTTTGTATAACCAAGTGGAAGAGAAACTCCATGCTCTGGTGATGCGCTCCAACAGGTCACTGCAGCACCTTGAATTTCTCTTCACACTGAGAGAGATGGAGGCCAAAATCAGCGAGGTGCTTACACTTCTTTAAATTCATCTGCAAGCTTTTTTAAATAATGTCACAGGAAGAGGACATTTTTTTTAATAAAGTTACTAGTGGTGTTATTACCAAGCCTTTTACAGTTCTACTTTACATCATGCAGGCTGGGAAATGGTTCAGCACAGACGGCGAACAGGCTCTGAAGGACTCTTACGCAACAGACGATACCCTGGCGTGCACTGAAAAAGCTTTGCAGCACTTTGATCAGTTTCTCACTGATGCTAAGGTACTTCAAAATTCCACAGAGTGTTAGCACAAAGAAAATCTATCCTTATTTGGCTCTTGAATCTGACTATATAAAAGAAACAAATCATTGTGTGGTTGTTTCTTTTTACAATTATTGCACAAAAGTATTCAAATTATTTCACTGAAAACAGCAAATAGCAGGGAGGAGATAAAAACAAGGGACAGGAAGTACATGTTCCACTTGGCAATTAATCATTTCTTGCAGGAGAAGCAACGATATTCTGCAACGATTGTGACAGAAGCAGAGAGGATTGTGGGCAACAGGGAGTCCAGTCCTGCAACAGATGTTTTTTTTACACTGGTCAGCACTTTCAAATCCAATATGGATGATTTTATGTTGCGGGCGGAGAAAAGGCACAAAGAACTGGATACACTGGTCTATGTGCAACGTTTCTGTGATCAGGTTTGTGTGAAAATATATTCTTTTAGTGAATTTTGAAGTTACGGCTAACATTTTAGCGTCCACTTTAGTATATTAATGCTTGCATTTGTATTAAATACACTGTCAAGAGTAGATTGAACATTTTAACATGGAAATGTGTCATTGAGTATAAATGTAAAAATGTAAATGGTCTACACCTCATACAGACCTGCAGGTGCCTACAGCATTTTACAAATCCACCAGGCCTAAACTGGAGACAGTTTAAGGTTCAGTGTCTTCAGAGTTTTGTAAGGACACTCAATTTACAGTTTTATTTTCTCAAAACAATAGAAATACATAAGTTCTACTTACACATCTGCTTTTCTTAACATATTCTTCCTGTAAAAAACTGCAGCTATCAACTATCCATCCATCCATCCATCCATCCATCCATCCATCCATCCATCCATCCATCCATCCATCCATCCATCCATCCATCCATCCATCCATCCATCCATCCACCCACCCCTCCATCCATCCACCCACCCACCCACCAATCCATCCATCAGGACTGTCAAAACGAACACATTAATACAAATTAATCCATCATCATGATTAATGAAACGTTTTAATGCAATTAAATGGAACAGTTGTTTTGTTTCAAAGTATTTGTGTATGTGTGGGGGGTGGGGGTGAATTTTAGTGGATTTTAGCATGTTTTCTATAATTTTTTTTGTGTATTTTGTGGGAAATTTGAGTAGAACAGTCGACCAAAGCAACCCTATGATTAATCTGATTCCAAAAAAAAATTCATTTGACAGCCTTAGTCTTTTCAGTTACAGTTTTTTATGTTGCAAATGTGCAACATTTTGCTGTTAATTCAACAGTCATGTTTTACAGTTTGGTGTAAATGACAAAAAGTATTACTAAAATAATTATAATAATTATTTAATTCATATTTCTATGTCTCTCTTATACTTTCTCCAGGCATCATCTCTGGCCAAAGAATGCAGTCATTTTTTGGAGCAGGTAGAGCAGGGGTGTTACACAGTTCAGACACATTTAAGTACACTCCAGATATATGAGGAGAGATTAGGTGGTGAATTCTCCACCCAACACTTCCAGGCTCTGAAAGCCAAGGCCTGTGCTGTGGGATCAGGGGTCTCTGGGGTGATGAGGGTGTGGAATGCAGCCTGGGTCCAGTGCCAAGAAGTCAAGAAGCGTTTAGAGGAGATGCAGAAGCAAAAGAAATGCTTAGATAAGAAGCAGATCCAGCCGACCACATCTGCAGACTATCAAGGGAACGCTGGAGGAATGGAGAACAAGAAGGAAAAGAGTGAAGTAGGGGGGGATGAATGCTCCTCCGCACGACAGCACGCTTCTAATAAGGATTCAGTCCATGTCTCAGACTGTACTAAAGAAACCACTACTGGTGCATGTTTAAGCCAGCATTTAAAACCTGACTTTAAAGAGTCAAAAGCTCTGAATTCATCTGAAACACCTGGAAAAATACCTCCTATTTTTCCACAAAATGCTGTGTGCCATCCTAAAACCCACTGGAGGCCAAGAGAGCACCACAGTGAGGTCGATCTGAGGACTGTAGCCTCCATCGAAGGTGAACGTTTTCCATCACACAAAACTCTGGGTCGATCTCTGAGTGAGGGATCCTATGTGAGCTCGCATTTCAAGTCTGGCTTTTCACCTTTGGTTGTACGAAATAAACACTGTCACAACAGGATACTGCTACTGGAACCAAATCTGCAGCGTGGCCAAAAATCGCCCTTTTCCCAAAATCAGAGTTTACACTCAGGAGAAATGAACTCAGAGTTAAGGAGGAACAGTAACGCAGAGGAGGGAGGTCCCAATAAAGGATGCACCATCTCCACCCAGAGCCCCAAAGATTTAAGGACCCCAGAGACATTACTCATACAAACAGAAAACAATGGCAGCAATGTTTTGTAAGTAATGCACACGTCTCCTAGCTGTAACATGAAGTTCAGTGAACTGTGACCTTGGGAAGCTCACATTAAATACATTATATTCCTGAACTGTACTTTTGTTTTCCATTTAGACTGTAATGCCATAGACAATTACTCTTTATCAGGCTTTACTGCCCACACATACAATGATGTACAGCAACACATGAACTCAGGTCATACACTGTCGGCCTGCTTTTAAGTTACAGTGCAATAAAAATAGAACTTTCTACATTTTTCATTTTCTTTCTGCAGAAGGAAACTGCAAAAAATTATCGAGGAGCTTCTGTCCACAGAGAGGGAGTATGTGAAGGCTCTGGGTTACGTTCGAGAGCACTATTTCCCTGAGCTGGAGAGAGCTGATGTTCCTCAGGACCTCAGGGGCCAGAGGGGGAGCATCTTTGGTAACTTAGAAAAACTCCATGACTTCCACCGACATCACTTCTTAAATGAGTTGGAGAGCTGCATGAATGAACCCTTCAGAGTGGGACGCTGTTTCCTACGACATGTAGGTGCCACATGTTGTGTCTCATTTGTCTGTAATTACAGTGTATATTCAGCTGCTCTACACACCGAGTACAGCAGCTAAATATAAACTTTAATTATCTAACCCTAACGCCCACAAAACACATCATAATGTTTAGTATTCAAGTGAAACAGGCATCATTTATTCTGTATGTATGTGGCATATGAACCATAGATGTGTCGGTGAGATTAATTCTTAATAATCTGAGGTCAAAAGGTAATAATAGCCCTGTCTGAACAGGACTACATTTGAATCTATTGCTCAAACCTGAGTAATGTATTTTTCCATGACATTATAAGGCTTCAACAGATTGAACATTTTCTCTGCTTCCTGTTTTGTAACCTGAATAATATTACTCTAACTCACCAAAATCAATCACTAACAAAAGTGCTTCCAGATTTGGCCTGATTATGAAGTGATGCTTCTGAAAAACAATTGGTGCAACTACGAGTTAGTGCTTTCATTTATCTGAAATACAAAATGAGTATAAATTTAGAAGGTTGTGAAAAAAAAAAAAAAAAAAAAGGTTGTGACTGTTAGAATATTCAGTTTAGCCAGTGTAACATACATGATGATTGTAATGAACTGTCATTCCTTTTTTTTTATTTAGAGAGACAGCTTTGCTTTGTACGCTCTGTACAGCAAGAACAAACCACAGTCTGATAGCCTCCTCATCAACCATGGACAGACTTTCTTTAAGGTGAGTAAACGTCTGTGTTCCTTTTCTATTGAAAACTACCCTCTTAATTTCATCAAAAGATGTCAGAAAACATGCGAAACAGGAACTGACCTATGAACAAATGACACTGACAAGGAAATTGCAATCATGCATGTTGAAATTATTATTTGAAACTACCACCTGTAGTGATCAGTACATCTTCACAGGAAAATGAAAATGCATGTATAAGTGGAATTTAAAACCAGCCACTAACAATTTAACCTTCCATGGTGACGACATACTGTTTAAAAACAATAGGACTCTGGAACTGTGGTCTGTTGTCTCACTATATCTTTTACATATGTAAATATATACATGCTTTCACCCCAATTCAGTGACTTTTGTGTTTTTGCTTTAAATTATTTCAGTGCTAGAATACTTCCATGACAAAGTACTGATTGAGTTATATGTATCCTTAATGTTTCTCTCTACATAATGTTCCCCATCACATCTATTCATTGGTCATCTTGTCCATTCACTTCAGCTTTTCCTCATTTTCAAACTCAGCCTCATCACCGTCCATCTGTCTTCTCTCCTATTGTAACAGCAAAAGCAGCTGAAATTGGGAGATAAAATGGACTTGTGGTCGTACCTGCTGAAGCCAGTGCAGCGGATCAGCAAATACAGCCTTTTGCTTCAAGATGTAATGAAGGAGTGTGGCCCTGGTCAAGTAAGAGAGATGGCTGAGGTGAAAGCTGCGCTGGAGGTCGTACACTTTCAGCTCCGACACGGCAACAACCTACTGGCCATGGACGCCATCCACCACTGTGATGTAAGGAGGCCTTCAGACTGTAATGTCATTGTGTGAAAATATGCAAACACTACATAGTTACATAGTACACTGTAATAACATGTCATATTTACACCAGCAGCACAATTCGGACTGATGCCATTGCACCTCAGTCTACCTTTCTTCACTGGTTTCTCTTTTAAACATTTCTTTTTGTTGTGTATATTGTTCAACAATGAATAAAACCAGAGTTCTTTTATTCTGTCTTATTATCAAAGTCATATGTAGTCCAGATATTTGAGTTATAATAAAGGGAGTAAACAATAAAAAATAGTGGGAGTGAGAGTGTGGTAGTGATTATGAATATTTAGTTTAATGACATTGGTCAGTCATGATTATGCAGAGACATGGACATGTTGGATGTTTTAGTGCAGTGCAGAGGGAGGTCTGTGTGTATTTTCAGTGGAATGTGAGAAGGGGTGGTGCGTGGGTAGCATTACAGTCTGGAGAGGAGGATGAAGCAGAAGGTTTAGTCGGAATTCTGTGGCCTTTGTTACAAGAAATGATAAAGATGTTTATATTATTTTGTAGCAGTCAGTTCTATGATGATAAGTCACATCTGTTTGCAAGATGTCTGCGTTTAGGAGTAAAAAAATACCTGACTTTTTATATTATTTAAAGCATTGTATTAGTTTTAAGTTCTAAGTAGCTTCCTGTTACTAAGAGAATAAACTCTGCTTGTGTGTAAGTCGGTCCATGGTCTAGCGCCAAAGAACATCTGTGACCCTCACTACCTCAGGAACAGGTCTTTTGCTGGTGCCCAGGGTCAGCACTAAACAGGGTGAAGTTGTCTTTCAGTTCCATGCAGCTAAACTGTAGAACAGTCTTCCTGATGACGTTAGACAGGCCTTGACTCTGATGGAGTTTAAATCCAGGCTGAAAATGTCTAAAAAGCGCTATATAAGTTTGAAGTATTATTATTATTATTATTATTATTATTAACAACATTCAATTAATTTGTTATGCTGCAGGTGAATCTGAAGGAGCAAGGCCAGCTGATACGCCAGGATGAGTTCATGGTGACATTCAGGAAGAAAAAGTGTTGCCGCCATATTTTCCTCTTCCAAGAACTCATCTTGTTTAGTAAAACTAAAAAAACTGAAGTTGGGAATGAGACATACATCTACAAACAATCATTCAAGGTACTCATATTGTATGTGCATGTGCAGATATACAGATGTTTCTGTTTCTGTTGGGGAGTGTGGCAAGAACTTCCTCTTAAAGACAAATCAGTTGTACATTCCTAGGAATAAATTATGTAATGGCATTTTGAAATGCTGTCATGTTTTGCTACATTGATTCACCAGTAAAACCACAAAGACCACAAATTACCATCAAGCTACCGCCCAATCTCCCTACTCAGTGCTTCTTATAAAATCATGTAGCGTCTAATACTGCCACCTATTTCCCTAAGAGTAGAGGAAATGTGGGTAGGTCAAGTAAGTTTCCGTAAGGACAGCAGCACAAGAGAACAAGTACTGACCCGAACCACCTTCACCAAAAATGGCTTCAAGAACAGACTGAAGACAGGGGCTGTGTTCCTTGATCTGACAGCTGCCTATGATATGGTCTGGCACAAAGGCCTCCTCCTGAAATTTAGAAAGGTGAACCCTGCCTAGGCAACAGCAATCATAAAAACCCTGTTGACCAACCAAAGGTTCAGAGTTCACCTTGGTCAGAACACAAGCGCATGGACAACACAGAAAAATGGACTCCACAAGGCTCAGTTCTAGTTTCAACCCTGTTCAATCTTTATACAAACCACCTGCCCATTACAAAATTCCACAAATTCCTCTATGCAGATGACATCTGTTTGGCATTCCAACTTCCAGGAACAGGTGCTTAACGAAGATCTTGCTAACCTGGACCTGTTCTACAGAACCCGGGACCCAAAACCAAGCCTTGCAAAATCCAGTGTATTCCATCCCCACAATGTAAAAGTTGCCAGACAACTAAACATTCACCTGAGTGGACTGAGTGGATTAAGCATGCCTCGAATCCAGCCTACCTTGGAGTGACCCTTGACAGGACACTATCCTTCAAACAATGGGCAGCTGTGGCTCAGGTGGTAGAGCGGGTTGTCCAATGACTGATGGGTAGACGGTTCACGTCCCGGCTCTGGCTGTCCACATGTCGAAGTGTCCTTGGGCAAGACACTGGACCCTAAGTTAGGCTTCCAGTAGGACTGGCAGAGCCTTAGAAACCTACTGGTGTATGACTGTGTGTGTGAATGGGTGAATGTGAGGCTAAACTTTGAGAACCATGAGGGTGGAAAAGCGCTACATAAGTGCAGTCCATTTATCTAAAGGGGACGGCTGCTAAGGTAGTCACAAAACAACCTGCTCTCTAAGCTTGCTTGTACACAATAATGGGGGGCAGCACCCTCCACCCTGGACACCTCAGGCCTGTAGCAGAATATTGTGCCCCTGTCTGGTCCAGGTCATCCCAGTCACACCACGTAGACACTCAACACACCCATTCCAACCATAACTGGCACAACCTGCTCAACGCCACTCCCTGGTGACAAACCCCAACCAACTGGTCCCAGACACTAACCTCCCAAGGAGACAGTGGACAACACTTAATCATTTCAGGGCTGGACATGGCCCCTGCCTTCACAGATGGGGAAGTAGCCCAAGCCCACTGTGCACATGTGTAGAGGAGCAAACAATGAAACACATCGTACAGGTTTGCCCGCTCCAAAGACTGGAAGGAGGATTACACACCCTCCTTACAGCTTACCAGAAGACAACTACTTGGCTTGAGGACTTTGCATTTGCTAAATAAATAATGCCCGTAAAACCCATGTAGCCATTGCAGAGGTTATAGATAATTCTGTAATTTTGCTGAAAAAAAAAAAGTCACTATTTCTTAAATTTTTGAAATAATTACCTTGAACTCCACTTTGAGCCATCATGATTATCAACATGATCACTACATTGAATACAGAAAATACCTGCTTGTCACTGGAAAGATGCCAAATGTGAAGGATCATACTATAATAAATGATGAGAAAAAATAAAAAGAGAGGAAAAAAAATAGTGATGAGCTGCCACATGAGAAACTCTAGATAGACAGACAGACAGACATTTATTAGAGGTCTGTAAAATCAGTTATGGCAAAAATTGCAATGAAACATTATGTTATATTAGTCTTGTGTGAAAGTATAAGGTTTGTGAATTGATAAGTTGTCCATCTGCTTTCTGCTTAAACTGGTACATGATCTGTCCTCTTTGTCTGCGTTTGATTTAAGACATCCGATGTCGGCATGACGCAGAACTGTGGGGACAGTGGCTTGTGTTTCGAGATTTGGTTCCGAAAGAGGAAAACACAAGACACATACACGCTCCAGGCAAGTAGCCGGGAAGTGAAGGAGGCTTGGACCAAAGACCTGGAGCGAATCCTGTGGGAACAGGCAGTACGCAACAGAGGTAATGACCAGCTCACACATGTGTGGTCTCTCATCTTGTCTCATCATCTGAACCCGCTTTATCCTCACTAAGGTCATGGGGGTCTGTGGGGGCCTAATCAAGCTACAGTGGGTGATGGTGGGATACACCCTGTATGAGACGGCAGTTCATCTCAGGGCTGAACATATATAGTCAAACAATCACTCTCACATTCACACCTATGGGTAATTTAGATTAACTAATTAACCTATCAGTGCATGTCTTTGGATGGTGGGAGGAAACTGGAGTACCTGGAGAAAACCCACACAGACACATGGAGAACATGCAAACTCCACACAGAAAGGCCTGGTATGGGAATTGAACCAGGGTCGTTCTTGCTGTGAGGCACGAGTGCTAACCACTGCACCACTGTGCAAATATAATGAATCGAAAGTAGTCCTGTCAAACAATTCCATTTTCTGTTAAATTAATCACAGGGTTGCTGTGGATTCATTTTGAATAATCATAATTAAATGTCATTCATTTCTAATCTATATTAATCATGTTTCATTTTGCATGAATGAATAGACTCAAGAAAGGAGGGAGGGTATGCATTTAACATGTTAATTAAACACCTTCAACAGCTTCAACAAAACAACTTGTAACCACTTTTCCATTGTGGGTTTTTATTTTCATCATATTTCTGTCTGGAGGCCAGCATGTTTAGTGTTTTCCACCTTAATGGGTTGGTTCTGCTGACTGTCACTAACAGATCTCCTGACTATTTTTTCATGTGCAATGGTAACCCTACTTGGACAAACTGCCTGAAAACCATTGCCAGAGACGTTCAATCACTCTGTGCTGCAGATGGGTTCATTGTGTTAAAATGTTTACTCAAATTATGATGGATTCATCTGCATTACAGAAATAATTTTGACAGCCTTAACTGAAACTAATATATTTTGGTAATTAGATTTGATTGTTTAGTTTCCAACAAATCAAATCAACAAATCTTCCAAATCACCTCATGAACAAAAAAACCTTTTATATATACGTGAAAACAAAATACTACTTAATTCACAAATTTTAAAAGGAATGGGAGGCAGTGTGACTTATTTAATTCCATCCCTTCTGCACATGATAGTCTATGTTTTGGCTTCCTAGCAAGATAATGATTTTATATATCATATATATTATAAAGATAGATGTGAATAATAAGAAGTAACTACAGTCTGCTGCACAAAAACATGGCATTAAATATATTAAATAGTGCTATTTTGACTTTGTATTTAACATCATGTAATGCTTTATTTCCTCTGTTTACCAGAGGTGCGCATGCAGGAGAGAGTCTTCCTGGGAATTGGAAACAAGCCTTTCATGGATATTAAACCAAGTGAAGCAGCTATTAACAACAGAGCTGTCAACTACGTCCTAATAGGAAGAGGTAATCGCACCATGTGGATATGAATGACTTCTGTTTCAGTTCACAGATGCTGGGATGTGGAATCTAACCTTTTTTATGTCTTTGTTTGTTTAGAAAATAAGGGTTTGTCCTCTGCGAGGTCCCGTGGGTCACAGGATAATCTTCCAGGGGGACGGCAGAAATCCATTGGTTCAGCCAGCAGTTCATCTTCCTCATCTTCATCTGGAAGAGGTTCTCTGTCTCCGGTGGGTTACATGTGTGGATCAAAGCGTGGGATGATGGTGGGAGGCCCTGGAGGATATATCTCCCCACCTGGACTTCTGGAGGAGGACGACCTGGACCATGAAACTGGATGTCAGAACCTACTGTGTAAGATTCATGACTGTAGCACCAAACAGTTTGAGGTTTTGGGGTTTTTTTCTTTCTTCTTCTTCTAAGTCAGCACTGAAGGTTAACAAATAACTATATTCTAAAAGCTGGGGACAAAGAGGTTTTAAGTCTAAGAATATGCCCCTTCTTTGTTAATTCAAGCAAAAGGTAAAAAAAAAAAATCTGCCAAAATGTCAAATATATATATATATATATATATATATATATGTATGTCTGTCTAAATATTTTGACTAGAAATGATAAGATTTAGATTTTTTTGCAGTGCATAAACTCCAGTTTCATACTCTTATTTTAAAACTGCATTAACCACATGTATATTGACCTGACTTACTGTTAGGTTGGTAATGTATAACTAGCTATAACTGCATAACTTGGTCGGCTGGTTGATGTTAGATTAGATTATGACATTTACCCCATGTTCTCTTGCTTCAGTGGACAGCTCAGAGTCCTCAGGAGAGAGTGTGAGTGGCTTCAGCAGTTCCTGTCACAGCTACCGGTCGGCTGCAGGAGCAGAGGCAGAGGACACTGCATCAGTCTGCGCATCTATAATCACCGTTAAGGAGGCGGCAGTTCCACCGCAGGCCCCTGTAGTCTTGCACAAACCAGATGCTCCGTCAGCATCCCTGGAGAAAACTCCACCACCAATCGCACCCAAGCCCAACCTTCAACTCCAGGCCACAAATCTGCCCTGCAGCAAGGTATGCTTCTAAGACCATGTCGAGGGACTTAGTCATTTTTCAAGTAAACTTGAAAAACAAAGCATCAAAGTAAGCATGGGCGTCGCACCCGTGAGGAATGGGGGTGTTGCGACACCCCCACTTCTCCAACCCGATGATTTCATAACCCCCACTTTTTCCTGAGTTTATATATTGTACCATTACTGGATCCAGGAAACGGATGGAGAGGTTGTCTCACCTACTTTTTATTTTGGGATAAACGGTTACTGTCGATTGCAATCACGCCAAAAAAACATCAATAACATTGCGGGGCTGTTACAATATATATGGTTTAAACTGTTTACCCGCCCGGGCGGCACAACAGCATATGTAAATGAAGAGCACCTAAATTCGCCGTGTGAAACGTAAACAGCTCTTCTTCGCGGTGTTAGCAAACAGTCATCAACCAGTAAGTAATGAGAAATGTTGCCATTGTTAAACTAAGTTAACTAAACTATGCCTTGTTCTGTGACATATACTCTAAGCCAGTGGTTCTCAAACTTTTTTCAGTGATGTTCCCCCTGAGAAACATATTTTTAGTCATCTCCCCTGACATGGGCAAAACATTTTTGTAAGAAAAAAGAGGTACAGTGTCTGTAAAATCAGTGTCTGATTTTTTGTAATCAAAACTTATGACGAAACAAACAACAACAACATAAAATAACAACAGCTTTGGCCTCCCAACTCAATCGGTTGGGGGGCCAGAGCTGGGGTGGACGGCGCTTCCCGGTGCCATGTATTCCCCTCACAATCCCGCACTGCAGTGTGGGACTGCTGCAGGCTCGAACCTGCGACCATTGGGTCATGAGTGCCATGGCCTAACCACCCCATTGCCTAACCCGTAGCGTACGCTGTCCACCCACTTTCGAATGCTCAACACTTCCAGTTAAGGTGATATACACTGACGTCACCCATGATGTCATTCGTTACCCATAATGTACTGCAGCACGGAGCTAGCGAGCTAGCTAAAAAAAAGTCGAACGAAATGCTATAAATATCTGCCTTTTTATTGGTACAACATTACTATAAAATGGTTGTTTAACATTATTATACACAGTCATCAACCGGAATTCACCTCAAACAAATAAAAACTGTGCATAAAAACATCGTAATTGACTACAATCCATTGCGGGAAGCTAACCCACTGCGATGCTATTACAAGCTAGCCCACTGCGATTATATTACAAGCTAAGCAACTGCTATGCAAACCAGCTAGCACAAGCCCCCAAAATGAAGGAGATGAAGAACAAAAACTATTGTTTTCACACGAAAACCTCCGTGTTCACCTGAACACTGACTCGGTCGTGTATTTGGATTCACACGTAGCTTTCAAACTACCAATTACAACCAAATGCAGAGCCTGATCGGGTGCTGTAGATTGCTGCTCGTTTTCTTCAGGTTCACAGAGCAGGTCAAGGTAAAACTAAATACAGTCGTGACAGCACTTTTATCTGCTCTCTATTTGCTATCGAACAAACACAAGTTCAAATCTTCCATAGCCGTAATTTCCTTGTGTTTAAGTGTCTTTCACAGTAGCCTTGTGTCTCCCTTTAAAACTACTGTTGGGATTTTCTCATAAATAGCATAAAGTCGTCTCTCCTCGAGGTCTGGAACATATTACTTCATAAATGGTAGATAGTGTACAAAAAATGAATAAGCAGGGTTGTGAGGATTACTGTAGAAATGCATTCTGGCACAGCTACTCGTTATCCCTAAACAATATGTATTCAGTAATGTAATATAAGAAGAATAATATTAAAGCAACTTGATTACTTTGAATTATTTTTGGATGACTTAAATACCAAATATTCTAGAATAATTCTCATTTCTATAGTGGCAACACTTCCCCCCTTTTCTCCCCCAGCTGTCATTACACCCAGTGCCGTTAGTCTAGTCGATTCTACAGACACATATTTGGACTTTTGGCCTCTCTGGGCTCAGTACAGAAAAACATGTCTGCGCCCAGTGAGGGTTAGGGTACCAGCGCTATGGTTATTTACACTGGTTTTTATAGGTTCAAAGTAATCCAATAATTTTATCTTTTCACCCATTGGGAACTATTCCATTCCAGTTTAATCAGTAATTACACTGATTATTGGAAAGAACACAGGAAAATTCTACACACTGTACCTTTTTAAAGTAACTCTTAGTTGTATAGAACATAATATAACACTCTATTGGAACTTGCCAGAGGTGGTCAAAGTACTCACATTCTGTACTTAAGTACAGCAACTGGTGTGAAAAAATACTCTGGTAAAAGTGCACGTAAAAAAAGGACAATGTCACTACTGTAAAAAGTAAAACAGAATTTTTTTTTGCCACAAACACAATAATACTTATTTAACCAGCAAAAATCTGAAAAGTTTCAAAAATATCTAAAATAAAGCCTTTGATAGGGTCACTGTTTTCAGTTTTCTGGGTACGAGCAGGAAATGTAGGAAAAACCGGGGGGGGTTCATTCACCCATGCACCATGGGTGAATAAAATGTGCTATGTAATGTCAGTCCATTTAATTATGACCTACAATAAATTAATTTCTTACTTAAAATAATTAGGTTAAATAGTACACTGTGGTGCAGTGGTTAGCATTCGTGCCTCACAATAAGAAGGACCCTGGTTCTTTTTGTGTGGAGTTTGCATGTTCTCCCCGTGTCCGCGTGGGTTTTCGCCGGTTACTCTGGTTTCCTCCCACCATCCAAACATAGCTTAATTGGTTAATCTAAATTGTCCATAGGTGTGAATGTGAGAGTGATTGTTTGTCTATATATGTTCAGCCCTGAGATGAACTGGCGTCTCATACAGGGTGTACCACGCCTTCACCCATTGTAGCTGGATTAAGCCCACAGTGACCCCTGCGACCCTAGTGAGGATAAAGCGGGTTCAGATGATGAGTACGAGATTCAGAAAATTTTGCTCATGTGCCACACCCTAGAACACCCCCACATTTCAAATGGCTGTGACGCACGTATAAGTAAGCAAATAAATAAGTCAGTTTATTAGGTGTGTGTCATTCTTACACGAGGAGGCATCTTCAGTGTTCATCTTTTCTGAGTTTTTCTTTTACATTTGATTTATCATGTCAATGTGATTCTTTCAGGTTCAAGACGCTTGTGTTGGAAAATCTACTGAAGTTTAACCTGTAACCTATACTTCAGGTGAGTGGGCTGAAGTGTTGGAATATTAGGCTTTCAGTTTAACTATACAGTGGTGGAAAAAGGTTTCTGGAAACCCCATGCATTTGTAATATATTACATTGAGAATGACTCTTAAATTAATGTCACACTCACTTCTGCATGTGTTCTGTTCTGTCAAAATTCAAACTTGAGGTTTCAGCGAGATAATGAAATACATTCAGGGAATGACATGTTGAAACTGTCAAGAATTTAGTTTTGTTATTTCTTCATATTAACAAGAAACAGAGGAATGATTTTGTCATATCGTCCATCTGATGCAGCCACATCTTTTGAAACACAAAAAACTACTTTTCCCTCAAATATTTAATATATTTCTTCTACGGCCCTTTAAAACATTGCAACAGCTCCCGTTCACTTTGAATTGACATTCCCAGCCTTTGGCGGGCGTTTTTTTTTTCTTCGATAACCCCCCCACTGTACCATTAACGCCCGCTGCCAATGGCAATGGGTTTTGTCACTTCAGATTCACGTTACCATATCACTCCGCAGGTAGTTCGGCCACTTTGAAAGTAAATATTCACTACGTTGTAATGGCTATTTTATCCAATCTGTTAGAGTAGTAGCACGAATAAGCTGTAATAACCCGTAGACCCTTCGGCGACGGGGTGCTGTTCAGCCCCGTTGGGGAATCTTTTTCTGATAGTAACTCGTGGGCAATACTTTATCCCTTACTTCCAACTTGACAGTTGATATACTGACATCAGCTGGATCGATGCCAAAATAAGCTGCTATATGTGCAAGGGGTGGGGCTTGACTTGACTGGCACCACTTGTTTTTATTTTTTATATATGTATTTTTTCATGCCAGAACCATATGTCAGTATTGTTATATTCTATTTATTGTTGTTTACTTACATTCTGTTTTATGATTATGTGCAGTACTTTGGACCAGTAGTTTTTAAATGTGCTCTATAAATAAACTTTGACCTTAAAATCCAATGTTTTTTTTTCTGCAGATTTGGACACAATTCCAGAGGAGCCAAAAAAAAGGGAATCAGTTTTAGAGCTTTGGTGTAACCAGGTGCTATTGTATAATTTACCACTTTGTAAATAGATCTTTTTTTCCTAATTTGATAACTAATAGGTTAAGAAAAATACCTATAAACGTACTGTATTTGGATCAGTGATGTATTTTGATATGCACCTAACATGGCTTTGCATAGTGACCTTTATGTCCGTCTAGTTTTATAGATAATGCACAAGATCATAGAGTTCCCTCAGACGTTAAGTCTCTGCTTGCTTTCAATACATAAAGTGCTGTTAAATAAAGTGCAGTTTGACCATAAGGGTGAAGTGTTTAAGGTTTAATAATGTGTGTCGGTTTTCATCAGTATGTTTCACCCTGCTCTCATAGGTTTTTATAAAAATCATGTGAAAATCTGTGAAGAAATGTGCCACAAACAACACTTAAGTGCTTCTTTTAGGGCTTTAATTATATTCTCTTTTGTACAGTTTTTAATATGTTACTGATATGAAGATATTATAATTGTAACAGTTGTATGGCCTGTATTTCATTACAAAATATTTGCAGTGATAATGTGTATGTTGTCTTTTATATGTGGTTTTTCTTGTACTTTTTGAAAATAAACTAACTGAAAACACACTAAAATAGTGGTGGCTGATATGTATCTGCATCATGAATTTGCCAAAATATCCCCCCTCCTTTTTTAATCTTGAGACCCAAAAGATAAACATTTTAGGACAAACATTTATAAAAGTGCCTCATGAAGTACATTCTTCAACTTCACTGTATCTTTTATATAGTTTTTAATCTTTCATTTTGTTATGTGTGTGAGTTTATTTATATATATATATATATATATATATATATATATATATATATATATATATATATATATATATATATATATATATATATATATATATAAAAATAAAAAATAAAATATATATATATCATCTTGCTTTGCCCTCTTTTCAAAATTGTATGGCTTTAACATTTGTACATTTTGCCGCAAAAATGTCATACTTATTATTACTTATTACATTTTACTCAGCTGACATCTGTGGACCTGATAGAAACTACAATGTGGTATTTTGGGTTCTAGCCCAAAGCTTAGAAAGGCAGTTTCAGGTGAACACACAGATATTTATTTTAATTATAATCAGCAAAGTAATAGAGATGTAATAGAGAAACCATAAAACATGCGTAATTTTATGGGTAAATGTTGATTAGGTCAGTTAAACACCACAACATCCAGCTTCTCTTTTCTTCCAGATGACTTCTATTTTCTACTAAAATGTGAAATAAATCACACATCCCATAAACCATTTATGAGAAACACAAGTAGTTGCGGGATGTATGAGTGGCCAAGATTAACAGATGATCAAATTCTCTTTCAGGTTAATATTTTTACAGTAAATACCATTTCCTTTTCAACCATTTATTTGGTATTATACCTTCTATTTCTTCATTACACCTCAACATGTGATACTCATCTGGATATAACCCCAAAGTACAAAGGCCACAAACAGTCAAGCCTGCCTCAACAAAACCACGCTAGGGTTTGACAGGCAGCTGGCTTTGGTTGAAGGTTTCTTAATCACAGCATTCATTTGTCTGATGTAATGCCCAATGTGAAGCCAAGAGGCTTGTGGTTACGACTGTTCTGCACATTCCAAAAATAAAAAAAAATACATCCATAAACGCACATACAATTAAAAACCAGTATTGTTGGTGGGTATTTAAGTAATAAAGTACAGTAATGTTGTTTTAGGTTATTTTGACCTATTGCTTTTGTAAATTAACTTATCATATCGGAAAAAGACAAAGAAAAAAAAGAAGAATTTAGAACTAAACCAAAGCACGTTTTGAGGTCAGCTTTTTACCACATGAACTAATGCAGAAACCCTTAATGGTTATGTGGTATAATGTAATTGTTATCCTCGGATTGAAAAGCTGCATGTACTCTGTAGTTTTGTTCATCTTGATACTCCAGGCTTCAGTTGTTAATCATTTTGTAACCATTACGATGGCTTTATTTTTTAAATGTTAGAGCCTTTTGTCTAAATTCATTTACCCATTACACTTATGCAGTAACCTCAACACATTAGTTACTTTAACACATTTGTTTGATATTTCATATATGTTTAGGTTTTTTTTATTTGTTCTTTATTTTATATTGTATTTAATTGTCTAGTGCTGCTGTATATTGTAATTTATTATTATTTATTATTATCTTATCTTATCTTATCTTATCTTATCTTATCTTATCTTATCTTATCTTATCTTATCTTATCTTATCTCGTCTCGTCTCATCTCATCTCATCTCATCTTATCTTATCTTATCTTATCTTATCTTATCTCATCTTATCTTATCTTATCTTATCTTATCTTATCTTATCTTATCTTATCTCATCTTATCTTATGTGTTGGCAAACTTCAATGTGTTCTGCAGCTAACAAATAAAATAAAATAAAATAAAATAAAATAAAACAATAAATACATACATACATTTTTAAACGGGACCATAACATTTTAACTCACTTTTGCCAAAATCACATCTCGGTTTAGGATGCTTTATTTCTTGAACATGCATTTACATCATGGGGGATGTGCATCCCAGTACATTTACAAAACATTCTTTCAGCATGCTTTGCGTCACTCTTAAAGGTAACTATAAGTTCATAAAGTTTCCTCTTTGGCAACAAAGGAAGAAGCTATAACAGGCCGTTGTGTGTCGTGTTGCCTTCATGAATCAGCGGAGGATAGATATGAGGAAACCCATACATCCTGTGTGCGTCTGCGTCAGTGAACGCACCAGGACTATGTTGCTGGATGTGTGTGTTCTTTCTTTCCCTTTTTCTTTTTTTTTTCTCGGGAGAGGAACGTCGCGTCACGCCCACCCTCTGGCTGTCTAGCACGAGGAGGACTACAAATACTGAGATAAAACCCGAGAGAGACCCATTCTGCTGCAGACTGACTGAATACACACTTTAGCCACCAGAGATAGACCAAACATGGCTCAAGGTAAGTGGAACCTTCAATCATTCCAGCTGAAAGTTCACCTGAAACTACATATAACAACTATATGTTATATGACTTCAGTCAGTTCCCTATGAACTACACAGTAATGCTTGCTCTAAACCTGTATGTGCAATTCAAGTTATTTGAAGTCTCTTTTGGGTTAAATAAAACTTTCACATGACTTTACCACATACCAGGCATTGCATATGAAGTGAGGTCATAACAGGCTGCCACAGATCATCACTGTGTACTGATGGGTTCAAAGGTGCTTCTGAAATGTTCCTACAGTATATCAAAGATCTAAAGACCAATGTATGTGAAGCATGTTTCATTGTTGCCCTGGGACCTAAACACTTATAATAGCAGTGAGAGCAGCTGAGCCTCCACTAGTCATTCTCCTGCTGCTATCTTTACAGACACACACTGAACTGCAAATACTGAAGCATTCATAAGTTTACTTTTACTCCAAGTAACTTTTAAAGGCTGAAGTTATCACTAACTTTAACAGATGTGTTTTCAATAGAGAACATTTTTAAAAGACACAGGAAAATATCTCACAATACCACCCTGCACTAGTGAGGAGTTTGCATGTAGAATACACAGACTATTAGATCACTGGCACCTGTTTTCTATCATGTGGACATGCATACACTGCAAAAATCCAAATGTTACCAACTGTAGTTTTATCACTTCTAGTTAAAATATCTCATCACACTTACTGTAAAATCTGACAATCACAGAAAAAGTAACTTTTCAGTGAGCTATAAAAACATATTTTGAGACAATATATTTTGAAAATCTTATTTCAAGAAATCTTACCAGGATCATTTTCATCTTTTAAAAAAATAATTCAAGATTTATTATTTTTTTTTTTGCTTGAATGAAACAAAAGAATCTTGAACTAAGAACATTTTTGTGCAGCAAAAGCACTAACATCTGCCTCTCAGACAGTAAAAAGTGTGTTTATGATGCTTCAATTATTTACTAAAACAGTGTTAAATAATAATGATAAATAAGACATAAACAATGAATGAATCTCCGCCATATCTGCAGTTGAATAAACACTTAAAGATATCAATATAATACTTTTAAATATCGAACCAGTACCATAAAATAAAGTATTGCGATATATTGCACAACTGATATATATCGGTCAGCTGTTGTATCAGGCCAATATTTCCTTTTTTCTTTCTTGTATTGGTATTGGCACCATCAGATACTGCTGTCCACACTGAAAACATTTTTGTTTTTTTTGGTGTAGTAATATTTCTTAGTTTAACTAAGAAATATTTTTTTTTGTTTTCTAATTTTAAATAAATAAGATTTTCTGCCATTTGTTAGAGAAAAAGCAAAAACAGCTGTATTGGCTCCAAATATCGGTATAAAATTTTCGGTAGCCTGTATCGGTTTTCGGCTAAGGCTGATGTAAAAAAAAAAATGTGTTGGCCCCCCCAAAACTCCATATCAGTCGATTATTAATAATAATTTTTTTAGACACTAGATCTTGACACTCTAATTTCAATAAATCTTACCAAAGTAATTCTTATTTTTCCTTAATTAAATATTTTTGCTTAGTTCAAGAAAAAAATCTGCCAATAGAACAAGTGAAATAATCTTAGTAGATTTATTAAAATAAAATTGTTATTGTCTAAAACCAAATTCTTTACACTATATCTCTTTAGGTGATGATGTCTTATTTAAAGTGTTATGACGTATTTTGACTAGAGATGATATTTGATATTTTTGCAGTGTTTTACCTTCTGCTGAAATGAAACAGTCTCTCAGCTGTCTTTTTTTTTAGCTGAAATCCTAACTTCTAATAGAAGTACAGTATGCATGTCTACTTTTCCCAGATATAAAAATAGTCTTAAGCTCTTGCCCAGTTGGCACTTCAGTTTGATTTAGTTTTAATTTCCTTATTAGGCTTCTTGCTGAGACAGTTCCTTGGTGCTGTTCGTCATGGTAGATGGACCTGGAGTGAAGCCTGGGTGTGTACATTGTATAAAGTGTTAAGTGCTCCCCTGTTGTAAGTTATATAACTCTATTAAGTGCAAGCCGATGAGATGTGCTCTGTGTTGCTTTACGCTGCAGAGGGCATACCTCAAGTGCTTCACCTTATGCGAAACAGAATTACACTGTGGTTTGGGAGCCAATCAAAATTAATTTTCTCTCGGATCAGTTATGCAGATGTAGGCAGACTTCCAAATCACCTCATAAAAGACAACTGTCGAATGCATCATCAGATGTATGGATTTTGTAACTTTCATATGCTTCCAATCCCTGTAATTGTTTTTGCATTGTGAAGCTTTTTTTTATTTGATACTGCTGTTTTAAGGTGTGAGTACAGTTAATATATCTAATAAAAAAAGTATTTGATTTCTTGGATGTGAAACTTTTCTTCCTCCAGATGTTTTTTTCTTAATAAAGTACCAGTATATGTTCTCCAACACTGCAAAAAATCTAAATCTTCCCAAGTGTATTTTTCTTATTTCTAGTCAAAAGACCTCATGACATTTAAAATAAGACAATCCCCCAAAGAGTAACATTCCAATGACATATAAGAACTTATTTTTAGGCTAAAGAGCTTAAAAATCTAATTTCAAGCAATCTTGGCAATATAATTTTCACTTGTTCCAATGGCAGATTTTTTTTTGTTTGAATTATGCAAAAAAAATATATGTATACATAATAAAATAATCTAACACATTAAAATGATCTTGGTAAGATTTCTTGAAATAAGATTTTTAAGATCTATTGTCTAAAAATAAGTTTCTTATATCTCACTGAAAATGTATTCTTGAGGTGATTGTTTCATTTTAAGTGTGATGAGATATTTTGATAACAAATGAGGAAAAATAGACTCTAAATACAATAAGATTTAGATTTTTGCAGCACACACCACTTCTGATAAGATTTAATAGAGACACTTTTATATACAAACAAGATGGCAGTTGATGATGTTGAGTTATCTTCTGTAAACCCACTATTATTGCATTATTATTAAAGAAAGATGCACTTAAATCAGAGTTGTCAAACATGTAGCCTGTGAGCCAAAACTGGTTCAAATTGTCCGATTTAACCCTTGAGATGAATTTTCAAAGTGAAAAAACATAACAATTTCAATATTATTAGTAAGATTTTGATAGTCCCAGTGAAAGTGATCCTTATATCATGTCAAATATAATCTCAATGAACCCATATAACACACCTCCAGCTGTATTAGGATATATTGTGCTGTCATCTTTAAACAATTAGTTACACTAACAAGTCTTCAGTTGAGAAGTGGAACAAGGTCAAGGCTGGTAAAACATCAGAGCATTGAGAAAAAATACAAAACAAGGCTTGGTTCCACATGGTCTTCATATGAAAACAGCAGGAAGTGATTGCAGAGTAGGCTTTGTTTATTCCCAGTCATGACGCTACCACCTCATGCTTGTTTCTGGGACTTTTACTTAACACCAAGGAATTATATACGGTGTGAGGTTAACCTCCTGAAATGTCATGGAGCAGCTCGGCGGACAGTTTGACAGCAGGGCCACTGTAGAAGTGTTTTATACAAGCACTATGACTTTCCCTACAAACAGGAAATCAGAGGGTGGGATTCTTTTAGTCACAACGTGCCCTGGAGAAAAGGAGTGGCTGTGTGTTTGCATTCACAAGGACTGTCTGTTTCTGTGTGTATTCACCTCCTGTAAATACACACAGAAACCACAGGGACATTACATTACCTTCAATTAATGCAGCTGTGAATATAAAACAAATATTTTGAACAAATAGTTCATCTTCTTACATCATTCAGACACTGGAAAGTGAAATCCTTATTAAAGAAAATACAAGGTAGAAAAACCAGTGAACGACATCCAGACTATTGAACCACAATTGCCATAAAATGTTACAAACACCTCATAAATTCTTTCAGAAATAGCTGTTATTCTATAGTCAGCTGTAGGTTTTACAATGTGAGGATTTTATGATGTTGTGGCATTTAAAGTGCGCCATAAATACAGTAGTGGAAAAAAGTTTATATACACCCTTGAAATGTTACACAGTTAGCAATATTATCATGGGGTTTCTAAATATGCATCAGACAAACAGAGGCGAGTGATTTTGTTTGTTTTTATGTATGTAAAAAAAAATTCAACATGAATTTTCCTGCATTTTTTTTATTTACTTTTTTGCTGAAAAGTCCAGTTCTGACTGACAGCATGTGGGTTTAGAGAAGGGAACAATGATGTAATAATGATTTCTAATGCAGTATATCACAAATGCATGGAGAATCCAACATTTTTGCATCGCCCTAAACTGTATGCAATATACTGTGACTTAATTAGAGCCAGAAAAAGATTACAAGATACTGTATAAAATCAGATAAAAATAGTTTAATTGGTAACATTTTACATGATGGCTCACCAATAAGGTGGTAATTCTATGGTAATTTTGATGTAATTTCATTGTAATGATGCCTTTGTTACCACTTATTACATGAATGGTTCATTAATAACGTGGTAATTTTATGGTAACTTTGATGGTTTGGTTAGATGATAGGGTTAGAAATATAGGAATTGTTGTTGTCATGATATATTATATTAATGTTTTTGGACCCCTGATTATAAGCTATAGAAGCTTCTGGGGTTATCCTTTTTTTACAAGATCATGTCTACTGTGTATTGTATTATAAAATGATCTGTAAAACAAACTGAAATGATGTAATTTGTGACAAGATACTGAAATTGTATGAAATATGCCTCCTGTATCCTCTGTCTTGAACACACTGGCTTACTGTATGCTAACGTAGCTGCTACTGCTAGCTAAGTTTGCTAGCTTGATATATACACTAATAGCTAATATGCACAGGCTGGCTAACCATTACTGCAGGTATGCTCAATCTTGGTCTTTGAGAGCTACCATACTGAATGTTTTAGATGTAACCCTCTTCCAACAGACATTATCAGTCTTTTGCAGAGGTAGATGAGAGGTTTATCATTTGAATCAGGTGTGTTTGAAGAGGGATACATCTAAAACATGTTGGACAATAGCTCTCGAGGACCAGGACTGAGCACCCTTGCATTATTGGTTACCATGGTACTGTCTGCTTTTCCCCTGTTTAAGCCCAAACTGTACAGTATATTTTAGACATGCTTCCATGGGTTTCAGGTCCTTCAGTGTTCAAACACAATTATTGAGCCCAATTAGAAACATGGCTTTATAGCATCTGTACTTTGTAGAAAATTTCCCTCCTTAATATATCTTTTCGGAGCTTCACTGAAGAATTATAATCTTATTAGCGAGCTGTTACGTGTAATAAGCAGTTACAAAGGCATTATTACCATGAAATTACATGAAAATGACCACCTTATTAGTGATTCATAATGTAAAGTGTTATGGTTTAATCATTATAATGAACAACTGTAACTACTACAGAAACAAATCTAGATTATTTACGCTCATATTTAAGTACTTTATCTCTAAAACAATATTGAATCTGCATATTTTTTATTGTCTGCTCTACTTTTAAGCTCTAGACTTTGCTCGCTGGAACCTGGAATGTGAATTCAACAACACAGACCACCGCACTGATCTGAACGGCGTGGATCGTCTGATTGTGAGGAGAGGCCAGCCGTTCTCCATCAGCCTGTACCTTAGATCTGGAAGCTTCCAACCAGGGCTCAGCTCCCTCGAATGCATCGCAGAAACAGGTGCAACTCTACCTTACCCCTCACATATTTTCAGATAACTTTATCAAAGTCTTTTGGAGTGATTCATGTGTTTAGTACAGTTTCCAATGTCCTCCCATAAATGTTTTTGACAGTTGCACATAATTTCCACATTAGTGGAATCTTGAGTGTTAGTATGAATCAAAAAATGGAGAGAAACCATTGTGCTTATGTCCTGTCATTCAGGAAACCAGGGGCGCAAACTGTCAAAGCATATTTCTACTGGCAGTGGGGGTTTTGTTATCCAATATGATTTCAAAAGGAAGTCATTTTCCGCTGCTCAGTTTTCAGTGAAAATGTTTTTAAAGGGAGGACATGTTCAGAAATGTAACTGTTGATTTTCCATTGTTCTCTCATTGTTTGTTTTTAGTTTGTTGTAAAAGAATTTCCATGTTTCTGTTTTTAGGAAGTCCTAGAAATACACTGAAAAGCAGTGACAGGAAAAACAAATTCACAACCTTCCCATTAGTAACAGTACTAATCCCAAACAGTTAAATTCAACCACTACAAATAAAGAGTTGATTATAAAACCTATAAAACTTAAAATGGTCTATTTTGCTGTTGTAAACATTTAAGGTTAAGCTTGTTTTAACTTGTGTATTTTCTGTCATAGTTTAATCTAAACCATATTGTATATGATACGTGTTATTGAAGTGTGAAAACATATTTATAAAGTCAACTTTTAATGAACACTCTTGCTTTCAGTTATCTGAAAATGCCAGATGCTTTTATAGTTTACTTGCTTTACAAGAAGGAAACATCTACACAGTAAATTTTGCAGTGTTAAATCAACACTTAGAGAGTTTATTTAACTTCTTCTAGAGTGTATTTGGTCCCATTTTCTCCAAATTAACACTGCAAAATTTTCAGTGTAGAACTTCAATTTCTCACAAATACTGCACACCATTTGGACACTGCACACCTCCAGTACCAAGCTCCTTATACTGTACAAGTACCTTAAGTACCTCATATTTGTACAGTACTTTGTTGCCATCCAGTTGTTGGAAACTATGTGGCTCATATCCTCATTTGTCGTTTGCATGAACTCATGTACACTACAGTGTGTCAGCTGTTCCTTTCCATCAATTTCAAGAGCTGAACAGGAAGTGTGGCCTGCCAACAGGAAAGCATATGTACATTCAGAGATAAACACAAGTTAAGTATTTATTAATGAGGAAGAATACTTTAATCCCATCTAATCAAAGGAAAGTCATCCCATAATTTGCCCTTGGCAGAGTTGGCTGAACCCAGTGGAAGAAATGAAGGTGTAGACTGTTTTGGGCTGATGCTTATATTGAACACAAATTATTTCAGACTTATGTAAGAGAGGCTGGACAAGGGAAGGTTAACATCTAGATCAAGAAATACATTGAAAATCACTATTTGAAGACTTCTATATTTTGAAAGTACATTACTTCTAGTGTCCAGCCCAAGTTCTATTTTGTAGAAAAAAAGGTTTTAAAAATACTTTGATGGCATTATATTCAGCATACATTTATCTTTGCATTCTTTCTCTGTCAGTGCAATGGAAAACATAACTGTCATCTTTTACTATTAGACCTATATTATACTTAGAATACATTTTAAGGTACATTAAAAAGGCGTTTGCTCCCCTTTTTACAGTGGTTACAAATTTCTAAGAAAATAAAATAGATATATTTTAAAATGTATTAGATTAGTTTGTTAAGGTATTTGACTTTGTAGATATTAAATATGCAATGTATATATATATTAATAAATATGAAGAACAAACCATTGAAACTTATAATAATAATAATAAATAATCTCCCTTGTCCATCTGTTAGGAAAACTATGTGCTATCTTATGCCCTTATATATTGAAAACATGCAAACGGTTTAGTGTTTTGCAAAGGACCAAAAGTAAAGACATGAAAGACATGAAAATTGGAAATGCACCTAAAGACAGGTTTTATAAAGTGGTCAAAAACATAGGCTAATTTTCTGTTCATCAGTTATATTGTAGTTTTTTTTTTTTTACTCTTTTTAAGCCAGAAACTTTTTTTTTCAATCACACATCACAAATTCTTCTTTATTCCCTGCAAAATGGAATATCATTCAGAGATGCAAATTGGTCATTTGCACAGTAAACAAACTGGTTTCCCTGTACAATGAAAATCCTTATTTGCCTTATTCACCACAGAAGAATTGAGCAGCCATCATTTGGTGCCATTACACACTTTCCTTACTGGTGTGCGAGCAAAGATTCCACAGATGTTTGTACTAAGTTTAGACACAGTGGGAAAACATTCACATGCAAATTAAAATGTTTCTCTAAAATCTCATGGCTTATCCCACCCAATGTTTCCTGGCTCCTGCAGGTCCTCGACCCTCGGAGCAGTATGGCACCAGGGTGTCTTTCGGCTTATCTGCTAATATTGACACATCCCGCTGGAGTGCCGCTGTCACTAGCCCCCCGGGGGACACGGTGGCCCTGTCCATCTGCTGTGCCCCTGATGCCCCCATTGGCCGCTACACTCTGACCCTGGGGCAATCGGCTCGGATCGAGTTCATCCTGCTCTTTAACCCTTGGTGCCCAGGTGTGTAAACAGACCATACGTCAAGCTGTCAAGTTGATGAAGTTTCACACCGGTGCTTATGACAGGGGAAGTGTTTTTTGGCTTCCATTAAATGTAGACTCCCATTCACAATGTTTAACGCATTGTCTGTGATGTGTTCTGGAAACAGGAGATGCAGTGTACATGGACAATGAACAGGACCTGACAGAGTACGTCTTGTCTCAGGATGGGCTCATCTTTCGAGGCAACTACAAACATCCCATACCCACTCCCTGGAACTTTGGCCAGGTACCAGCATCAACACTGATGTGATCAGCCTGAGTTCATGCACATATATTCAGTCAGACAATGACAAAGTGGTGGAGGAGTTTGGATCAGCCTGTTCTGATAGCAGAACATGTGCTTATCAGGTGATTTATTAACAAGAGACAGTTGGGTTCTGATACTGAATTATTATTTTAACATCTTTGACACAGTGGGATAAACATGGCATTCTTAGGAAATTAAATACAGGAGGCATTTGTAAAGTCCAAAAATATACCTCCTCTCTACTTTTCCAAACCTAGTCATGGGAAACACCATGGAGTTTCGGAAAAGGAGAATTCATTAAGGACATGTGAAAAGACACTGCAGAGTTTGACTGCTCTTTCAATACATGAATGTTATGCATATGCATATGCATATTCAGATTCAGATATTTTATTCATGCACAGAAAATGAAAATATACTGTAGTTAACAACAGATATACATGAAAGGGAACGCCAAAGAAACAAGAGTGATTATAGAGAGAAGACCCAGCAACAAACAACATATAGGTTCATAACAACAAATATACCTTTGTTATATATAACAACTTACTATTTACACTGGATTTTAATACAAGATGATTTAGATCCTATTCATCCTTTTACTCTGCATCTCAGTTGTTTTAGTCTTGTTCTTATTTTTATTTGATTACTTTTAGCGTACCTTCCAATTTCCCAATTGTGGGATCAATAAAATACTTCCCTTCTCTTCTCATCAGCAGATTTGTACTGCACTTGGGGCACATTGTATTGTTTTAAATGTGCTATAGAAATAAACTTGACCTTGACCATGCTGTGTAATACAGGATATAAACATACACACTCCTAAGTAAAAATATTTCATAGGAAGGTTGGAACAGAAATAGGCCTAAAAAGGCTAAAGTATAGTATTACTCCAACTTGTGGTCCTGTCAAATTCTATCCTGAATCACCATTACTGTCTTAACCCATAAAACACAAATATCCACCAGTGACCAAAATAAATGCCTGATCTAAACTCGTCAATACCTGGTGATCCATTAATCATGTAAATAGTTGGTGTAAAATACAATTTTTCATCTTTTAATGGTCATCAGATATGACCCATTTGGACGTTTAGAAGCTCTGCAATGAATATGGAGACACCGTCATCTTCTACAACTTTGATTCGACAATAAAACCCATGAAGTTTGATCAATGTTGTGTTCAGTTAATGGTGTATTTTACGGTAAATGTCCCTTCAGTTTTCCCTAAACATAAACTTTCATTTGAGCTTGTATAAATATCTATAAAATAAAATATAGAACAATACCTAGTTTTCACTTAAAACAGTGAGCATATTATACCAAGAAAGCTTAAATATAAAGGAAAATGAATTTGACAACTGCCACAAAAGTAACACTGGGCTTTTATGGGTTAAATACATAAAGGATGGTCCAGTTTATCCTCTGTTAATGGGGCTTCTAGTTTTGAATATTCAAACTTCTGACACTTCTTATCATGGCTAAAATGCAGATTATTTCGGATCATTTCACACAGTTATGGACCTTCCAAAACTAAAGGGATTGTTTAGGCCCACCCAAAATCTGAGCTTCACAGAAATACTAAAGTCAGCATGTTATGTATTTGTTCAAAGTTTTTTCCACATTTAATGAGACTGTTCTAATTCTGTTCTAAACATCTTTCTTGTACAGTTTGAAAGTGGAATCCTGGATATTTGTCTGAGGATTCTGGACATGAACCCAAAATGTCTGAGGAATCCTGGAAAAGACCACTCAGGGAGGAGAAATCCCATCTATGTGTCCAGAGTGCTGAGTGCAATGGTGAGGCATTTAGAACGTATTTTTCACATCAGCTTGTACGACTTCTAATTCCTGCTGATTTGAAATACTCTGATAAAAATGTGCATGTCAATAATTAAATGACTCTTTCAGGTTTAAACAATTATTGTTCTTGCAGCGTGAGATTCTATCTTGTTATTCGAATCATAGCATTGATTACCTGTAAATACACACAGAAACCATGACACACACACACACACACACACACACACACACCTCCAAACTAGTAAGAAAAAGGCTGTGTGATCTAGGCTGATGTTTTAAGTCTTTCTAAATTATCCTTGTAGGTAATAATTTACTACTTCCCACACTTTAAGATAAATAATGTCATCTTTCCCTTTTAGGTGAATTGTAATGATGATAAAGGAGTGTTGCTTGGAAAATGGACGGATGGCTATGAAGGTGGTGTAAGCCCCATGTTCTGGAGGGGCAGTTTGGAAATTTTGCGCAACTGGGACACACAGGCCTGTCAGCCCGTTCGCTATGGACAGTGCTGGGTGTTTGCTGCAGTCGCCTGCTCTGGTAAGATAGAACAGAGGGGATGCTGGGTAGCCTATCACAAGAAAACACATTTGATTTATGTCAGACAGGGAATATCTAAACTGCTGTTTTGCTGTCTTAGTTTCCAGAGCCCTTGGCATCCCCTGCAGAGTCGTCACCAACTACCTCTCAGCCCACGACACCAACAGTAACCTGGTGATTGAGCGCTTTGTCAATGAAAATGGAGAACTTATGCAGTCCAAAGATATGATTTGGTTAGTTCAAGTTTTTGTGTCATTCAAAAAGTTCGGAATACATTAAGTAATAATAAATTCCAAGATGATATTATTTGGAATTCATGTTCGTTACATTCCCTTTGAAAATGGGACTGATTTAATCAAATTAATTAACTGGTAAAACAGAGCAGAATTTATCAGTTTGTCAAAATATGCAGAATCCAATCAGTGGCCTGTAACTTATGTAGGCCTATTAAAAATCATCTGTTTGATTCTCTAATGCAAATATACAGTGAGTGAACATATTGCATCAGAATGACTGCCCTAGTGTCATTGTCTACAAATGTTTCCCAAATATTTTATGGTGTTGTCAATATATAACCTTGTGTTATGACTGGTAATGATGACAGTAATTGAAAAGCAAAAGGTTGCACTTTGTCATCACATCTTGTAGAAACGCCAAGAAAATATGTGACACCTAGTTCACACATTTCACACATAATGGCTTGTACAATGAACCTATATGTTCTGGACGGTTCTACTATTTAACATGGAACTGGTATAATACAGCAGTAGAAGAAAAAAAAAAAAGATATGAAACATTTGCAGAAAAATCTTTTTAGCATTTCAAACACGTGTCTGCAGCAGACAGACATTTGTTGTGTATTGATAAAAAGAAAAAATAACTAGAAAAATCCTCAGATTGTTCTTTGTCAAGAGTATCAACATTTCCTACAAATGTCAATGAAAACTTCACATTTTTGTCATCCTTTGACTTGTACGAAACAGTGCACACTCAGAAAGGAACATGCAGGTTTGGAGAATGGAACAATACTTGGCAGAGTTCAATGACTGAAGAGTGATTCTTAATGTATGAATGGCGTCCCCCAAACCTTATTTCTACCACTACAATTTCATCAACATAAATAAAATATGTACTTCATAATACAGACTATTATACAGTACATGGTCATTTGTTTGAATACATTTGGAAATGTGTGTTGCTATGTGGAGGCTGTACAAGTAGTTTGGAGAATTTCAAGTATGATCTGAGAAATGTACCAAACTACATTTTCAACAACAGCATCAGACAAATGACAGCAGGTGGGTACTTTATCTTTAGGAACTATCACTGCTGGGTGGAGAGCTGGATGACGAGACCTGACCTCAAACCAGATTTTAACGGCTGGCAGACAAGTGACCCCACACCTCAGGAAAAAAGTGAAGGTAATGAACGCTGTTGGTTTGTCAAGTCAGTTTTGATCAGGAGTGTTGCCCACTGTGTGTCATGTGTCTCCATGTCCTCAGGTGTGTATTGCTGTGGCCCCATCCCTGTCAGGGCTATTAAGGAGGGCGAGCTCATGTTCAAATATGATGCCCCCTTTGTGTTTGCCGAGGTCAACGCCGATGTCTTAACCTTCATGAGGAAAGAAGATGGCAGCACGTCTAAAGTCACCATGACCACATTGGTGGGCCAGAAGATCAGCACCAAGAAAGTGGGCAGTGACGCCAGGGAGGACATCACTCATCTTTACAAGTACCCTGAAGGTAGACAACACTACATATCATTAAGTGCATACAGCCCTCTGCATACCAGAAGGCCTCTCTCCTGTTGTAAATTTCTACATTCCTTATCAGCGTTTGTGTTTCCTGTAATGTTCATAAGGTCACATCCCCAAGGTAGAACTTCTTTAGTTACTGTAAGGAAGTTGTTTATTATGTTCATATACACTGGTGGAAAAGAGTTTTTGGACTTTTGTAATATATTGCATAAAGACTCACTTTTAAGTAATTGAACTCTCCCAAGTATTGTTCCATTCTCCAAAGCTGTATGCTCCCTTCTGCATGTGCTCTGGTCAATTAAGATCAAAACTCAATTATAGTAACATAAAACTAAATAAATTATAGTAACTTGTTACTATAATTTATTTAATTTTACTATGATTAATTTAATTTAACTTAATTTAACTTTTTTTGTTGGTTTGTCATGGGAATAAGTTGTACTATATTTGTATATTTGGAAAAACTTCAAAATAAAATATACTAAAAAAAGATCATAACTCGATGTATCAGCAAAATAATGATACACACATAGGGCTTAACATGTTGAAACTGTTGAGAATTTTTTTTTTCTTGTTAACAATAAACAAATAAAAAAAAAGATAGCATTTATTTATCTCTGTTCGATGCAGTCACACTTTTAGAAATCCCAAAAAGATTTTTCAGCAAATATGTTATGATAATATTCCAGATTGGGAACATTTTAAGGGCATCTACAAACGTTTTCCACTACTGTATAAGTACTTGAAAAAAAAATCTGCATTGGCACTTTTGTTGACTACATCATTTCATTTCATCTATTTTCTAAGGTTCTGATGAGGAGAGGGAAGCTTTCACTAAAGCTAATCACCAGAACAAACTGCTCCAGCAGCAGCAGAACCAGGGTCTGCACATCACTATTAAAGTCTCACCTGATATGAGGAAGGGCTGCGACTTTGACGTGTTTGCTGTCGTTACTAACAACACACAAAATGAGAAGAAATGTCGCCTAGTGTTTGGATCCTGTGCTGTTTCCTACACTGGTGTTCTTGGTGGGAATTGTGGCTTTAAAGATCTGCTCAACGTGGAACTCGCACCAGGAGGAGGTCAGCAAAATACAAATATCACACTGTAAAAAACAAACTCATTATTTTTACAGGAAAAAAACAACAACTGGCAGCTGTGGTTGGCAGAACAATCCTGTAAAAAACACATCAAACTATAAACACATTTACAGAGTAAAAAGTAGATTTAACATTTTAAACAAAAAGATTTAACATGTTAAACATGTATATTTAATATTTGAAACATGTAGATTTATATTTAATCTAAACCTTAAATGGACTACACCTTATCCGTAAGGACACTTCAGGATGTGAACAGTTAGAACTTGACCCTCCGTTCATTAGACAACCCACTCTACCAACCCATCTGCAGTCGGCTGTTATTTTATCTATTTAAGATTATTAAATAGATAATTATTATTGCTACATATTTTCTTCTTTATTATGCTTTTTATTTAGAAAAATAAATTATACTTATATTATATACGTCTACTATATTATACTGAACAAATACGTAGGTTCTGCAACATGTTTTTGGAACAATGACTGATGTGATGCAGTGGACATCTTCTCACATCTTAGATATCCACCAGTTTGATAGAGAACACAAAGACTGGACTGTGTTTCAATGGAATGATGTTTGAAATTTAAGAGATATAGTATTGACAGGCACTGTTACAGTGCATAAATTCTGAAAAATTGGGACATTGTTAGGAAAACTAGCTGCAATGGTAAGTGCACAGGTCAACAAATTATATAACACAGGATTAGACATTTTTTTCATATGTTGAGGTTATTAGTAGTATATTATCTGCAAAATGTATCACATTAAAAATACTCATTGTGCGGGTTAGCAGAAAGTAGCAGGACATGCTAGAACTCAAACACTTTTGGAAGTTATGACGTCAGATAAGAGCAATAATGTGTGATCAATTAACGCCACTTTGTTTAGCATTAAATAGAACTATAGTAGTATATTATCTCATATAAACCTGTGATGGTTGTTTCATGAAAAAGTAACAATGAAGTCAAACAATACTTCTATCTAAACTGCATGGAGTATAAATATAAAGTCTAAGTACCTCTGAATGATTTGTCTAATATTTACCACTGTTTACATTCTGACAGAGAGGCGAGTTCCTCTAAGACTCAACTACTCTAAGTACGGCGATCTGGTCACTGAAGACAATTTAATCCGTCTGGCAGCTCTGCTGATCGACTATAGCTCCACAGCAGCAATAATGGCAGTGAGAAACATTGTGCTGGAAAATCCTGAAATCAAAGTCAGAGTGAGTTCAATGGTCTGCTGCAACAGATACACCTTAAAAGAAAACCAAAAAGACAGCTGGGTTTCCCCTCATCATTATGAAAGGACTGTGCAGCCTTACTGTGGGTTTATACTGACTAACACCCAGATGTTGCTGTAACCTGCAGATCCTTGGGGAACCAAAGGAGAATCGTAAATTAGCAGCAGAGCTCACTCTTCAAAATCCTCTGCCTGAGACGCTGGATAACTGCTGCTTCAGCATCGAGGGGGCCAACCTCACTGGGGGACGTGTCATCTCTGAAAGGTTGTATGGGTGTCTGGTTATTCATTCACAAGTTATTAACACAAACAGAATGCACCCCAACTATTATGTGTTCATTAAAGGATTGATTAAAAAAAATAGAGTTATGCATTTTAAAGCATTTCTCTGTGTTCTACATGAACTGTAAATTCTCTGCTTGGATCTGAATTCTTCATTAATTAAATTCCACAAGTCCATCTTCAACCCTATTTCTGAGTAATGGCACCAGAAAGGTCATCTTGAGCGCGAGCTCTTTAAATGCACATGGCTCCACCCCCTTCCAGTTGTTGACTGTGCTGCTGTTGAGCCACTTGTGTTTGTTAGTACAACCAACAACTGAATATTTTAAACATGTGGTGGATGTTTGAACATATTTTCAGTCTGGACTATAACCGCTGCTGCTGACAAACAATTATGTCATGTTCTCCGGTAGTCTTGACCTTACATATGCAAATGTCATAACATAACTAGTTATAGACGTAGACAATCAAGCAGTAATTAAAATGGGTTGTAGAAATCCACTAATTTCGCTGGAATATAAATATAGCTTTTCAGCAACTGAAGGGTTCAAATTTAGACTTTATAAAGTATTAGGGTCCAAATTCTATGTGGATGGCTAGTGTGACGTCACGATATGGCTTCCGTATCCTCGGCGCCGCAGGGCTAATTAAAAACAATAGCCATAGCGAAGGAATAGGTGACGTTTTTACGGTGGCATCCTACTTTGCCTACTTCACAAAGTCAGTGGAAAAAGGCGTAAACTCTTACAACTCCTATAGAGTTGTAAACGTATGTGTACTGTCAGGGGGAATTCTGAAAGGGAAAGTTCAGGCTTCTATGACGAATATAATTTACCACGTTGAGGCGAGTAAGACTCTTGCTAAACTGCTAAGCTGTTAACTAAGTACCTATGGCTTGGTGACAATTTACCGTTACTGGGAATATCCTAGAAGCACATTGCCTGTCAGACAGCTAAAACATTACCTACTACATAAATCAGTAGTGGGGCGCAGTCGGTTCTTGTTGTCACGTTAGCCTGCAGTGAAAGTTAGCATCATTAGCGCCACAGCCAAAAATGTCCATTTTACAAAAACAGTTGCTCAAACGCTGCACATGAACTTAGATCCAGACGCTGGATGGTCAGCAATGGTATACGGAAGTGTTGAAAACGTGAATAATGTACAAAATTGTTGTCTGGTGCTTTTACTCACTTCTACAACAGGGCGCCGCCATGTTAGCTGCTCGCGCTATCTCGCAAGTAAATCAATTTTCATGATTATAGATCTCACTTACCTGATCAGTTTAAGCCATCTCCTCTTCTCATTTTCACCCAGAGGAAAGCGGTAGTAGAATATTGATTTATTAATGTCTGCTTTAGTCACGGTTGTTACAGCAGGGAACACAACACTACGCTATTATAACTTGTGTTTTCCAGGACACGGAAGTGCTGTGGTGACGTAGGCACTAAATATTCCCATAGGTACCAAAGACTAACAAAAGTGTATTTAGCAAAAATGTGACCACTTTAAGAATAAAATACAGAGCAGGTACATTCTACTCTGCAGATAAAGGCTTATTCGTCTACTTCTCTACCTTTTGTTTATTTTATATTGTATTATCAATGCAAACCCATTACTGAAAGATAAAGAGAGTTAACAACAAACCAACTCCCTCTTTAAACTTTTGCTTCATTTGACCCTTTAAAAGTCATTAATCTTCTTTAATAGAAATCATTTTTCCCAACTTACCTTAATTCCAAAGATATTATTGTGTTTTATGAGTTGCTGGCTCAGTTCTGATGCAGGGACCAGATGTGGGTTTGCTGCTGTTTATTCAGGACAAAAGGATTTACAGGGGCAGACAGGAGAGTCAGTCAGAAAGCACTGGAAGGAAAAGGTCTTTACAGTTTATCACTATATTTGCATGTCCTTCCATGATAAAGGTGCAAATCAGCCAATCATTTTAGCACATGTTTGGATTTCTGAGTGCACGAACTATGTGATAAAGGCACGAAGGATTTTTATTGTTTCATCAAAGTGTATCATGTATCAGAAAAAAGATTAAACTTTTCTCTCTGTTAGCTGCAGGTCCATCTGTGATGTGTCCATAAATAGTCATAACATTCAGTCCCATTTAAGTAATTGATCATATGAAATAATATTTATACAATCAGTAGATAGACTCTTTATAGTATGCGTTTCTAAAGTTCTAAATATTTATTCCACAGAATGAGCTCCACAGTTGGACCAGGGGAAGATGCAAAAGTGAAAATATACTTCACTCCCAACCACTTTGGCCTCAGGAAACTGGTGGTTGACTTTGACAGCAACAAGCTGTGCCATGTAAAGGGCTACAGAAATGTCATTATCGGAAAATAAAGATTCACTGTGTTTACAGTTCACCGCCCAACGGGAGGATGACACATGTTTTCAGCTAAATGTATAAAATATGGAAATTGTTTGCACTCAGCTATCTATACATAAGTAAATAGGCCCTCTTTAAAAGAAAAATGTGTTTTTCTATTAAAATACTTTAGTATCTCTGCAGAATGGCTTTATGCAGAATCATATTTCATTGACCTTATACTCCTAAGCAGAAGTAATGGGTTTAAAGTACTATGTACTATTTGTATACTTGCTAATTTTTTGCTTCCACAGAAATTTTGACTCTTAATAAAACTGTTTGAACTGGGGCTTTAGTTTTTCTGTGCTTCTTGCACAATCGTACATTAATGGTAAGTTACTGTGTTTTGTGTCTCTGATGATTAAGATAAATTCAAATCAATTTTAATTGTAGAACCCTCGGTCACCTCACAGGGCTTTTCAGAATGTGTTGAACATGAAAACAAGTGGTGCCAGGCACAACAACCCCACCCTTGGCAAACATTATACCTGATTTGCCCTATTGCTTATCATTGCAAAAACACATTTTTGGTGACTTTCAACTACATTCACCAACATTTATTGAGATCTATTCTTCATCACCTTACACCTTTCCTGAAAATTCCATGTAAATTGGTACAGTAGTTTTTATATAAAGTTCCTGAGAAACAAAGAAAGAGACAGAGGGACAAATGAAAAACAATACCCTCTCCTCCCCTTTTGAGGACTGCTTCATAAGCAAGGAGTCAAATAATTAAATAATCACTGAGTAAACAGTCCATAAAGCAAATAGATTAATTTCTTGAGTCTTCAACCCTCCTTTTTAGAAAAGAAAAACTCAGTGGGAAAAGGAGAAACCTTGAGGAGAACCACAGTAAAGGAGAGACCGATTGCATTGGACAGACAGGCTGTAGATCAGGGGTCTCAAACATGCCACAAATGGTTCCATGGGATGAATACCATAACCTATTAAATGACTCCATATTTTCTTCTCAGATTTTTCTTTGCCTATACAACTTACATAACAAAAAACCTAATGCCCCTTTCCTTCGTTTTCAGGAGCAGGTACAGTAAAGGTGATCCCTCTCTCTTATTCTGTATATATCATATGAATAGAACTGTTTTACTGATACATATACAGTAGTAAAAAGCACCACTATGGTCCCTACATCACCTTTCTTTGGCTTAATCATAAGCTTTTAAATGTGACCATGCATCCACTGGCCTCTTTACCTCTAGAAAACAGGAGCATGTTCTGTGAAAATATGCACCATCAATAGTCAAACTCCTCATATATATATATATATATATATATATATATATATATATATTTACAAAATCCTTCTAAAGTATGGCAAGTTGAAATAGAGGACATCACCATTGTGTAAAACTGTTCCTATGACCCATAAATATCACTGACATTATGTAATTTTTCCATTCACTCCTTTGCAGTGTTTGTATAAATGCACATTAGAATTAGGGTTAGAGGAAATGCTGCCCTCTTTTGGTCACTAGTTGTTACTGCAATATTACAATGAGGCTGGAGCTGCTGGAGAATGTGTTGATTTGTTTTCTGCTGTAGCTGGCAGCATCACACAAATATTCAGAAATATGAGCCTGAATATGAAGCAGAATGTATTCATGTTTATGTGTTTATGTCAGTTGCTGTGGTTGTAAAAACAAAACAAAAAACTGCCTCAATATAAACTGAAACAAAACAAGTGCTTCACTACAGAGAGCACCACTTTCTGAACAAAGTAATTATATAAAGAATTCAACTGTATCAAGTCAGGTACATAAATAAATGAAACGGGATCGTAATAATATACTTTTTTTTTCAAAGACCAGTAGTTACATGTGAAAGTGTAAAAGGATCACGAATTAGACATAATCCAAGTCTTATATTAGTGCAGTATTACAATTTGAAATGGTTCTGACAGAATGGTTCTGTCGAAGTGTCCTTGGGCAAGACACTTAACCCTGACTTAGGCCTCCAGTAGGACTGACCTTAGACCTTAGAAACCTACTGGTGTGTGAGTGTGTGTGTGAATGAAGGCAGAAAAGCGCTATATAAATGCAGACTATTTATAAATCTCTATATTGATTTATTATTTTCTATTGTAATCCCATATTGGAGAAAGACTTAAAATAATGCAAATTAAACTCCTTAAGATATTAATCAGCATCTGGAGATTTGATCAAAACATTTGCAAAAGCTCACACCATAGTTTATTTATACTGATTTGTTTTAGTACCATAGTGAACTTTTTTTTGGTGATAACAGCAAATGTTATGTGAATATGCAGATATTTATTTACCATCTGAATGCAATAAAGGTAAATAAGTGATGTCAGGCACAACAAACCCTCTCCCTCACATATTATAACTTATTTTGGCTTCAATCCATCCGATGATAGTATATCACTTACCTCTATATATGTGCCAAGTTTGAAATAAATTGAAACAAAATGTATGTTATTATAGACATTTGAAATGTTGCCCATTATAAGTAAATAGAAGACTTTAAAAAAATGAGTTTAACCTTCTGCTGCTCTAGACATGTGAGATGTCGCACATTATAAGTAAATGGAAAAAAAAGGAATTTAAAAATTCAATAAAAATGTGAACGTTGACCTACAGTAATTTACCTAAAATGTATTGAGCTCTATTCTGGGTCAGATGCAATCTATAAACTAAATTTAACATTAATTCAGCCAATAATTTTTCTGCTTGTGTAACTGTAACAAACAAACTAAACCAAAAACAATTCTATTCATGGCTTAAACCGATGATACTTACAAATATCCTCGATGGTGTGTTACACCTTATATAATAAATGCACTTTGACAAAGTTAGTAGATAAAGGACAGAAGCTTTATTTGTTCCTTTTTTTCTTTACAAAGCATTTACATTGAAATACTGCAGCTGGTATATGTTTATTAAAAGACAGTAGGACTTAAACATGTGTCCATCAGGGCATTATTCTAACTGTACGAGTAAAAGTCAACTATGCCCACATCTCCAATTCTTCACTATATGTGTCCATAGAAATAAAAGTTCTTCTTTGCTATTACAGCCTTAGTGTCACATTAACATAAATGTAATGCAATAGGAAAATGCACAGAGACGAATAACAAAGCAACAAAGACAACATAATCATTCGTATTGTCAACAAAGCTGTGCCCTTTATTGGCGTTCAACAGCATTGGCATCCAAAGAACAATATTAAAGATAGACAAACGCGATCTGCACCTCACCTCCATGGACACTTATACATGTGTGTATGAGTGTGTGTGTGTGTGTGTGTGTGTGTATGTTGATGACTGTCTCATTTCAGAGAGCAGTCATGTACATGCAGACGGCCTGGTGGACTGCTCGCTCTACAGCACACATCTCTCGTTACAGTCAGTGGTGCTGCCGGCTGATCTCCTCTTCAGCTCTCTGCCCTCTGTGCCATGGTGGGGGTGGGGGTGGGTGTGGGGGTGGGGGTGTGTGTGGTCCTCTTTCCTCTGTGCTCGCTGATCTGGATCCTGCAGATGGCCAACGTCTGACTTTTGACTCTTCTCTGCGTCGACCTGCAGGTAGGCCCGAACATGGTGGTGCTGTGCCACGGCGCCACTGAAGTCAATGACGCGACATTCGTACGTTCCTTCGTCTGAGGGTTTGACACTGGAGAGGCGGAGCTTGTGTGAGATGTTGCTGCCTGCCACTTTCACCACCTGATGGGAAAAAGAGAGGTGTATTCTCCCATCATCCAAACACATGCACTGATAGGTTAATTGATTAATCTAAACTGCCCATAGGTGTGAATGTGAGAGTGATTGTTTGTCTATATATGTTCAGCCCTGAGATGAACTGGAGACTCATACAGGGTGTACCCCGCCTTCACCCACTGTAGCTGGATTAGGCCCCCAGTGACCCTACTGAGGATAAAGCGGGTTCACAAAATGAGATGACATAAAAACAAGCATTATATATATATATATATATATATATATATATATATATATATATATATATATATATGTGTGTGTGTGTGTGTGTGTATCAGCAGCCATGAATGTGAGAACACTGGCATAATCTAGTGATTAAAGGCTATGAATTAAACTGTGAGCAGCTAAAAATTCTAATCAATTGTTCTGATTATGGGATTTGGAATCATTCTATCTGACTTAAAAAAAAAAAAAAATTTTCTTGCCCCCTTTAGAAATCTTGACATGGAACATTCATCTTTAGGATGGCTGGATATCATTGTGTTGTGGTTATTAAAGCCCCTGTATTCATGAATGGAAAAATACCTCTGAAATGTTCAGATGCCTTTTATCATAACAAAAAACTCTCAGCGGTCTGTCTTTAATATTGATGATGCTTTGTGCTCGCTGGCAGATGATGCTGGCTCAAACTCACACTAATTTTGGTGGCATCTTTAGACGTCCCCTCCAGAGGTTCAACCTGTGAAGAAACACAGATGAAACAGATGAAGCATTAGTAATAAAGCTGCACTTTTAAACACAGCACCAGACTAGAAATGTCTTATTTATGGCCCAGTTTTGTAATGAATGAATATTTTCTGTATTTTTTTTGAGCTCATCATTCCTTGAAACACTCATCATATGTCGTTTATATTTTTTTCAACTTGTTAAGTATCATGTACAGTATATTTGCAGGTCCATGTATTCGTAGTGAAATGAAACTTATTTGTATGTATGTGTGTGTTTGTATTCCTATCTTTGTGGGAACATTGATTTGTTTATGCAGTCACATCATGATGACTTCTGACACGGTGGGGACCAGAATACAGGTCCCCATGTGGCTTAAATATAAATGCAGGTGAAATCTATGAAGTATGTAAATGGTTCCCCCTATAAACACATTACCTTGATTTTTCTGAAAGTCCCCATAAAGCATGAGGGAAACAGGTGGAAAGCAAGATGTGCTTACTTTTTTTCCCCATTTTATTAAATTTTTTGATTAGCATTATTTTACACTATTATTTAATTGTGTTTGTTTATATATATATATATATATATATTTTATTTTATTTTTATTTATTTTTATTAATTTTTTTTATTTTTTATTGAATTGAATTAAATTATTTTATTTATTTAGAAATTGTAATTAGTTTTTTTTTAATAATATAAAAAAAGAAATGTGTTTACCCTCACTACCCAATGGTTACTTATCGAGAAGTGAGTCATCATGAGACATGGAAACCAGTGTGTGTGTGTGTGTGTGTGTGTGTGTGTGTGTGTATATGTGTGTGTGTCTGAGCTCACAATCTGCAGTACCAAGCATGCAAGTCTTTGAGTAGAGAAGTGTGTATGTGTGTATGTGTATGCAGGTTTTCTTTTGGGCATAGGTATGAATTATGCATGGAGGAGACAGAGATTTTGAAAATCTATTTCTTTCTCAGTGCCAATTATAGTGTCTAGAGGCACAACAGGGGAGCCTGAGTTCCCCCGTCATGGGAGAGAGTCAACCTGTTCCCCTAGAGCTGGCAAATGCTAATCAGCAATTATCGCTTCGTTTCCATGCCAGAGGGTTTGTGCTGTGGCTAATATTGCATTTCCCTCTGCCTGATATACAGTAAGCTTCAGGTGCAGTCCAAGTAGGTCTGTCCAGATAAACCAAACTGGAAAAGGTAAAAGTTCAAAATAAAAACTGACGTTGGAATTCTCCTTGAAAGCACAAGAAAAAAAATTAAGAAGTGGTGTAAATGTGTAATGGTATCCTGACAAAGCTTATGGAATTAAAATGTACATAATGAGGTCAGTTTTATTTCTATAAAAAAACAGGAATCTATCACTGATGCAGTGAGTAGCAGCTTGTTTCTTACAGAGAGAATAAAGTCCAGACTGTGTTTGAATGGGAAAAGGTCATGTGGTCTGATGAGTCCAAACTGATACTAGGAGAATCAGGGACAGGAGAGGCAAACAAAGGGATTACCCATAATGCCTAGTACCTACTGTACAAAGCTGTAGGGGTAGTGTTAAGATCTGCAGTTGGTTCTGTTGGTCCACTTTAGATTCTGTTAGGTGTCCAAAAAATGAGGTCAGAATACATAGAATGATCACATACACATCCTACATCACACTTTAGAAATGTAAAAACATATCAGATGGAATTATATATATACTTCTACTTACTATATATGTATGTATATTAATGAAAACTTTGTGTGGGTTGTGTAGATGTTTTGCCGCTTTTTTTTTTATCATTTTGCACAACTTTTGTTTCAGAATCATTTCAGCAATAACATAAAACAGTGGATAAACCAGATAGCATAATTTAATTCATATAACACCAAGTTATGATAATAAAACACCAAAGAAAAGACTACATTTGTAACCATTGTTTCATTAGGTGATTTTCGCACTTCATTTGGTGAGTTTTAGAATACAGAAAGAATATATGCATTAGCTCTTTGGTGTAAAGTTTGTCACATGGTCTATTCTTCTATGGAATTATTCATGACATATGCTGATCTTATGTTACTTGTGTGCTTTCTATATTTAGGTGACTGTTGTTTGAGTTGTGTTCTGTTTATTACCCTGCCACCCTGAAGGGGAGCCAAGGGGTATTGTTTTTGTTTCAGTTTGTTTGTTTGTTGTTAAGAGCAGCAACATTATTTGGACAAATCCATACCCATTTTAGGGTTATATATTGCCAGTGACCTAATAGAGATCTCATTATGTTTCTGGAACGGTAGGTAAAAATAATAATAATAAAAAAAAAATGTAAAAAAAATCAGGAATTTTTCCCAATTACTTATAAAGAGTGAAATTTCAATTATCTGTAGCAGCAAAATAAGTATTGAATTCATACCAAATTTAGTGCATATATTACCAGTAACAATGAATAGATGTCATCACATTTTGAGAAAAGTAGGAAAAAAGGAGAAAAGTAAGTTTACATTTTTTAATGAAAAAAAAAAAAAATTCCCCCATTTAAATTAATACATTCCCCATTGACTTATATCGGGTGAAATTCTACATGTATGTAGAAGCAAAACTATTGTTTGAATTCAAACTACATTGACTTTATAGATTGTTAATGACCCAAAATGAGTCCCAATACATTTCTGGAACAGGAAACCAAAGTTAAAATTTCCTATGAATTTTTAAAATGTTCCCATTTACTTTTAATGGACATAATAAATGTGAGGTTTATTGTACCTGGCAGAACTTGTTAAAAATTAGCTTTGTTAAGCTTTTAGCTGATGTGGTTCCAGTTCCATTGATGTTTAGTTTGTTTATATTGGTGAAATCTTTGCGTAGTATTTCCATGTCAACACACATGGAACTATAGCACATGCCATCACAGTGAAAATAGCAAATTTTGGATATAAATACTAACGATTCATCAGCAAAATTTGTTTGAAAGTTTGAAAACACTGGTTGATTAAAAGCCATTAATCAGCTCTTTCCTACTTCAAACTGTACATTTTATAATGACTCTTAAAAATAACTACTAAAAGTAAATGCACATACAGAAAGAAAATGCCACTTTTTTCTCATCACTTACTTGGTTAGTGGTTTGTACAGGTTTTCCTTGCCAGACTCTTGGCTGGTTCTTAATGTACCACCACTGGATCTCCAGAGCATAGGAGGGAGAACCTGCCCCACGGAAGGAACACGCCATCTCTACATCCTCTCCACTGTGTGTAGTGATGTCATGTGGCACCTCTGTAAAGAGAGCTGCACGAGAAAACAAAATGAAAAGTGAAAATGGGCTTAAAACAACCCCTGAATCACAGCAACATGGATTCTCAACAGCACTTTGTGACAACATCACACTTGTTGTGAGAGGAAATTGTGACACGCGATTACTAGGTGTTGGTAGCTATATATAAATAGAGCAGTAACACACAGAACATATTTATTCAACAAACCTGTGCAACAGTAAGAGCTTTATTTTGTTTTTTTTGTTTTTTTTAAATGCATATATTAGTGGTTTAGTGACTCCGCAGCATAAACAGTTCTGTAGTTTTTTTGTCCTTTGCATCTACACCTCCTAATGCAAGGGGTGTTTTAGCATTTTGAGACTTTGCTTGTCCTTCTAGAAGGTGATCAAAACAATATGCAATTCTATTGAGAGGATGCAGCAGCAGAATGTTGTAAACATATAGTGTCATTGCTCTTCAATCCCACACACATTACACCATCCACCTACACAGAGAACATCATTTTCTGTGGATTGGCTTTCAGTAATGGTCAATAATTCATGATAACGACACATTTTGCATCACATATCCTCTGACTTAGAAGCCTGTAGGTGTTTTTTTTTTTCTGGATACCGTCCTTCATAAATCTTCAAGTCAACATCAGCTGGAATAAAATGGAGACATAAACCAACTAAATCCATCTTTATCTGTAAACACACATTCAGCTCCCTTTAAACACATGCAGCACAAGTACGATGAATTGTTTGAGATCCAACACAGCAATAAGAGATTAAAGAGATTTATGGCAGCGGCTTCCACTATAATTAACTGTATGAAATCAATGCAGTCACTCTGCGGAGTAAAAAGAATGAAATGTAATCTTGTTGTAACCATAAAAACAGCATTCATACAGCACTTATCATTGTAATTATAACATAGGTAATATACAGTGAAAGTATTATATGTATAAAACCATCAAATATGATATGAATATGATTAAAATGATATGTTAAGTATATACTGTACAGCCTCCTCATCTCTTTAGTCAGTACTGAAATCTTAATGTATTAATATGTTTCATTCATTTTGGTATCTGACACTTTTCCAGCTATTTAGACTCAATAATAAAAGTGAAATTTGAAATATTGGTGACCTTGAGTTTGACACTTTGAGTGAAAGGCCATCGATGACTTCTTATTATTGTCCAATCTTTAGTTATTTCCATGTTATAAGCCATTAATATATATTCCAATTATAAGACACTTTTGTATAGTTCAGAAATTAGCCAAAAATTAAAAAATCAAAATTTCTCAAAACTGTGAAAAAATTCTCCTTTGTCACAATGTACCGTACCCCTACATGTAAAAATTTAAATGAATCTGACCAGTAAGTGCATTTATTCGAGAAGATAGAAAAAAATGCACATAAATATGGTTCTAATGATAATGAAGATGATGGTGGACAGAGCGTTCACAACAGCTGGTGAGATCATGAAAAGTTCTGGGGTCCGTCTCTAAACTTTTCCTCCATTAATCAGATATCACACTTCACAAAAAGAAGATGTCTGCCATGTTTGACATTGATTGATTGACAGGTATGTTTGACAGCACGCTCACCTGCCAAGTCCAACTTTCAGTTTTGTTTTTTTAATTTAAAAATAATTCTGTATTTAAAAAATGGCTATTGAAAACGGCTGCAGTTCAGAAACTAATGGGTGGTTCCTGCATCTACTGTCTACATATAAGACACAAAAATTACACAGAGGATGTTTTCTATATGCTTTTACAACATTTGTATTTATTTAAAACTGCTTTTATTTATTTTATTTTACTGTATTGTTGCTATGTTGTGAAGCACTTTGATCAAAAGCGCTATATAAATACAACTTATTATTGTATTAATAATATTACTATTATTATATATGTTTATTAAAAAAATTAATTATATTTTGAACTATATGGATGTAACTGTTATGGAGTTATTAGTCAAGTCAGAGGTAAACATGAACAAATGTCACATTAAAATAGAATAATACTATTTTAACAACAATTATTAAATTATAAGCAAAGTTTTATGCAAGAAAAATAGGACCAAGGGCTGTTAGATGTTTTAAGGTCATTCAAGGTCAAAGGTCATGGCACCATATGTGACTTCCTATCTATTGCCAATCGTAATTCTACAGGGTGTCCCATAAGTGTCCATGCATAGGAGACATAATACATTCCATACATATATGGTTCTACTGTAACATGTATTTCTTTATATTTCAGATAACCCAAATTATGTATTTGAATAAAGAGAAATTGATTCATATGTCAGTCATATAGAGCATATTACATAAATAAAAATGGTTTATGTCAAGAAATGTTTATTTTTCCTCTGTATGGAGATTATAGAACACCCTGTATAGTTATACAGTAGCACTTTGAAATGTGTTGCATGATAAACCAATAGGGAACTCATTAAAAGAAAAAAATAAAACATCAAAACTCACAACATAGAGTTTTATAGAAGAAGTTTGTTGAGGAATGATGTACAACTGATACCAATAGTCCATTGGACCTTAAGGCTGTTCAGAGTAAAAATCTAATAAAAAAAAAAAAACAAACAGGCGCAGTGATTTCAGATTAACGGATCACCTTATTTCCCTGCCTGTAGTTTAAACACACATCACCATTTAATGAACGTCTGAAATAAACCCAACAACGAATAATGTCACAGTTATAATTAAAAGAAATTCACTGAGAGCGACAATGATGTTTCTTCCATTAAGGTATTAACGAGTGCTTTGTAAAGAGTAGTGATGTGCTGATCAATACTAAAATATCGATACCTCCCATACTGGATCTTTCTGCTCTAAAATTGATTCTGAATTCAAAACATCAATATTTTTGATGCTTAAGTCATTTGAGGTAGGGTCTATCCTTAACAGGAACACGGTGAAAAGTAAGTGAACTATTGAGATGTTGTCTAAATGACAGGCAGTTGATGGGACTACTTTTTCTTCCGCCTGGGTGAGTGCATCATGTGTCAGCGCAGCAGAGAGAGTGTTTTTAAAGGCAGGAGGTTCTGAGTAAAAAAAACAAAAACAAACAGACTAAAGGAGAAAACAATAAATATGATCTGGTTTCTGAACAAAAACCTGTGAAAGAGCAACAACTGTGTCAATGATGGATGATGTGTTATTGAAATGTTCAGTATTTTAGAGTTAACATGTTCATGTAACGATAATGAAGATGAAAGTTTTCATTTTTATAGCAAGAATATATTTAAATGTTTTTATAATTGTACTCATTTTCTTTTTTTCACAGTTCCAAACACTATTTTAACCTATTTTGTGATTGTGTTTGTGTCCTCTGGTTTTTCTATTGTTTATTTCTATTTTCTATCTCAATATGCTTTAGTTTAAAATAAATAAATCACTCTGCCTTGTATTCTTAAGGAAACTATGATTTGAAATACTCTTTTTTTTTAGATTTAAAAAATCATATTAGGTATAGTCACAGAAAATATCAGTATCTCCAACACCAGCCTGAATTTGACTCTGTATCGCTTCGGAAAGGAAAATCAGTGGTATTGAAGTGGCTGCATATTTACTACATGCAGGAAAAAGCACTGGTTAAGTTCATTTTACTTCATCTTTGAGGATAAAATTAAGATAAACTTGTCAAAATGGAAAAAAAAACATGTTCGATATATATAGTATGAACTGTCATTAATGAATGAGAATCATGATGGACATTTTAAAAGATATAACCACACATTTACTGAATTAAATTGCAGACATTTATAGGATATTTACCCTGAAGAGGAGGCGATTGGGTTAAAATAAATGTTGCATAAATTATGTTTGGTGGGCAATGAAAAAGTCTGTAAAATGTAGAGCGCTTTTCTGACTGTGTTGTTTATATGTACTTGTCTTTAACCTCCTGAGAACCAGAAGTGAGTTTTTTGCACATGTTTATAGACAAGAGTTTCACAACATTATTATTAAAAAAAAAGGGGCGGGGGGTGTTGTCCACTGCAGAGGACATCTACTAAAAAATGATAAAATTGTTGCAAGATGTTTTGATGCAAACCACCTTATTCTTCAATGTTTATTTGAACCTTTTCTCATGAAATAATTATGCCAGTGTGATTTGTTCTCAATAGATAAACTGGAACTGCACTGGGAGCTTAACTTTACAAATGACAATGTATTGTGATACTTTCAGCTCCTTCTTTCTTTTTATATTGATTTATTTCTGATGCGTCTGGATATAATGACATTTTCACACAAAACAGATTTAACACAAACCTGTGTGCATGTTAATCACATAAAACTATTTTGATGTAATTGAATAACAACTAAACACATGATTTATTTGCTGTGAATACTTCAAATGTGAGATGAGGAAAGAGAAGGTTTTTTTTATGCACAGTGTGATTACACTTTTCTTTCCATCAGCCACACTCCACCACTAATCTAGAGAATAATTATATTAACCAACCACCTTCTGAACTTTTTCACTGTTCCATTCATTGTTATGTGTTTGACACGAGTTGTTTTGCAATATGAACTTTAACCCACAAAGACCCAAACATCCAGTGTCAACCTAAACCATTTACAGATCTAAACTGTTTAATACCTGTTGATCCACTAATCCTACCAATATATGTAATTAATTGTCAGAAAATGTAGTTTATCATATTTTCATGGGCATCAGATATTACCCATTTGTATGTTCAGAGGCTCTGTAGTTACCATGGAAACACACACGTCTTCTACAACATTTATTGACAACCCACGGTTGGATCAGTGACAATACATGGACATGCTTGGTTTCTGTTCTATTTCACAGTAAAAGTCACTTTTTCTTCAGTTTTCTCTGTTTTTGATATAATAATGCTCAACTTAAACATGAGTGTTTATGAACATCTACATTATCATTGAATTAAACACAGGAAAATGCACAATTTAAACAAAAAACACCACAAAATACACTGGATAATATTAAAATAAATGGTGATAAATGACTAAAAGGACTGACATTTCGGCATTTAAATAGAACTGTGTTTTAACACATTTACCTGTGGTCTACAAATACTGTAAATACTAAACTTGGATCTCAGATCTTCATTAATTCAACTCCACATGTACATCTTCACCCCTATTTCTGAGTAAAGACACCAGAAAGGTTATTTTGATCGTTGGCCCTTTAAATGCACATGACCCCCACCCCCACACCACCACCAGGTTTTTGACTCTGCACTCTTTTTGTTCAACCAACAACTGAACATTTGAGGTATAATTGGCTTGGAGTTTGCAGATATTTTCAGTATGGTCTACACCCGCTGCTGCTGATAAACCATGTCGTACTCAGAGAAATGTTCATTATATGTTCTCAGGCCGTGACATAACTAGTCATAACAAATAAGATATTCAGAAGAAGAAAAATTAAAACAGTTTGTAGAAATCCACTAAATTTTTGGCAAAATGGATGTAAAGGTTAGCCTAGCTGCACTATCCCCATTCATTACATGTATGGGTCTAGTCATGCAGTGCAGGACGCTGTGCGATCAGTTTGGTAGTTTGGCAGACCGCAGTGCGCCAAGATGGGTGTGGCAGTGCACTTGTTGACTTAGACTGTGCAGACAGTGGCCTAAATGCTCCCTAGCTAAAAGCAGGTCTATTTCTGGCGCAAGGCAAACGCAGCCAGTTGAGTGGCAGTTTGGCTGACTGGCACACAGGGCGCACACGTCACCACAACCTCACCTGCAGGTTTCCAGAGTAGGTCAGATACATTTCAATGCAATAAATAATCCTAACAATAACTATTCAATGTAATGATCTGAATCAGCACATAAATATATATCTATATTGACTGTTCGGTCATATCTAATGACAGATCAAATATGTTTGGCAGTCGTTATGGAAACTCAACCTGAATTAATTACCAGCTGAAACTAACAAGCCAACATCTCTCTCAACCAACCGCAAACAGCTTCAGACACTGAGAATATATTTGACATCTCTCATTTTAGAATATTGAAAGAAAGACAGAGACACATGATGACACGCATCGTGGCCTCTGATGCGCTCCCCTGTGGCACTTTTGCTCTGCTAATTTTTGTTTGGCCCTTCTACAGACATCATTCAACCATTTTTTACACTGGGCAATGGTTCTCAGTATATCAGGACAAACTTCATTAATGATATTTGTGACCTCCTCCCAGGCTACTTTAGCTTCATCAGCCCGTGGAGGTTCTGTCACAGTTCCTTGGAGGGTGGGCTTCCCTCCTGGGAGAAGTTTGGGTGTCTCACTGTGGTGTCCATGGCGAACTTGCAGTTCTAACCACATTAGCGCCTCGCCTTGACCTTAAATGCGCTGTGGCGAGGCGCTAATGTGATTGGAGGAAAGGTGAATCGGTTGTGTTAAATCCATTGCACGCCCTTTCTCCTCCCTTATTCACACTTCCACCAGTGGGAGGAAAGGAGGTGTAAAGGGGGAGGAAACTTGCAAAACTTGTCTGGCCCCACCCCATTGGCGTAATACACCTGGTCTTGTTCACCTGCACCAGGTCTGTGAAACTCGAGCCTCTAGCCTTTATGAGTACATTTTACTTTTGTATTAAATGTCTGTCTGAAGATTGACATGTTTTTTTTTTCTTTTTCTTTTAATACAATAACAACAAAGTATACTGAATTGAATTGAACCACCTTGTGAAAATAGAATGTTAAAGCCAGGTGAGCTTAGAGAGGAGATGAAACAGTCCAGCTGTCTGTAATTGACATTCACTTGGCCTCATGCAAGAGTCATCCAGGAAAATTGGAAAAAAAAAAAGGCTGAGGATGGTGGAACAGTTGTAAGGACTTTGTCGTTTGACTGACTGGGCCCTCAGGAGTCATGCCCTTGATGCACCGATGCTTGTGTCTAAGCAGTGGGCTCATTTGTCAGAAGGAGACGTACTGTAGGGAAGGAGGCAACGAAGGAAGAGAAATAGAAAAGAAAGTGGGTAAAGGAGGACAAGGGGGGGGGAGGGAAGTGCAGTGACCATCACCAGCAGAGAAAATAAGTGAAGAAAAGTACGGAATAAAAAAGCATCCGTGTCGTTCACATCCATCCAACTGCCTGTTTCTGCACTGGAGTTGACACAAACAGTAGCAACACTAAACATTCAGTTTACAAACGTAGAATATGGTGCAGTATCCTTGTACTAATAATCTCATCACATCCTATAACACTTGCAATATCTGTCAAATATTTACAGCCTTCCATATTATATATTATATTTGATCTTTTCACACTATTCATTGCCACAATATGTATTTCCTCATGGCATTCGCACTACAGTATTTACAATGTCACTTGCACAAGTCTCATGCTATTTTCACGTCTAAGTTGAAATACTTTTATTTAAGAGTGTCTTCTGTTTTTATTGTTGAGCCTTGTCATTTCTTGCACTAAACTGGTGAGATCTACCTCAATTTATTTGTGTTTCTGATTCTGATTATATTACATGGCGTCCTCAAAAACTGGTTAGTCTACCACAGAGGTGGGCAAACCTGGTCCCCAAATGCCTGAATAATTTATTTGGATATAAATGATATAAACTCTTATAATATTGACGAGTGAGTTCATAACACATTCATAACAGCTTTCATAAACTGCACATAAAGCATTCATACCAAACCTTTCATGAATGTGGAAGAGAGAACGACAAAAAAATTTCAAAATAAAAGTCCAACAATCGCAAAGAACTCCTTCTTTCAACAGTGCTGTCATCTTTCAAAATATTTTTTTTTACAATGTTACGATCCTCTTTGAACTATCTCAGTGTTGAAATCACATTAAACATCCTATGGAAAATGTCCTGAGCACCACACCCCTCTGGTCGTTCCAATCTAGCATCTACAGTACCATTCACCTACCACATATCTTCCCCAGATAAAAAAAATAAAAAATAAACATCTGGCACTTTTCCTTTTTTTGGCGGGATTCCAGAGAACATGTCCCTCTCCTAAGACCACACCTCTAGATTCCCACCTGCTCCAGCAAGAGGCTGTCAAATAATGAATGGCCCGTGCCGCAGTGTTTTGTGATTGTTGGACTTTTATTTTGAAAATTTGTCATCGTTCTGTCTCCCACATTCATGAAAGGTTTGATATGAATGTCTCATGAAACAGTCATGAATGCTTTATGTGCAGTTTATAAAAGCTGCTCTGAATGTGTTATGAACTCTCCCATCAAGTAAAATTTTTCTGAATATTGCATATGAAAAAATCTTGATGTATTTCAACATCTGGAGATATCACCCATGCCTACTCAGAAGTGGGTTTGGAGAATGGAACAATACTGGGCAGAGTTCAGTGACCTGAGAGTGGTTCTTAATCCAAAATATCACAAATGCATGATGTGTCCCAAAACTTTTTTACACCACTGTACTTTAATACTTCCCATACTACATTAGCACTCAAACGTCCTGGAACATCATGTTCTATGTCATCTGGTGACTTCTTGTACTATGAATCTTCCCACTCTTACTGTTCTGTACACAAGTGATGCTAATGAAGTTAAAAAGAAAAACTTACAGGGATTTTACATGTTTTAAAGTTTCCCTTCAGAGAAGAACAAGGCAGCTTGATTACAGACAAAGTCAAATGTCTTTACACTATTGAAACCCTGTACTGCTCTACTGATTGTGTGTATAGTTATTAATTTTTGTCATAGCGACATGAAGCATGAGCAAGCAGCTCATACTGCACTCAAGCCACTCGAGAATAAGCCTTTTTCTCTTTACCCTATTTCCTGTCTGGCTCTTCTCTATTATGCAAATTCCCCTGAGACTGAAAAATAACAGGTGAGATAAGGATACATTTCAGTCAGACTCAGTCTGGCTCCTGTTCCACCGCTGTCATACAGTGTAAAAACCTTATTAAAGATAGTGACAAGACACAGCAGTGGTCAAAAACACATCCTGTTTTGTGAAGATTACAGTTAGACGTGGCCCTAATGCAGAACAGACATCTGTGAGCTACAAGTGGTTCATAAGAGGTGTGAGACACAGCAAATGGTCACAATGACATGTATACAGTATAGTAAAAACTAAACAAGATGCTATGACCAAAAGGTGTGTGTTTGTACAGCAGATATTTATTAAACATTATAGATTTTTTTTAACATATGTATGTAACAGGGTAAATTATTTTGCAGCAATGTGAGTACACAGATGATATTGTGTATTAGTTTATCTTATAATGACACAAAATCTGTTCATGTATTTTAATTTGTATTAAATAATATCTGACATTTTGGGCTTCTGATTACTTTTCATTTGAGTCTGTTCCCCTACAAGTCATTTATAGTGTAACACTGTTTATGTTTACATCATGTTTTTTTTATTTTCAAATAATTTATTCAAATAAAATAATTTGAAATGAAAGCTATTTCCTTTGTGTTTACATGGATTTCTTAATTCTGAATAATGGTTTCCATGGAAACGAGTGTATTCTGCTCTAGTTAATTGGGCTTTAAGAACTGGAGGTACAGAGGGTTCTGTTTGGACAAAACGACCGCTTAACATCTGGAAGGAAATGATCACGTCCACTTCCTGTTTTGCATTGGTTTCAAATATCAACATGTTACACCAGACACTAAATGCAATTTTTGCATATATTTTTGTGATAACTATGAAGCATCAGCTCGACTGAATCAACCATAGGAATCAACAAACTAATTCCGACAGAGGAATATGTGCATCATTGTGACAGAACCATGTGCAGAATGACAAAGTAGTAATATGTTAAAGTAGAATTAACTGTTTACATGGCTGAGGAATGATCGAATTCGGAATTAAGATCAGAATAAACCAGTGACTTTATTCGGGATTACGGTAAGTTTCATTTGGAACCATCATTTTAAAATGGAATTAGGTGTTTACATGGTTAAAGCAGAATTAACCTTTATTTGGAATTAAACAGGAATAAAAACTCCCATGTCAACAGGGCTACTGTCCACTGTTTTCATGCCTTTGCCTCTTCCCTATGGTTTCTAATCTTTAAAGGAGAGGTAAGCAGCCATGCAGATGAAGGAAGTTTCTGTCTTAGCCTCTGCTAATTTAAATGAATTCATTTAATTCAAATTAACTTTCTAGTTCAAACATTGTATGAGGTGCTTTTGATGTGCTGAAACATATTTCTGTGTCATTTGGTCTGTGTCGGGTCATGTGTTGTAGCTTTCATTGACTAGAGGTTTTTCTATATTCATGCTAATTATGTCATTATGTTAACTTTTGTTTTAATAATTTAATGTATTTCCCCCTTCTTGGCCATTTGTAAATGAGAAGCAATGCTTAACGTAGTTAAATAAAGGTGAAATATAAAATAAAATAAAATATATTTCCCCTGTTGTTTCTGATCTCTATGGGAGAGGGGCATGTTTTGTGGCGTTTATTGACCATAGATGTTTGTGTATTTATGCTACTTTTGTCAGGAGGAAAAAGAAAGAAAACAGAATAAACAGAGACTGTACAAAGTTGTAAATCCAGGTCTCATCCTTGAATACAACACCACAGGTTATACTTACGACATTGTCTTAAAAGATTTCCCTAACAATGTAAAAAAGTAATGATCTCTAACCTGATAATAGACTGATAATAAGAATGGGAAGATGTCTTTAGTTTCACATGTAGGGGTGAGTGAAATATTAAAAATATCAGATTATGATTTAGTAAAAAAAAAAATTAAAACATTAAGAGACAAATTTGATTAATTTGAGACAAATTAAGAAGTGTCTGAACAGTGCAACCACACAATGTTCCTATTTAAAACATAACAATTAAAAAAAATAAATAAATCTAGGCTAACCCAAAGAACCTTCCAGAACATTTTTAATTTCAATAGTTTATACAATTTTGCCAACATGTGCAATGAACATGAACCTGCCAAAATATAAACACTCTGATTAAATGCAGTCTTAGAACCTAAAAACTATACTGCACGTAGTTTAAAAAGAAACAAATGCAAAACAATGAACAATGAAGAAATACTAATTTCAAATAACACTCCACGCTTACAGAATAGGTGACTGGTAATTTAGCAAATTTAGAGATTGTTCTTATGTTTTATTTAGATCAGAAAAAAATCATTTTTGTTTGTTGTTTTGCTTCCACCCTCCCTGACACCGTTTTTAAAAACAAGTATTCAGAGAATGCCTAAACTCGCACTTATTTCGTGCCAATCTCAAATTTCTATGACAACCTTTTCTTGAATTAGAGCCAATAATGTGATTTTGACCTTTCTGCTAAATGACCTTTGACCTTTTGCAATATTGATAATTTTTTTTACATGTATATATGCGTCAATGCATATAATCTTATGATAATATCTCCAGTATTGATTAAGTTATAGCATGATATGTCTATCCTTGAAACACACACAAACAGTTTTACAGAAGTCAATTTTGCGACATGTCACCTTTGACCTCCAGAGATCTCAAAGTTGTAAGTGATAACACAAATTATGAGAATTGTAGAAATCCTCATTCAGCATCGTTTGGTACAAATCTGAAAGTTCTGTGACCCTCTGTTCTTGAGTTATAACCAATAATGTCATTTTGACCTTTTAGTTAATTGTGACCTTGACTTTTAACCTTTACTCAAATGGATCATTTCATCTGATGTGCATTAGCTATATGTATATTCCCATGTCATTTCATGGTGATATCTCAAGTATTCATTGAGTTATAGCATGATATGTCTCTGCGGACACACACACACACACACACACACACATACGCAGTGATTACAATAATCTCTCCCAACAAATGTTTGGCGAAATTAATAAATATTTGAATTGGACGTTAGTTGTGTAAATTGTTATTGCTGTGTGGGAGCTGGAAACAGGAGGGGAGCACTTTTGTTTTGCACCCTTGTTCCCTTAGCCTGGGGTTGAAAGTTTTTATGGAGATATATAGTGAGCAGAGCTGTGTAAGATTTCACACTCTTACAAAGTTTAATAAAGAACCTGTAATACTTCACAAGTTACAGTAGAAAAACTGATGAGGAAACAAAAACATCTACCAGCATCATATTCAATGAATTAACAGACGGTGCATGTACAATATGACATTTAGAAGTTGAAGATTTATGGATTTAATTTGATGCCTGCATCCTAGAGGTTCAGTAATACAAATGATTTTAATACTGAATGTGCAAAGATTCTGTCATGTTATTATTATGAACCTTGGATGAATCATCTAATCATCTGCATATATTTGATCAAAATGAAAAAAAAGAAGACACTATTCTTAGAAACAGAGGCTTCATGTAAGTTTTCCTGATGGGTGTTACATTATGTAGATCGCTCTCTGTGTTAACAATGAAAAGCTCAGTTTGATGCATTTTCAAAGCAATTTCCTGTTTCCTGCTGGAAATGTTCCTTATGTGGCATTGATTCATGCCTTAAATGGCAGAGAAATCACCTACGGTGTGGACTTTAATAAAATAGAAATCAAACTGTAATTTAAGCAGACATAAGCTTTTCGAAAAAAAAAAGAACATTAGAGGAGGGTTAGGGTCACATGTCTTAAAAGTTATTACAAAGCGTGGGCTGCAATTCTTCTGCCACTTATTTATTTAATAATAGTCAGACCTGATAAATACTTTTAAAAAGATGAATCACACAGGCATTTTCACAAAAACCAAATAGTATTTCTACACCAATTTATTTTTATTTTTTACATGTTCTAATCTTCTCCTATTTTATGTTTCTTTTTATAATGGAATTCATTCATATTTACAGCTTTTCATACATACATACAGATGCAGAAAAACATATTAATACGTCATTAGAATCACTATTATCAAAAGAGACAGAAAATAAAACATGAAATGCCTAAAAGCACAGTTTTTGTCAATATAATAATGTAGATGTTGATGTAAAAAGTGAAAGGATTTGGTTATTACCATGAAAATAAAGGATAATGGATAGATATCAGCTCTGTGCAATGTAATTTAGTTTGCTGTGACATGACAAATGACAATAAAGTTCAAATTAATTCTCTGAAATGTAACTCTTATGAGCATTTTTTATGTCGTTATCATTATATTTATCTAAACAAATGTACCTTTAGTTGTACCAGCCATTAAAATGAACAAAAAATTGAAGAAAATGAGAGCGGTCTAGGGCCTGCCTCACAACAAGAAGGACCCTGGTTCAAATCCCACACCAAACCTTTCTGTGTGGAGTTTGCATGTTCTCTCCGTGTCCGTGTGGGTTCTCGCCGGATACTCCGGTTTCTTCCCATCATCCAAACACATGCACTGATAGGTTAATTGGTTAATCTAAATTGTCCATAGGTGTGAATGTGAGAGTGATTGTTTGTCTCTATATGTTCGGCTCTGACATGAACTGGCGTCTCATACAGGGTGTACCCCACCTTCACCCATTGTAGCTGGATTAGGTGACTGCCGCGACCCCATTGAGGATAAAGCTGGTTCAGATGACGAGACGAGAGCGGTCTAATATTTTTTTCCAAAACTGTATAAAGCCCGATGTTTAAGAGAAATGGAATCCATTATAATTATTAACATTAACAAAGGAGGTGTTAAATGTGTCTGTCTGTCTGTCAGCAGGATTATGCAAAAAACTCTAAATGGATTTTGATAACATTTTCAGCATGTGTTGGGAGTATCACAAGGAACAAATTATTACATTTTGGTAGTGATCCAGAAGAGATCCTAAATTCTGGATCACTTTGAAATGTATTCATCTTTTACCACAATGTAAAATTCAAATTGATCCAGAATCCAGGATCTCCATCAAAATGTAATCATTTCTTCCTTGTGACAGTCCCAACACATCCTGAAAATTTAATCGACATCCATCTCTAACTTTTTAAGTTATGTTGCTGACAGACAGACATACAAACTTTTTAAAGAAAAATTTCTTTCATTTAATTAATTATTTTTAAATTTTAACCTCGTTTTTTGTCCTCATTCAGTTTGAAAACCCCTCTTCTATTCTATTATTATTAGGCCTGAGCGCTGACATGTAATGTCTGTGACCGACTATTAAAATAATAATAATAATTATTATTATTATAATTATGACAAACCTTTATTCCTTTTTTTCTTCACATCTTTTCATTCACTGTTGGAACCTCATGTCCCAGACAGCTGACGAAGTGCACACACAGACTTCTAACCACGTTTATCATTAATACCTTGTGTTCAGTCATATTGTACTGTAGCTCAGCTAAAGCAGAAAGAAGCTGTGAACCTCACTGTGCATGAAAAGCATGAGAGACACAACATAGGGATGTGTTTCAATCATCTGGGTTTTCTCAATATTCAGTGCAGGCACTTTTTGTCATCCAGAAACAGTATCAACAGCCAGAAGCAGAGCAGATATGGTAGCATCTGTCACTTTGAACAGGCTGCGTTCCTACAGACAAGATCTTTGTGAGACACACAGTCAAAGAATCAAGCACAAAAAAGACATTAGGGAAAATAGCTGAAACACAGTCTGAACTCAAGTCTTAGATCAAACAGGTGTTGAGTCACTGAAGTATTCTGCACATTTACACATGTACATAATTGAAGTAACTCAGAATAGCTACATCATGTACTGGCTTGTTAAACAGGAAAATACAAACTATTTACCCGAAATCCATTTTCTATGTATAACAATGCATTTTAAATAAGTGATTAAATAAACATGATGTACTGACTTGAGTGAATCAATACAACTGCAATGTTGTATTGAAAATAAGATGAAATGCATTACATGAATTTGACCTTGTATAAAGAGCTGCAGAATGGTTAGGTTAAGGTTAACTCATTTTATTTGAATTACAGTCTCTGCATTTTACTCATCATCCTCATACTGTGCGTGCCTAGGATTAGCATTAGCAATTAGCATATCAGGAGCCGTGAGCTGCAACTAAAGGTGCTCAGGGACCGACTCCAGATTTTCAACAGTACCTAATTCAGAAGAACAAGATATTTTAAATCTCTACCTGATTTTCATACTAGGGGAAACCAGAGGGCAGTGAGAGAACAGAATAAGTCCAAATCAACACAGAAATGGTGTGGTGGTCCAAGTGGGAGTTAAACACAGTCCTTTCTAGCTGTGAGGCAGAAGTGCTTAGATGAGGTAGAAATGGTGTTGTATTAGTGAAAAGTGTCAGATGTAGAACAGAGCGACACAGCAGTGAACAGTTTTTGACAAAATAGATAAAAAATCTGAGAAAAGCCTCTGGTTACGTCCATCAGCAACTCTGTCATGAGTTCAGATCCTATACAATTGGATGAGATGGATGTAGTTTTAAATGCTGATGATCAACCATCTCTTAATGCTGTGATTCTCCATCTTTTTTCAGTGGGGCCCCTCTTTGAAGGATGAAAAATGTCCCCTCAATAAAGAAATCTCCAGGTCTTGCTCAACTCCGATAACACTGTAACTAGGGATGTGATTAACTATCGATTAGTTGTCAATTCAAATTTGTGTGATTAAATTATTACTTGTCAATTAATTGACATTGTCTTTTTCAACAGTCGGGGGCACTACTACCTAAACTAGGCTTCATTCTAGACAATATTTTTACCATAATTATACAATTTCAGAGAAATAGTGATGGTTAAATGGCTTGTTATGGGTTGAATGGAAGCCAACCACCAGTGCCTCTAGGGTCGAATATGTCACTTGCAACTTCTCAGCCATGTCCCGTGCACCGAGATCATGCTCTTTGTGACATGTGAAAAACACGAATTATGATACTACCACATAAACAAGAAAGAAAATAACGACAAATAATAATATGTCCCTTTCAATGACTAAAGTGATAATGGATTTAGTTTTAGAGGATTGTGAACTGTGAATATTCAGCATGATTAATTTACAGTGTTTTTCTACCATTTAAAAACCGCAAAGGGCAAAAGGAAGGACTACATTAGCAACGCAGGATCACCTCCACAGCCGTTTGAAACCACAATGTGTGAAGCCAAAGTCAAGTCAAGGATAAAACTGCACAGGGAGTCCTCAGATACCCTCAGGAGTCTGCAGCTTTAGTCAGACAGGCTTAGAGCTGCAAGGAAATTCCAGCATTTTTCCCATTTCCCCAAAGCGCAAATAAGAGCCCCATTTCTGCAAACGCAAGATTTTTCTCAATTTTCCACTCTTCTGTTTGGTTCTTTAGTATGAGTCCTTTCTTTGCTCTTTTCTTCCAGCTGGGTAACATCTCCTACAAATCTGAAGCTTTGTGTTATTGGAAGCATTCTCCCACTGCTGCTTTATTCTATTGCCCTTTCACTCACACTTTCTACCTATTAGAGGCTCCTTCAACCACTTTTATTCTCTCACCTTCTTTCCTCCTTTAATTTGGTTCCCTCCCTTACACTCTCCTCCTCCTCCTCCTCCTCTCTTGCTGAGTGGGCAGTCTGTATCTGTTGGCTCTATGGTAAAGAGATGCTTCCAACACTCTCAGAGTAGCTTCTTACATCTCTTGGAGTGTCGCCCGCTGGCTCTGGCAGGTGTTGGGCATCCTGGGGGACATACCCTATGTGTGTGTTTCACTGTGTGTGGTGCCCCGTGGCTGGTTTTCAGCCTTCAGTTTGAGTGGAAGTGTAGCTGTGTGGATCTGAACTGCATGATAAAATGTGTAATGGTGGCACTGCGTGTTTCTGCCGCATGCATTATGTAAAGCATAAGGCAAAATGTGTGTCTAATAGAAGAAAATGGACACGATGGAAGCAACATAATGTGATACAAAGGACAGGCGTATTATCTGGCAACATTTAACCGTGTGATAGATTTCCTCAAAGCTCATCAACAGCAAAGCATAAAGAATCACAGCAATTCATAAAAGATTAAAGCACAAAGTAGAATTGGTTTTCCTCAACAGATGAGAGAGGAAAGGGAGTAAGAAAAAATAAGTAGAGAAAACCGACGAATGAAAATAAATGTCTGGGAAATGGCCTCTGTGTGTGTTGTAAAGCATTAAAAAGTGATAAACCTGCAGTTTTGCAAGTTTTTCCTCCTGCAATTTCATTTTAAGACACTGATCAAGGATAGTTCTTATTTTCATGGATTTGTTTTGAGGTAAAATGAAGAAACAAAGACAAACTGAAATGGATTACTGTGGGTATATTCATACACCCTGCTCCTGTTGTCTTTGATATTGTATATTGTATATAGCCAAAACCTCTGTATTTAATTCTTGTTGATATATTTAACATTTCATGTCCTTGTTCTGAAACAACACTGGCACATCTATCTATCTATCTATCTATCTATCTATCTATCTATCTGTCTGTCTGTCTGTCTGTCTGTCTATCTATCTATCTATCTATCTATCTATCTATCTATCTATCTATCTAAATAACTGTCTACTTGCATGTTTCCTTTATATGTGGAAGCATTTTTCTGAAGGATCTTTGTTGTGAAATGCACATCACACAGCTATTTTTTACAATTACTCTCTATCTGTACCCTTTCAGAATAAAGTTCAGATTTTGCCTCTTGGAGTCAGGATAACATGCCTGTGTTTTTACACCTGGGGCGTTGAAGGTGTTTGACAGATGTCTGTGGCTCATGAGTTGCACCTATGAGTAAAATCTGACATGGGGTTGTAAAAAGTGACTGGCTACTGGCTATGTGAGCACAAACTGAATGATCCTCAATGGCTAATGTAAAATATTATGGTGTTAATATTTCAGATCTTCCCTGAACTGGACATGATATGTAATATGTCTTGTATATTTTTGATTAATTACTTTTGTTTATCTTCTGAAGTAAGAAAAGTATGGACAGAAATGAAACTGGATGGAGTACATCTCATTGTAGAGTCCAGTATTGAAGGTCATTAGAATTCATCTCATTTCAGTTTTTGTTGTAACATTTAGAAGGACATTTGTAAAAGGCACTACTGGGATTTAAAACCTGGCTCTTCTGTTTAATAGGCAGGTGCTATAACCAACTAAGCCACAACTGGTGCAATTTTAAGGTGTGAATAACGTAGTAATAGGGTGTTTCGTCTTACCATGTGAACCCACTTTATCCTCACTAATTGAGCTACAATGGGCGAAGGCGGGGTACACCCTGTAAGAGTTGTCGGTTGTAATAGGCTGTGACTCAGTTGGTAGAGCTGGTCGTCCAATAATCGAAGGGTTGGTGATTCTTGTCCCGGCTCTGGCTGTCCACGTGTTGAAGTGTCCTTGGGCAAGACACTGAACCCTAAGTTGCTCCCAGTAGGGTCGGGCAGCGCCGGTGTATTGGCAGTATAGCCATCTACTGGTATACTGTATGATTGTGAGTGTGAGGAATTATAAAGCGTTTTGGGTACCAAGTGGTGTGTGTAACCCTTTATGTAAGTACAGTCCATTTTATCATTTATATTTCTGAATAATTAACACTTGGGTTTTTGGTAGTAAATGTATAATGGTGTTATTTATTTGGTTAAAGTGCCTGTCTGGTAAACAGGAGGTCCTTGGTTCAAATCCCAGCAGTACCTTGAGCAATTTTCCCTGTAAAGGTTACTTTGAAAACCATAATGGGATGACGTTTGAAAGAATTGAATTCAGGGCTATAATGTAGTTGTATAGCACTGCTGAAATGGTCATGATAATTACTCATCCTCAGGAAAAATAACTCAAGATAAAATAGGATCCAAAAATACTCCTTCCTCAGAAAAAACTATTTGTCACATATGACTGAAGTAGAACATTCACATATTAAATATTGCAAGTAGCAAACATATTGCACTTTCTATTTTTGTTTAGCAACAAGTATCTGGATTCAGCTGTTTTTCATCATATTCAGGAAGCAAACCTTGATGAAGTAAATAACTGTGAAATATTTTTCCACACAATTTTGCTCTTGTATTTCTGCATGCAGTGTGTGTGGTGCTGTGGCTTAGTTGTTTAAAGCGCCTGTCTAGTAAACAGGAGATCCTGGGTTCAAATCCCAGCAGTACCTTTAGCACTCCTTGGTAATCATAAACACATTGGAAATCCTTCCTTATATCTAAAATTAGACCAGTCGTCTGCCACCCTGGTCCTAGTGAGCTGTTATTCTGCAAGTTTTAGATGTATCCCTCTTCTAGCACACCTTCTCCTGTAGACCCTAATGCATCTAAAACATTGAAGAACAATAACTCTGGAGTTACAGTTCATAATTACCTTTACTTGTTTTTAAATATCCTTTGTGAAAGGATATGTTTACCAGACAGGTACTTGAACCAACTATGTCATAGCACCAGAGAAAATACCAAAAATCCAAGTGCAAATTATTAAGAAATATATAGCATATTACCACCTTATTCACACCCTAAAACTGTACTGAATGTGGCTTAGTTGTTTAAAGTGCCTTTCTAGTAAACAGGAGAGCCTGGGTTCAAATCTCAGCAGTGTCTTTGACATATGTTACTTTGAAAACTGAAGTTTAATGAAACCTTATGACTTTTAACACTAGACTCTACAATGAACTGGAAAAAACACAGACTCCATCCAGCTTCATTTCTATTTACACCATATATTTAGTCTTAAAGGGGACAGAACATCATCATCATGGGCTGGTCTGTGGATGGTGTCGTGGCCAGTCTAGTCGGCCCAGGTCATACCAACCAGACCCGAACGTGCACCGAGGCTATTAATGGACCAAGACCTGAAGGCACAGGTGATGTAAAACTCAGCACTCGGTCCACTTTGATTCTCTCAAATCTCTCTGATTTTATTTCATTGATATCTTTGTTTCTTTTTCTCTGCCTCAACTTTTTCAGGTTCCATTTCTTTATCTATTTCCTTCATTGGGGTCTGCAACCCTGGTCCCTGAGAGCCACTGTCTTGCATATTTTAGATGTACCCCTCTTCCAACACACCTGATTCAGATGAACAGGCTGTCATCCTGCAGAAGACTAATAATGACTGTCAGGTGTGTTAGAAGAGGGAAACATCTAAAACATGAAGGATAGTGCCTCTGTAGGACCAGGGTTGCAGACCCTGGTCTATCAGTAGACTGTGGAAGAGAGAAGCAAAGTCATTTGTGGTTCCTTTGCATTAAAGCAAGAGGCACTGGTTTAGTGCCCTTTTCAAGTGTTTTGAAAAGGGCTGTTTCTCCAGGTTGAAGAGGCTGCTGTATCCCTTAACTAATGCAGACCAAAGTAACATTATTCACAGCCTAAAATGGCACTTGTTTCTTTACTGATATGTATGAGGTGCTGTGGCTTAGTTGGTTAAAGCGCCTGTCTAGTAAACAGGAGATCCTGGGTTCAAATCCCAGCAGTGCCTTTAGCAAACATCCCTGAAAACTGGTATAGGAATTCTGGTGTCTGACAGAACTGAATTCAGGTCTACATTGAAGTATTGTAGAGCTGCTGTTATGGGGAAATAATAAGATCTTAAGACAAAACATGACCCAGAACTACTCCTTCCTTGGTAAAATTATTTATCCTGTATGGCTGAAGTAACAAATGCACAATTTAAATATTACAAGGAGCAAACAGATTACATTTTCTATTTTTGTTAAGCAACAGTTTTCATCATATTCAGGAAGCAAAACTTGATGAAGTAAATCACTATTAAATATTTTCCCACACAATATTGCTCTTGTATTTCTGCATGCTGTGTGTGGTGCTGTGGCTTAGTTGGTTAAAGCGCCTGTCTAGTAAACAGGAGATCCTGGGTTCAAATCCCAGCAGTGCCTTTATGAACAATTAATATTCCCTCCTTACATGGAAAATTGAAACAGATACCTGCCACCCTGGTCCCTCCTCCAGCACACCTGGTGGCTGTTTCCTGTAGAGCTTGATGCATCTAAAACATAGTATGTGACTGCTTCTGAACTACTTTTGTGAAAGGCACTGGTGGGATTTGAACCAAGTATGAATGAGACAAGCATCAGGTGTGCTGGAAGAGGTATACATCAAAAACTTGCAGAATAACAGCTCACTAGGACCAGGGTGGCAGACACCTGGTCTAATTTTACATATAAAGTGGGATTTCCAATTTGTTTATGATTACCCAGCAGTTTGAACCCAGGATCTCCCGTTTACTAGATAGGCAATTTAACCAGCTAAACCACAGCACCACACACAACACAAGAAAGTACAATTTTAGTGCAATTTTAGGTAGCAAAATTAGTGATAGTTATTAGTGATTTAGTTATTTTCTTAGTCATATGACAAATACTGTAGGTTTATCAAGGAAGTAGTACACATTTTGTCTTCAGTCAATCTACGAAAAGTAATCAAATTTCAGGTTGAAAAAATAACATTTAGGGTTGTTTTTTTTGTTTTTTTTGTTTGTTTGTTTTTTTTTGCTTTTGACCAGAGGACAACAGGAGGGTTTAATGGTTAAATATAAAGTACTTGTACTTGTAGTACTTGGTCTTTATGGGTTAAGTAGTTTTCATTTGACTAATTTAGACTCAAATTGTTAAATGTTTATAATTTTAAAATTGATGTAAAATCAATATACATAATTTCACTTTATTAAGAGGGTTGACATGATTTGTAATAGTGACTAAAACTTACTTTTCATCTAACTGATTACTTTTCCTAATGCAGTGTTTGGAAAAGAGGTAAAAACTTCTGACTCACTCACAATTTCCACTAGTTATTAATTCTCAGTAACTTGCAGAACACTGATCCTACCTGAAAATGGTAGGAAAAAAAAATCAACCAAGCACCCACTCATTATTTCAAGCGTATTTATCAGGTCATTAACACAATCAAATCATGCTCCACCCTGGCTTCACTGTTATCCTCTTTCATCCTCTGAGCTTTATCGATCTGACAGCTGTCAAATTGCTTTTCATTTGCTATGCAGGTGCCCTCTTCAACCAGCCTGTGAAACACAACGTGTTGACAAACAGTCTCTCAGTGCTGTGCCGACGTCAGACCCTGTCAAGCCTGCTCAGCAGACATCCAACTGTTTCCTGACTTTAATCACAGTAGCTTTGCTGAAAATCAATCCCATAACCTTGGTAGACTGCTAAATCAACACAAAAGCTGACTCTGCTGCTAAATTTTCATGGTCATGAACTACCAGCAAAAAGAGTAAAAACGTGTAATTCTAAAGTGAATATTGACTTCCAAGGAAATCTGACACACACTGGGTTGCCTCATTTATAATGCTATAAAGCTGCACAGAATGAAATTGCCTGGATTGGCCTTTTCTAAGTATAGATTTTCATAAAGGCAGTAGAGTTAGAAGTGTCTTCTGGCAGTGGCAAGGGACCCTTGTTTGAAGATGCAAGTACAGTACATGCATATTTAAAACGGTCCTTGGCAATTTTCTCTATATTGCTCAGAGAGCAGCGATGCGACCGAGGCCATTTGAAAACAGAGGCTGCTCACGACTTGTCAAAGACTTATTAAAAATAAAAAGGAAAGGAAAATAATGAAAAATAGCTGCAAAGGACATAAATATATAAACAAATGCATGTACATAGCTCAAGCCCAAAAGCAAGCTCTTTTAAATATTTTCTCACTTCAGGTCTCAGGTAAAATGAGGAGGATAAATCCAGTCTGTCAGTGTGAAGTTAGTTCATCGATTCTTTGTTTCTCTGTCACTGTCTTGTACAGAGGGAGTTTGAACTGCTTCAGAATGATTAAATTACTTATTAGTTTGGAAGAGAAGAAGGTGTGACACCCCTATCTTGTCCATGAGTCAGAGAGAGAAAGAGAAGCATGTAGTGACATTAACCCAGGAAGCGTCTGTTTTCCTTTGTCAAAAACAAAACCGGATAAGCCCAGCTTCTCATTCTCTTAGTGTCGACTTTTTCTTGCTGTCAGTCTTATCCCAAATCACGGAGTTTCCTATTCTGAGACAACAATAAAACAACTTGGTGCTGAAAACAAAAGGTTTCTTTATACTTTATGTTCATGGTAAAAAAAAAAAAAAAAAAAAAAAGATATTTTAAGAACACACGGCAACAAGAAAAAATAGTGTATAAATAATTTGACCAGCATTTGTAATGATGCATTGATAGCCAGTTGTGGAAATCCTTCTTCGGGTTAAATGCAAACATTACTCACTAGAAAAGGTGCCACCTTGAGGGGACAGCCAGTAAAATCAGGGTCATTAACTTTATGCTTCAATGTGAGGACATCCATAGGGTGTTAAAGAGAAGAAATCATTCATTCAGAGAAAAAGACAGACTTTGTAAATACCAAGGCATTAAAATCCAGCTAACATTGTTACTTTTACCAAGGTGAATGTAAATAGCCCAGCACAGAATCCCTCTGGGAAGAGGTATTTCACTAATTTGATGAATGGCTTTAATAATAGGGGAGGCCTCAAGGGAATGGCACATGAAACAACAAAACGCTCCAGTAATAAAGAGATGCACTGCAGAAATTTATCTTGATCTCCGATCACTTCTACAGGTAACTACTGGAGGAAGTTAAGTTTGCTTCGTGCACATGCTCCAAAAAAAGAGATAAGAAAAAAAAAACTAATGTGGTTGGTTGCCGTGGCTGTGGGCAGGTCCAGTGTTAGGCATAGGCAGATCAAATTGTCTTGGGAGCACCAAGTCCCACAGAATTAGAATATTAAGCTACCATATTTTCCTATAAGGCCCACTTAAGACACTTTAATTTTTTCACAGTGTGCCTTATAATCCAGAGCGCCTTATATATGAATTAATTCCTTGAATCTCATAATTTTGACTTTTTAATTGCATAATTTTACAACTCAACAAGGTTGAGAGTCATTACCTCTGCCAAGGAGGTATTAAATTTGGGTCTGTTTGTTTGTCAGCAGGATCACGCAAAAAGTTGTGAACGGATTTTGATGAAACTTCAGGAATGAAAGATAATGGGTCATGGAAGAACCCATGAGAATTTGAGCAATGAAGGTCAAAGGTCAAGGTGACACTAAAGGTCAACCTAAAACACCTAAAACACATCAGTGGTAATATCTCAGGATCCAGACAAGATAGAATCTGGCGGGTTTTTTTGCATTCACATCGTCTCACTTTCAGACATCAGATGGGTCAACACCTATGGCTCCATCACATCACATGTGAATGAAAAATCCAGCCTTGGCATAGGTCTGCTGTGGCTGACTGCCTTGTTATTATTAGTGTACCTGGTCATGGCTGGTGGTATAAGACAGAGAGGATAACAACAGCTGTGAATGAGAGAGTTATCTAACCCTATTTGCAAGCCAGTGTTATTAAGTTACTGTCTAATGGCAAATTTACTTGTGTTACAAGCTTGGTTAACAGTGTAATGCATTGTTGCTCAGTTTGAGTACTCGTGAAGTGGTTTAATGGTGTAATTCATCACAGAGAAAGCACTGCCAATGCAAGTTATCTCAGCTCTAAGAACACTGCACAACCTTTTTACTATGCACCTGAAAAAAGCAATAGGTGATACTTTAAAAGCAACTGAAAATGTTAAAATCAGCCTAAAATTAGAAAATATTTATGAGCTTTGTGATTTAATTTAAAAGCTACTCTGAAAAAATAAAAACATCCTGACTGACTGTGCGAGTGTTTTGTGTACAGCACAGTAAATGCTCCACAGTAGTATAGCCTATAACCAAATGTGAAAAAAACACAATGCTGATAAATAAAAAAATAAGGGGCTTGGGAATTTGCCAGAAAGTCAATAATGCTAGTTCTGGTACAGAACTGGTGGTGGGCAAAACAGACAGCAGTCTCCTTGGGGAAATAATCGCTTGCTGCGAGACCTTCAGCCTCCATTCAAGGTGGAAGGTAAAATAATGAAAGAAGAAGGGACCTGGTAATCAAGCAAGCAGCTGTCAGCCTGTTGCGGCTGATTCTACAGGCCTGTGGAGTGAATTTTTCATAGCCCTTGGGACCCAAGACTCAGAGGCTATTTCTGTGTATCCTCCCAGTGTGCGGTGACACAGAGAAGCATGTGTTGTTGACAACACATACTGAGACTCAAAGACATTTTCGAGAATGCTCACTGTACTCCATCTGGAGTCCCCTGGGATGAAAGACAACATTATGCTGTCTGAGTAGGCTGCTCCTGAGGACATTATAAATGATGCTGCATTTCCTTGAAATGGGACAGACATTTGCAAGAAAGACATGATTGTCCCAACCTGCAGTGACTGACAGAACTGAACTCAGAGCGACATTTAAGACATGGTCATGCAATTTAAGCATGTTAAGGAGAATTTCTAAGTGCTATAAGAGGTCAAGTCACTAGTACATATTTTCCCACCCTAATATTACACTTGTGTTTTCATAGTGAGTGTATGATGCTGTGGCTTAGTTGGTTGAAGCAACTGTCTTGTAAACAGGAGATCCTGGGTTCCAGCAGTATCTTCAGCAGCTTAAGAGCAAGTGCCTTCAGGACACCTGTAAAGGTCCCTTCTAAAACTGATTTGGAAGGAATCCTACTGTACTATACAATTAGATAGGAAAAAAACAACTTTGTCCTTTCTGTTCTCAAGTCTAATTACCAAACACAAAAATTACTATTGTGCAAATTTCACTATGCAAAGCCTCATTTAATTAAACTAATTTAACATATTTTTTCAGCCCTACCACTAGCATAGTGAGACACATGTCAATGCACATTTTCTAGAACATCTTGATAGTTTTCCTTTTTTTTTAACATTTTTTTTTATTTTTTTACGTCAGAGGATAAACAAGACAAATTATTGCACTTGGGTTTCTAAAAATAACTGCATGGTGCTGTGGCTTAGCTGGTTAAAGCGCTTGTCTTGTAAGCAGGAGATAGAGGGTTCAAGTCCCAACAGTACCTTTAGCAAAGAACAAGTAGTACTGTAAATTATGTGTAAAATCAGACCTGCAGTCACCAACCCTGCATGTGTTAGATGTATCGCTCTTCCAACACACCTGATTCAGATGATCAGCCTGTCAACAAGCTCTGCAGAAGTCTAATAATATGACCAGTGTTGCAGACCCATTTTAGACATACCCCTCTTCCAAAACTCCTGATGGTCATTATCATAGGCCTTTCCAAACACTCACTTTTAGTGACTCTTGCTTTAATGCAAATGAGCTACAGCTGATTTCGCCCCTCTCTTTCACATTCTACTGATAGAGTAAGGGTCTGCAACCCTAGTCCTACAGAGCCACTATCCTTTATGTTTTAGATCAGGCATGGGCAAACTATTCCACAAAGGGCCAGTGTATAGCTGCAAAGTTTTTGTTCCAACAAACCAAGAGTACACAGTTTGACCAATCGACTCTCTGAAGACTGAGATCAGTTGATTAATTGAATGAAGTCTGGTGTACTGCTGCTTGATGGAACAAAATCCTGCAGCCACACCGGCCCTTTGTGGAATAGTTTACCCATGCCTGATCTAACACATGAAGAATAGTGGTGGCTATAGCTCATATGGTAGAGCAGCTTGTCCAGTAACTGAATGATGATGGTATGAATCCTAGTTTGTCTGTTGTGTTCTTGGGCAAGACACTTCACTCTCCTTGCCTCCAGTGGCACTCACACTGGTGTATGAATGTTTGGTGGTGGTCAGAGGGGCCATAGCTGCAAAATGACAGCCATGCTTCTGTCAGTCTGCCCCAGCTGTGGCTATATATGTAGTTTACCACCACCAGTGGGTGCATGTTAGAGCGAATGAATAATGTGTCACTAATGTGAAGCACTTTGAGTGGCCAAAAATAAGCTATATAAATCCAATCCATTATTATTATTTATGGAATGGTTTGCTCATGCCTGTTTTGCAGGGCAGCAGCTCTCTAGGACCAGGGTTGTAAACCCTTGAACTAGACTTAAAAATAACACATTAATTTGATTCCAAATTTTAGTGAAATTGATCCATCTACAGCAGGGGTCTGCAACCCTGGTCCTAGAGAGCCGCTATCCTGCATGTTTTAGATGTTTCCCTCTTCGAGCACACCTGACAGACATTATCAGTCTTCTGCACAGCTTGATGATAGGCTGATCATCTGAATCAGGTGTGTTGGAAGAGGGAAACATCTAAAACATGCAGGATAGCGGCTATCTAGGACCAGGGTTGCAGACCCCTGATCTACAGTATAGAATGAAAGTCTCTTCCAACAAATTTCAGGAAGTTTTTCCAAGAAGAATTGCCAACGCACATGTACAAATGGGCAGCTGATCCAACTGATGAAGATGGAATATACTAAACAACATATTGTCCCTCTCCATGGGAAATATTAATCCAAAAAAACCTTGAGACAGAACAGTTGACCAACAAAATATTATGGATACCCTGCTAGCACTTCGACTAAACAACTTGTAACAAAGACAATAATTGCATATATTCCCGTCTTTCTTCATTCTGTTTGATCATGCCACATGAAATGCAATTAATATAGATTCAAAGTGGATGATATTTATTTGTGATTAATTGAAGCTAATCCACAGCAACCTTGTAATATATCTGATTAAAAATTGTAGTCATTTGACAGCACTATTTAAAACACATTGCCATTTTAATTGTCATCATTCCATTACAGATTAAAGCTGCAGCAGCATATTTCTAGTTTATCTGGCGTACCGCCTGTGGACTACTACTACTGAGCTAGTTTATTACTAAATATGCACCATTGTATACTTGCATCATTGAGGGGAAAACATGTCATCTTAACTACTCATTCACAAAGGCCAACTAACCACTACACTATTGCAGAAAATGATGTTTTCACAACATGGGGCCAGTAAATGGAACATACTGTGAATGTGGTCGTCCTTCAGAGTGTGGCAGTCATAGTAAATTTTTCCCATTTATTTCTGTGTTGCCTCACTGTATGTTAACACCAATGGTTACAAAATAACCAAAATGAGCCAAAAGCCACATAAAAAAGTATGAATTATGATTATGATTATGATTATTATGATTATTATTATGGGGAATGTGATAGATCAATGAGAATGGAAAAAGTATTAAAACACAAGGCTTTAAAGTGGAGGAAGCTACATTTGATGAAAATAGAATTTGGAAATACAGATCATCCTTCTACAACGCTCTCTCTTTTCACTTCAAACCTAAACACCAAATACAAAAATAGACAACAGAAAGCCTTTTCATGCCACTGTGGTGTGGAGTGGTAGTCACTTCTGAGTAACAACATTAGAGTAGTGTTTTATAAGTGATTCTGACTGATTTCAGACATGATTTTATATTACAACTGACCCTTTTTAGAGGGATCATAATGATTGTGCTGTGAAAACTACAGTGATTTTCCCACATAAAATGTGCTGTAAATGGCCTATTTACTAAATAAGGTCTTTTCCAGATGTATGTTAGCATTGCATTTACTTATACATAATTTGTTACATTAATGTTGCTAACACAGGTGGCACGTTTAGTGAGTTGATATCAGAGATGAAGAAACAATAATAAAGAATTACCACAAGTCCTTCAGCTGTGACTTCCTGTCTTATCTGATTCACAAAGATGCATTACTACTATGTTAGAATGGAAAAAAACATTTTGTGATTCATTATGAAACTCCAGTTTGACAAATTAGGCCGCTACACTCCAGGCAATTACTGGACACACTTCATCTGTATGTATGCGGAAATGTGGATGCTCATGTACTTCATCTAGACCTGCATCAGAACCACTAATTAGATAACGACGACAGGAAGCCATCACACACAAGCTAAGCCACAAGATGCCAGAAAAAAATGCTACAACCAGGAACACAGGTTCTAGAAGAAAATTAGTTATTTAAGCCACAGCTTCACTTCAGCACTAAATGGTAATTTTTCTTACATGTATTAATAAAAAATCCACTATTTGTATGTAGTTTTAGGAAATAATTCCTCTGGTTATGATTCTTTGGGTATTAAAAGCCTAAAGAAGAAGTAGAAAAGCTGTTTAAACAACATATTGTATTTTCCAATGAGTTAATGTGTAAAACTGTTGGGTTTCTACAATTTTTTTTGTTTAAATATTTTAGAAGTTTTTACATGCACATCAAGCTTTTCATGTACATTAGTTTGTACCCACACAATGAAGTAACACACACACACACAAACACACACATATATTATTATTATTATTATTATTACATTACCCCTCTATCCTGTACTAAATGAAAAAAAAAATCCTAAAGTGTCCACACATACACTGCCATCTTTTAAAACTGTTCTTTGCTTCTTGTAACATCCATCAACATCTGTTTCATTTTTTTATTTATGTTTTGTGGAAAAAAGGTATTTCCATGGCAGTTTTGACAAAATTGTTGTTTTTCCATTAATGAAATATTTCTGCACAATTTATATTTGTGCAATTTCAATGTCAAGGGAAATTGAACTACTTCCAATGGCCAAAAAAGTGTGAATTTATTGAATAAAAAAAGACAGGAAAATATGATTATACTTGAATTTACAAAGCTCAGTCCTGAAATACGATATAGATATAAAAATGTTGTTCCTGTTCGTTTGAACATGTGTTTTCAAACCATTAATTGAAGACAGACAGATATAGATATTTGTAGAATAATAATAATGGTGTTTATGGAGAAACTGTAACATGGCAGGATTCAGATATATCTAACTATGGAGTAGTGCAGACTGAAAAATATTAGAGAAAGATATGATTCCAGTTTTTGATCTATTCAGCTTTAAGCATGGTTGAATCAGCTGTTCCATACATATACATCATTGCTGTAGTAATACTCTGACAGCATTATCTGGATGTATGAATGTAACTTTATACAGATACAACCTTAAACAGATCTATATACTCTCTTACAAGAAATCTGTTTAGTATTAGTCCACGTCATCACTACTGAGGATTGATGACTATCCCAGCCAGAGGCTATTGTATTTAACCTCATTTATTTATTTATTACCCTGAAAGAGGTAATAAAATATTGTTTTTGGGTTGATTTTTTTTGCCTGTTTATCAGCAAACAGAAAAAAATATTGGACCAATTTCCATGACATTTTACGGAAAGGTGAAAAATGTTTTTTGCAGTGATAAGAGACAGGGAAATTCAGGTAGAAAGTGTGCGAGAAGGGTGGGGTTTGTTGAACCTGGCACCAGTTGTTAAATTATTTTCAGAGGTGGATGGTGTTTGGCAAAAGAAAAGGGTTTTTTACCATCCCTGGCTGTGCTAGTCCACATTCAGTGAGTATTCAGCTCTTTTTCTGAAAGTTAAATGTAACCATGGTAAATAAAAAAAAAGTTAAAATCAGTCATGATCCATAATTATCATGATGATAATAACACACAGTGAAGACGTTGTTGTTTTTTTTATCAGTCAGAACATGGCAAATGCCTCAGAACATTCATTCATTCATTCATTATCTGAACCCGCTTTATCCTCACTAGGGTCACAGGGGTCACTGGGGGCCTAATCCAGCTACAATGGGCAAAGGCGGGATACACCCTGTATGAGACGCCAGTTCATCTCAGGGCTGAACATATATAGACAAACAATCACTCTCACATTCACACCTATGGACAATTTTAGATTAACCAATTAACCTATCAGTGCATGTGTTTGGATGGTGGGAGGAAACCGGAGTGCCCGGCGAAAACCCACGCGGACACAGGGAGGACATGCAAACTCCACACAGAAAGGTCTGGTATGGGATTTGAACCAGGGTCCTCAGAACATCTTAGAGAATATTCAGAACAATTATAATGAGACAACCTTATAAAACCAATCTGAATGTGAAAAGACATCAGCAAAAGATTGAAAGATTTTGCATATTTTGGACAATGCGGTCAGATTAAATTTCACCGATCCCTACTACTCTACATCTCTGAAGCAGTAGATCATAGGAGCTGCTTAAGTGGGATGACCCTGAATGTAGCACCTCCTGTGGAAGTCCAGGTAGTGGAGTATACCCTTCCTTTATCTATTTTCCTCTGTTTTTCTCATAGCAGCTCAAAATGTTTTGAAAACTTGATATAAAACCTCCTCCATCTGAAAAAAAACCCCCTGAATAATCAGAGATAACTGGGTCACCAGAGGATGTTAAACATGTTCAAATTGACTCCTCTCTCCAGTATTCTCTGGAGGTGAGCTTTGTTTCAGCCTTCCTTTCACTCTCCTGCAGAGGCTCCACTGTGACAGCACGACTGTACAATCTGTTGCCCCCACCCACCCCCACCCCTCTACACAGTCAGGGCTCCATTAAATTGAAAGCCAATGCAAACTGCCTGGGCTGGCCGTCCTCATTAAGAGGACACCAAGCAGAGGACTGGCAGAAGATCCCAGACACTTTGGAAGCCTAATGAATTGGTACACGCCCCCACACTGTGAAAGTGGTCCGCTCACAACAGATAACAGGATGAACGCTGCCAAGGAGCACCAAGACTGCAATGTCTGGGATCCAGGGGCACAAATGTGATCACTAACCCATGTGAGCTGTCATCATAACTTTACGTACAAAGACACAAACAGACGCATGAAACAGCGCTCACTCCTTTCTGTCCTAATGAGAGATGACCCCCCTGGAGGTTTGAGCCGGTACATACGGAGGTGAGGGTGCTGATCCACCTAACAATGACACCTCACGTTCACACACAGCACCTACAATAATTCTGCATTGAAGGTGATTCAATCGACTCCTTAAGTGAAGTAGAAACCGGGGTTCAGGGGCTGATGGGGGCTCCAGCCAGATGCACTTATGTGAAACAAATGAGTCAGGGTTGAATTTAACAAGCACTCTCCACAACAGTGCTTCCAGCCTTTCTCCCCTGTGCCTGAGCAATTTATCAAAGAACCTGATTAAAAAAAAACAAAACAAAAACACCAGAGGACTATTTAACCTCAAAGGAAGCCGTTCTTTTTTCCTAGTGTCTGTTGTTCAAAAGTTAAAAAGACGGTTTTGTTTTTCAGAAAATCCTGAACAACCCTTTCTTCTCAGAGTATACTGTATTCTTGGCAAGACTGCACACCTTGAGGCATTTCTTTTTTTATGGCCAGTTTGAGACATCGAACGGGAATGAGAACACAACGATTATAGCCATTTTTAATTAACTCCCTTTGGGAGAAATACTGCTAATTGATTTTTTAACCTGTCCAAGACACTCAGTCCATTTGGTCCCACTGCAGACTGCACACATTCATAGTGATCAAGGTAAAGCTAACTTGTTAAGCAGCACAGCCTCATGGGAGAGCTGGTGATGAAGTGGTGATCACACAATTTAATTAGACAACAGTAAATCTATGGCTGGAGCTGCTGAGGTAAGGTGAAACTGTAGCAATGCCAATTAGGGATGAGGACAAGGTACAAATAAGAGCTGGCCAAGAAAAAGACATTTCATACACCAGCATCAAACCATATTTAACATATATTCATAATTATTTACACAAACATGAATAAACTTGCTTTACTGCTGTATAGCTACATCAGAGTCATCCTGTTACCACTGCACCACTGAAGCATCTCCAGTCTTCAGCCGTCCCCTTTTAAAAGCACCTTGTGCAGCACAAATCCTCTCTCCTTTGGGTGCCTACTGGAGCTGTAATTCCTCTCAAAAGCACTGAAAGGACAAAAAATATCCTTGTCTTTTTTTTTCTTGTTTTCACATGTCACCTTGGCTTGGATTCGATGAAACTAAACAAACTAAACTTCAGCTTTTCATTCAAAATAAATCAACAGTTTAACAGTTGTCATCTGCACTATAATAACTCTATAATTTCACACGCAGAGAAAAGCATTTCAACTTTTGATACATTTGCAATACATTTTGAGAGTAAAATGGCTACTCTGTGTGGGAGCAGTGTTGCATTAAGTTCATTTGAAGGATGATAAGTTTTTATATTTCTTTTTTGTTCTAAGAGGAATTCTAGTCACATCTGACCAAAGAATAGCAGCGCTTTGTGGTTTGAACCCCTGATGCAGCTGGATTCGCTATATCGCTTCTTCAAGTGTCTTTGAGCAAATCATTTCCCTCTCCAACACTTCAAATAGAGATGTTCAGTGGATGTAAGGGCTGACTGTTAGGTGTGATAATGTGTCAAGTGCACCTCATGCAGACAGTGAGTTGAGTCAGTTGTAGGTAAAAGCATAGCAAACATAATAACATATCCTGTGTTATTATGAGGCGCAAACTCTCCAACTCATACAGGTAAACAACAGCAATTTCATTTGCATCTTCAGGTTAACACTTTCCTAATATATATCCATTATGCAGCAGTTTGCAGTTTATAGGTGTAGAGGCTAGACTGCATACTAATATTTCCTCTATAAATAAAATATTGCTTAATTTTTATTTAATTTGATCTAAGTAGTGTATTAGGTGAAAAGGATAGAAAAAATATAAGCTTTTGTTTCTAGTCTATTCCTTTTTTTTACAATATAATTATTGTACTGTAGGTGCACTGATTGATGTAGAGATAAAAAAAATAAACAATTATTTCATTCATTCATTACAAGCCTATATATGTTGTGTAAGGTTAATCTAGTTACCTTATGGGCAGGTTAATGCCACGGCCAATCAGAGAGGGTGTTGTTGATATGTGGGTGGGACGTTTTGGGGATACGGCTGCCATGTCGGAAATAAACAGTTAACGAGTAGCCGCTCTCTGTCTCATTATTATGATACAGTAACGTAACATGGTGTCAGAATGAACCTGTACGAAGTTTGGAGAGGAATGCGCCTCCAAGAGTGAAGTTATCCGGACGTACGTAAGACGACGTTAGAGCCGGCGCTACGAAAACAAAAACGAAAGCGGCTAACGCTAGGCTAACAGTGAAGCGGGGAGTTAAAATAAAAACGGAGTGAAATAAAGATGGCAGACGACCCTCCAGTGCCAACGAGCAGTGTCCAACTGGCTCCGCCTGGTAACTTTGACTTCAGTAATGCAAATGAATGGCCAAAGTGGATAAGACGGTTTGAACGTTTTAGAATAGCATCAAGTTTGGATAAACAGTCTGAAGAGTATCAAGTAAATACACTGATGTATACTTTGGGAGATGAAGCTGAAGATATATTGAGTGTTCTACCATTAAGCAGTGATCAGAAAAAGAAATACACAGATGTGAAGCAAGCATTTGAGAACCACTGTGTGAGTAAGAAAAATGTCATTTTTGAGCGTGCACGATTTAACAGACGAAATCAAGAGCTAAGAGAAAGTGCAGAATCATTCATCACTGCAGTCCATAGCCTTGCTGAACACTGTGCGTTTGGAGTGCTAAGAGAGGAGCTTATCAGAGACAGGATTGTCGTAGGACTACGAGATGCAAAGCTGTCCGAGTCGTTGCAAATGGACCCTGATCTCACACTGGAAAAGACAATATCCAGAGTGCGCCACAGTGAAGAAATAAAGAGGCAGCAGCCAGTGCTGCGTGGCAGTATGAATGAGAGACAGTCAGAAAATATAGATGCAATGAATACACGGCCCAAGACCCAGTGGGGCCCTAAAGACGGACACAACCGCACTGCACGTTTTAAGGCAGGACATAAGGACAGAGCCAGGGGCTGTGGACGATGTGGAAATACGACAAGCCACCAGTGGAAGGATTGCCCTGCGAAAGATGCAGAATGCCACAAATGTAAAAGAAAAGGACATTTTGCCCGGAAATGTCGTTCAGCTGGTGGCATTCATGACATCACAGAGGATTCTGCAGGTTATGACCTCAGCTTTCTTGGAGAAGTGATCATCAACATGGACAGTGTGGAAAATGAATGGACAGAAAATCTGGAATTAAATGGAGAAACAAAAGAGATTAAATTAGACACTGGAGCAGGAGTTACAGCTATCCCGGCCCACCACTACTCAACAGACAAACATGGGGCGTTGCTGCTGTCCAAGATTCCCCTGTTTGGCCCAGGCAGGCAGCCCTTGGAGGTAAAAGGGTACTTCAGAGGAAAACTGAAGGTGAGAGATAAACACACTGAACAAGATATCTATGTGGTAAACAAACTAACAAAACCACTATTGGGGCTTCCAGCCATTAAGGCTTTGACTCTTGTAAAGCGAGTGCACACAGTCCAAGTGGGAGAAGATTTCATAAAGTGTTACCCTACAGTTTTCAAAGGTTTGGGGAAACTGTCAGCACCATACAAAATTGAACTGACACCAGATGCCACACCATATGCATTGTCTGCCCCACGTCGAGTTCCCCTCCCACTACGTGACAAGGTGAGGACAGAACTGGATCGGATGGAGGATATGGGGGTGATATCAAAAGTCACACAACCCACTTCATGGTGTGCTGGCCTCGTGGTGGTACCGAAACCAAAATCAAAGGAAAAACTCAGACTGTGTGTAGACCTGACACACTTGAACGCGTGGGTCAAGCGGGAGAGACATATCCTGCCAAATGTGGATCACTCACTAGCGATGCTGACAGGAGCAAGAATCTTCACCAAATTGGATGCCACGTCAGGGTTTTGGCAGATCCCCTTGACCGACGACAGTGCCCTCCTGACCACTTTCATCACTCCATTCGGCCGCTACTGTTTCAACAGGCTGCCGTTTGGAATTTCCTCAGCTCCAGAACACTTTCAGCGTCGGATGACTCAGCTTCTGGAGGGCTGTGAGGGCGTTGTGTGTCATGCAGACGACATTTTGGTGTATGGCAAAGATCAGAATGAGCATGATAAAAGACTGCACCAGGTGCTGATGAGACTTAGCGAGGAGGGACTGACGTTGAATAAGGAAAAGTGTGAATTTGCTAAAAGTAAACTCATGTTTCTTGGTCACAGTCTTTCATCAGAAGGAGTGAAACCCGACCCGGGTAAAGTCAAAGCCATACTGGACATGCCAGAGCCCACCTGCGTTGCTGACGTCAGACGAGTGATGGGCATGGCTAACTACCTGGGCAAGTTCCTGCCTCACCTCTCCTCATATGCACAGCCCCTAACAATTCTTCAGTCAGAGAAGACAGAATGGTGCTGGGGAACACCACAACAAAAAGCTTTTCAGAAGCTAAAATCAGAACTGAGTTCACCCAGGGTCCTGGCTGTGTACTCACCATATGCAGAGACGCGGGTGTCAGCTGATGCATCGTCGTTCGGGATTGGAGCAGTTTTGATCCAGAAACAGCCAGAGAGTGATGACTGGAAACCAGTGGTGTTCATCTCCAGACAACTATCAGATGCTGAGAAACATTATGCTCAAATTGAGAAGGAGGCCTTGGCAGCGACCTGGGCATGTGAACGGCTGCAATCATATCTGCTAGGTATGAGCTTCACAATTGAGACTGATCATAAACCCTTGGTCCCCTTGCTGAGTTCCAAAGCACTGGATGAGCTTCCTCCTCGTGTCCTGAGATTTCGATTAAGACTGTTGAAGTTCACATACAACATTGTACATGTGCCAGGAAAGCAGCTCATCACGGCGGACACACTGTCACGAGCTCCGGTGGGTCACACGGCAACACAGGCAGAGGAAGAGCTGGAGGCTGATGTCCAGATTTTTGTGGACTCCATCAGACAGTCTCTCCCAGCCACTGAAGCAAGACTGCAACAGCTAGCAGAGAAGCAGAAAGATGACCCAGTCTGCAGTGCATTGAGACGGTACTGTCAAACAAAGTGGCCTGACAGAGCTCATTTGCCACCTGAGATCGGTCCCTACTGGTATGTGAGAAATGACCTGTCCATGGCTGGAGACCTTCTCTTAAAGGGACAGAGGATCGTCATTCCCAGCTCCTTAAAAGATGAGATGCTTGACATCCTCCACCAGGGTCACCAGGGGATAGGAAAGTGCCGAGCCAGGGCCCGCCAATCAGTTTGGTGGCCAGGTCTCTCAACTGAAATAAAGAGAAAAGTGGGAAACTGTCCCATATGCATCAAACACAGGACCACACAGAGGGAGCCTCTGTTGACAACTCCTATACCGGACAGACCATGGCAACGTGTTGGAACAGATTTATTCACCTGGGACAAGAAGACCTACCTTGTAGTGATAGACTATTTCTCTCGCTATATTGAAGTAGTGCACCTCCATGTTGCAACAGCAGAAACAGTCATATCAGCTCTGAAGAACATCTTTGCCCGGCATGGAGTTCCGGTGGTGCTCATGTCAGACAATGGGCCGCAGTATGCTTCTTCTCTTTTCGCAGATTTTGCCAGTGAGTATGGGTTTACTCACACGACCAGTAGCCCGCGATACCCACAAGCCAATGGTGAAGCGGAACGAGCAGTCGCCACTGTCAAAGGCTTATGGAAGGAGGGAGGAGACTACGCTAAAGCGTTACTCAGCTATCGAGCCACCCCGTTGGAGAACGGATATTCTCCAGCCCAGTTACTCATGGGGAGACAGTTAAGAACCATACTCCCTCAGGTGCCCAAAACACTGAGTCCACGCTGGCCAAACATCAAGCAGCTCAGGAGCACAGAGACAAGAAACAAACGGAAACAAGAGCAATACTATAACAAACGTCACAGAACACACAAACAACCGGATTTACACCCGGGCCAGAGTGTATGGATCACCACAGAGAGTTCTCAAGGGACTGTTGTTCAGCAGACTGCTGCCCCAAGATCATACCTTGTCAGGACAGAGGATGGGCTGTTGAGGAGAAACCGTTCACACCTGCGAGCAACCCGGTGTCCACTCCCTGATTCAACCAGCAGAGAGGACACTAACTCAGATAGTGCAGACCAACCTGTAGCAGAACCAGATGCTACATATGTTACAAGCTCAGGCAGACGCTCACGTCCGCCAAGACGTTTGGATTTGTGATTTGACACAGTTATGGACTGTGATTGTTAATGTTCTCATGGAAAAAAAAAAAAAGAAAAAGAAGAAAAAAAAAAAGAAATTGTTTAGAATGTTTCTATGATAATCTTCTTCCTTAAAAGGGGGAGATGTTGTGTAAGGTTAATCTAGTTACCTTATGGGCAGGTTAATGCCACGGCCAATCAGAGAGGGTGTTGTTGATATGTGGGTGGGACGTTTTGGGGATACGGCTGCCATGTCGGAAATAAACAGTTAACGAGTAGCCGCTCTCTGTCTCATTATTATGATACAGTAACGTAACAATATATGGTAGCAACAGCTTATTTCCTCATTTTTTTTTCATAAACGAACAATTCTCGAAAGCACTATGTCTTGAACAGCACTAATTGCAGGTCATTATGCTGGCATGAAACAAAGCCTTAAAAGCTATTTACGTTGTAGCCTGATTTTGTCAAACGAAGAGGTTAGAAGGAAACATATGTATAAAGAAATTGTCTATATATGGTGAAAATAATGGACTGAAGTTGCATCATTATCTTACATATATGGTACATTATGATGATAAAAGTGCTGTTTATGTAAAGCATGTACCTGTTCAAACCTCGATTTCCATTGTAACATGAAAAACTGAGTTTAAATAAATTAATGAATAAATAAATAAATAAATAAATAAATAAATAAATAAATAAATAAATAAATAAATAAATAAATAAAAAGTCAAGCACCACATCAATTAATGTTCAAAGAACCACACCCAGTCACTCCCTTAGAATGAATGTATTTAAACATATATACATTAGGCTATGGTTGCAGTTAAACTAATCTCAGTCTGATAGAAGAACTTACCATTTCCAGAGATGTGATTATCCACCTCTCCGTGTCCGACATTCAGAGACGCGTTAACTTGAATATAAAGTCCCACATAGTGTAAAATCCCTATTAGGACTCCAAAGGCTCCCATTGCTAGTGCCGTGTTTGGGGTGGTTGTAGAACCAGTCACATTCGGCGGAAGGTCTGGGTGATGTGTCCCCACCGGCCCTTGACAGTCCTCTCAGACATAAAGCTCGACCTGCAGGGGACAGACGCAGCCTCCACTCGGCTCCGCGGGAGGAGATGATGCGGCCGGAGGAGGAGGAGGAGGAGGAGGAGGAGGCGGAGGAAGAAGCAGCGGAGTGGAGGCAGGTGAAGCGGCTCACACCGAGAGTCAATTAGGCGGAGGGATCTGACACACTGGAAGGAATCGGCGCAAATTTCATCTGCACGCGCACTTTGTTTTAGAAAATGTTCTGAGTTTGAACGGTTTAAATACGATGCTGGCTCCTTTACTCACAGAAACGTGACTTCAGCCAAATGTACAGGATTAAATTTGTTTCTATTACAGGGTAAACTCAGGGGTGTCAAACATAGGACCCTCGGGCCGAAACGGAACCACCAAAGAGTCCAATCCGGCCAACGGGAAGATGCAGATAGAATCAGAGTGTATTTTTTTCAATTCTTTTGATTTTGCCTTCATATCTCTCCTTAAAAATGTTTAAACCCATTAAAACCCAATGCTACTTTTGAGGTACTTCCCAATTTAATTTTCCCACCATTTCTTCCCTTTTAACTGATTTATCTTTTTTTTTTTTAAATATATTGTCTTCTTTATTTAGCATTTTTTGGTGAACATTTTCTAATATTTAACTCATAGATTATGTAGGTGTTCATTAAAACTCACAGTAAATACAAAGTTAATTATATCAAAACTGAAAAATTAAGAAAAAGTCACTTATTACTTACTATATTGCAAACTTAGCAAGGGATAATACATGGAACACGAGTTACTATCAGAAAAATATTCCCCGACAGTTGTTCACTCCGAACTACCTGCGGAGTGATATAGTACAGTGAATCTGAAGTGACAAAACCCATTGCCATGGGAAGCGGGTGTCAACGGTGCAGCGGTAGGTTATCGAAAAAAAGTGAACGGGACGTTTTAGAGGGACGTTCTAGAGGGACGTTCTAGAGGGCCGTAGAATAAATGTAAAAATAAGTATGTCGAATCGCTGTCATTGATTCAACTATGGGTTTTAGTGGTGCATTAATGTTGACAATGACATTGTTTTTATAGTCACTTTCCTACTGTAGGAACCATTTATACTTCCTATAACCTTTTCACCCTTTCCCACAGCATAGGAACTATATAGTTCCTAGAACCTTTTTACTTCCTCCTGGCAGGCAGGGTCTTTATTAGTTCTCCAGGAGTTTGGTGTTTGGTGATTGGTAGAGCTGAGACCATGCCTATTTCTGCATTTCCTCATCTTGCAGTACCGCTACCTTTAAAAGTCTGTGTAGCGTCAACTGTGTGTTGGAAAGAAAGTAATAAATAAACGGACAGATGATGATGATGATATTTTTTTTTTTGCGTTAATAAGGATGTGTATGTGTGATGCACCCAAATATGTGCAACCACATTTGGTCATAGTATAATATAAATGTGCTCTGATAATTTAGAGCATTATTTCACATTCATGAAAGGTAGTCCTGTATAAATAATGGTGAGTAAAGGTAGGGTGAGCATTTGTCCAGATTTTGTCCAGACAGACGGCTCTAAAACTGGATTGGCTACACATCTATCATGCGTCCTCACTTTTCACATTTTGTCCTTAGGTTCTTAGGATGAAATGTAAAAAGTGACAACGCGTGACAGACGTCCAAACAGTCTGGCTTTAGACCCATCTGTCCAGACAAAATCCGGACAAATGGTCAACCTAGTACAGGATTATTAGCAAGTGGAACCTTTAGCGCTGTGGTCGAGGTGGCCTCTTGTGGACCCATTTCCTGTTGCATTTCAGGCGCTTCTGGGTACCCAATGTGGGTGGAAGTGCCCGATTCATCCCTTTGCAGTTTGTTTACATTCTATCACCTCAGGGTGGCGTGAGAGAATTATCCAGAGAGCTTGTCAGTAAGACAAGTTTTTACCTTAAATAAAACACTTTGAATAAAACAGCATGTGTCATTGTGCACATGCGCAGCATACACAGGGCCCACATTGGGTACTTCCACCCACATTGGGTACCCACACTACTCCTGTCCTTGATCTCAGACTTTACTTTTATTTTACAGATCAGTATTTTGTTAAAATAACAAAGAATGAAAGCCTTAAGATTCATATTAGTTTTGTATTAGTTAAAAATAATGTTGTTGTGATTTGTAAGTTCAGTTTTGTGGAAATGAATTTAGCCGTGGGAAAGCTATACCATATGGTGCAGAGTCATGCAGGAATTCATACAATTATTGTGATAGTTTGTCTATTCGCACTGAATATATGATATTTCACTATGATTTGTGCAGCCAGGGTTATATGTTTAATATATATTGCTCCGGTGTGTTTTGCAACGCCTCCTGATATGACTTTACTTGTGTGTTAAGAACCCTGACAGTATTATATCTTTATTTAATGTTAAACATAAAATGTAATGTTAAATGCCTTAATATGAGAATATGTGTTTTTTAGGTTGTAAAATTGTTTAAAGCAGCAACCTATAGCTGAGTTAAGATACATTCTAAGGTGCTTTATGCAAATTTAAAGAGTCTTACGCACTTACATTAAAGCCCAGATGACTAATTCTACGTTTTGCACTGTCCATAGAAACCAATGAATTATTAAAGGGTCCTGTATGTAGTATAAAGAGTCAACTGAAAGTGTAATTAACAACAAGTGGTTTTATTCTTTTTGTTATAATCGTCATCACTCCTGGGATTCGTAAAAAAAATATATTTTCTTCACCTGACATGTTGTTGCAGAATGACAGGAATAATGTTAAAGCAGAGTTAACTGTTTACATGGCAGATGAATTATTGAATTCAGACTTAAGATCGGAATAAACCAGTGACTTTATTCTGAATTAAGTTTCTTTTGGGATTATTATTTTCAATTGGAATTGGGGGTTTACATGGTCATCTTAAAGCGGAATTAACATTTATTAGGAATTAAACAGGAATAATAACTCCCATGAAAACAGGGCTACAATAAATTCTGTTTTTATAGTGTATCACAACTTTTGTTTTACATTTGCTTTCGAAATGATTAACTTCACAGTATTAGTTTGACAACTTGATTGTCAACACTTGGAGACTCGCAGTTTCAGCAAGGCTCCATCCTGCTGTTATGTCATCTTCAATTGTGCATGTTGCCAGGACACGCCGGTGCACCCAGGGACTCTTCAGCATTAACAGTCATGGGTGTTGATCTCATTTTAGTTTAGGTGCCACCTGCAGCTCAGTGTGAGCTCAAGAAGAATGACATGTACCTTTGTACATCGACTGTGCTCTGCGAGTTGTACAGTAGTGCACATGCATGAATAATAAACTGAGACATTATTGCTAAAATGTCACTTTTATTCATTATTATTATATTTATTTGCAGTTGTTTCTAGGTTATTATGCTATAATTTTACTGGGATAGCTTGATTGAGACAAAATTGTACGATATATATAGAAATTAAAAATTGTAAAATCATTTATGACTTTGGTCCATAAGTAAAATGCTTAAACAGTTTGGGTCCAAATCTAAAATTCTGAGAATTTGTAGGATAATTATTACTTAAAATCTTTAAGGGGTCATCTTCGTCTCATAGATAACAGTAAAGTTGGTCATGTTAGCAGAACCTGTTAACAACAACCAAATGGTGGCACTGAAGAGTGCCTTTTTTGGTGGCCCATATAGGGGCAGATGGTGGGCTGGGAATTACTGTTGGATAAGACTATCTCCACTGTCACTGGGTGTAGTCATCTGATTTGTCAGGAAAGTTCTTTGGTAAAACTAAGTGCAGAATTTAGCATATTTTGCATTTTCTTTGGTTTTGCTGGACTACTGTATGTGCACATGAAGAAGTATAGTACATCATGGTGGAAAAAATATTAGACCACCCTTGTTTTCTTCAAATTCTTGTTCATTTTAATGCCTGGTACAACTCAAGGTACATTTGTTTGGACAACTAACAATAAACAACAAAGATAGCTCTTAAAACGTACATTTTCAGAGCATGGTTTCAACAATGACATAGTGTCATTAGCTATGTCTTTGTACTGATAAAACCAGTACAATGTCTGCTTCAGTCACATGATACATACTGGACTTTGCACCTGATTGCATAAGTTTTTTGGTTTGTTTAAGTTTTGATGGACTAATATTTTTTTCTGCGACTGTAAAATGACCCAGATATTTGTCAAAACGTACTATTTTTGGTGTGTAGTTGCAGCTCGGTTCTTTTTTATTCTTTCATGTTGGAAGGGAAGTTTTCACTGTGATAGAGTTTGATAATTTCTCAACCACATGATTAGAATATTCACCTCTATTCTCAGTTTGTTGCAGTCTTCCTCTTCACCATCAGTTAATGTTAAATGTTTGCATTTGTACATGTAGATGTGTAGATTGTTAGTGTATATATTATACAGGATTTACTTTAACCTCTGATCTTCCATATTGTCTTAATCTGTGGAATATCAAGTCAAATAAATACCCTTTTCACAGTCTATTGTTGCCTTTTAACAGAATATTTTCATTTTCAGCTCAAGCTGAGATGATGTTTCCAAAATAATCACCTCTTGAATTTAGGTCAAAACCATTTTATCTAATGGGTTAAAGTGTTGTTTTGATTTGCGTCCAAATGTGATCATCCATCCATTCATTTTCTGAACCTGCTTTATCCTCACTAGGGTGACTGAGGTTGCATGGAGCTGACAGTATCCCAGCTAATTAAGGGTGGAGGTGAGGTTCACCCTAATCTTGTCTCCAGTTGATCGCAGGGCTGAACATACAAAGACAAAAAATCACTCTCACATTAACACATATGTGCAATTTTAGGATAACCAATTAACCTATCTGTGTTCAAATTTGCCAATGAGAATCTGTGTGTTAACCCTTTAACTCCTGAGACGTTGACAGTTCCAGTCAAAAAATAATAAAATAAGTAACAATAACAGCCAAAACTGTATAATAAACTAACAAAACAATAAGTAACATGAACAAAATAAGACACAAATGGCACAAAAGTGAAGAAAAATAATGAAATATAATATTGAATATAGAAATATCAAACAAAAAATAAGGAAGAAAATGAACAAAAACTAGTAAATATTTACAAAACCAAAATGAAGTATAGATAAATAAATAAATAAATAAATAAAATTGTAATTTGGTTCCAGTAGTTTTAGTTTTGGCTTTTTCTTTTTTTTCTAAATCAGTTGCTTTATTTCCATATTTCCATACATCAGACCCATGAATAAAACTAAAATCAGAGTTTCTGTATATTGAAACTAAACCATCCTTTCAGAACGCGTCATCGCTAACACATCAGGAGCTAAAGGGTTAAATAGACTAAACAGTGCAGGTTTGATGCTTGGTCATAGATGCATTAGAGCAGAAATTAGTCTTCAGCAGGATGTTTATGAATGTATTTTTAGATTCACCTTCATGTAACTGTGAGGGTTTGATACAGGCCTGTGGTGAGTGGTCTAGGTCTGAAACACAACTGGACTCGGGGGGGGGGACAAGTGACCCTTGTTATTAACTAGTGTTGTTTTTCCTCCCTGTTTAACATCCATAAAATTCATATTATGGCTAAAATGTGCAGAGGAAAAGATTAGTCTTTGTATTGTTGTTGTCACAGATAAGAAAAAAATATTCTCAAAGCAACAGTGATCAAAAATGGGTATTTTATGCTAACCACTCATTTTCATTTATGGTAAATTTACTTCAAAACAAACTTCAAGACTCTTTTGAATTTTTTTTTTAATTAACACGGTAAATAAATGCTGTTACAAAAAGCCCACAACATGTTTTTATTTGTATTAAAACTGTTTTAATCATCTTGGATTGGCTATATATACATCTGTTTTTGCCTCTGTGTATAATTAATAATTATCAAAGGCTACAGAAGCATTTATCCTGCTGACTTTCCATCTGTGCAAAATCCTGACACATGGAGTTCACAGCATGCATTGTAAGATTTTTTGGAGAAAATGCTGAACATATTTTAAGATTATACTTTGAACACAGCTGAACATTTATGGCAGGTTCATATAAGTTGTATTTCCAAGCATGTGGAAGGATAAGATAATTTAATTTGTTCTGGTATTAATGTCTGAAAAGACACCAGCTGTCTTTTGGAGGTGTTGGCAAAACTAAAAACTAAAGCCAAACTGTCAAAAATCCTGTTGTTTTTACAGGGAACAAAACTGGCAGCTGTGGTTGCCAGAATAATGCTGTAAAAAACACATCATACTGTAAACACATTAACTGAGTAACATGTAGATTTTACATAATAAACATATAATTTTAAACACTAAATTGATTGCACCTTATATAGACATACATGGTGCCCTAAGTGTTTTCTAAATCCATCAGGACTAAAGTGGGAGTAATTCAGGATTTAGTGTTTTCAGAGCTTTGCAAGGACACATTGACATGTGAACAGTTACAACTAGGATTCAAACTGCCAACCTTTTAGTCACTGGACAACCTGCTCTATTAACTGAACCATAGCCACCTGTTAAACTGTTAAATGTTTACTTCTTTATTCGTTTTTTGTTTTGTTTTAAATACCAAATAAGCTGTTATTTTAACACTGTGGTTCTGTCATTTAACCCTGTGATACACACTGGTCACTACAGTGGACAGTTATTCTACAGCTGTTCTCTTGTATATTCATGAGTTTTTATTGTTTTATTTCCATATCAGTCAGTTCATATCATTACTGTAACTGCTCTGTTTTTAATACCTGGTCTGCACTAATATATTTACCTGTAAATCAATTGATTGTTGTTATTACATTGTAATTAACAGTCTTTTCTTAAACAAAGACTGCAAAAATGTTTTATTTCATTATATATCATCATAATATTGCTTATTAAATGCACATTTCTTTGCTTCAAAGATTAAACACATGTTTTCCAACTGAGTGGAAATTTTTGTAATTCCATAAAAATTAGGTTCATTAAAAAGATTTCAATCACATGTTTTTTTTTTCATTCTTAAATAACAATAAAAACACTTGGGAAAAAAAAAATTTGACTAAGGTTTTAATAATTAATGTATCAAAGGGTTAAAGGGCAACCCATTGTTTTTCAATTTACAGTTTTGTTTTGTCTAAAAAAATATAAATACATAATTTCTTCATACAAATCTGATTTTGTAAACCTACTCTTCTTGTAAAAACTACAACAACATTTGATTTAATCAGCACAAAAATCTTCTCAAATAAACAACTTTGTATTTTCACGTACATTTTTTGTACATTGCAATTTCGCAACTTTTTTCTGTGAAATTACCTTCGATTTTTTTTTACAGTGCATCTACAGCTAAAAGCTTCTGACCTTTACATTGTGACACGAGCAGACAGAGCTATTTGAGGAGCTAAAACATCAAATCAGAGCTAGAAAAGAAAATCGGTTAACCTGCGAGGTCGTGGAGAAACCCCACAATTTTCACTCTATGGAAGGTCAGAGGTAAGCTCTTACAATTGTTTATTTTTATTTTTTTTGTGTTGCCTTCTCTGTGTATCTGCCACGTGACTCAAACCAGGAGAAATAAAAACTGAAATTGAAGATGATGTGTGTAGAAATGAGCCCCTAAGATGGACACAACACCTGCCCGGTAGCTGTGAGCTCAGCATCACCCCAGAACTAACTGCTTTAGACATCCACAGCCAGAGATGAGGTGTGTGTCTGTGTGTGTATATGTGTGTGTGAGGGATGATGGCTATACAGCGCAGGGGCTGTTAAATGTAAAATGAAGGAAGAAAACTGGGAATCTGACCGGAGAGTGAATTTCAAACCCGACAGCTTCCACAAAAGCTTCACTGCATCCATTATTTATTGAGCTTCCTTTGACACATTCAAAAGCCTCTTTACCTGCTGCTTTTAAATAGAAGAACAGGGGAACACGTTCATCTTTCACAGCAAATTGATGCAATCACTTGAGAATGTAGAGGGAGAGGGTGGTGTCAGAATAATTGAAAAATTAAATGGGAATTAAACAGCTTTTTGTTGTTGTTGACTGGTGATTTTTTTTAAATTCTTTTCTTAATTATATTCACTTGTCCTTTGGAATAAATACTACGACCTGCAACTGAAAATTAAATGAACCTTTAACGCATCCTGCTGATACATTATACCTGTAGATTAAAGTGAACATAAAGACTCAGTTATTTAATCTTTAGCAGCAGTTGAATGGATGCCATAAGTTTTTTCTTATATAAGTTTTGACTGTGTTAATGTCTAAAACATCTAGATTATTGCTTTTTAGTGTCTAGTGCATGCACAGTTTAGAAATAGTCCATAAGTAAAACCCCTGGATGCAAAAGTTACTTCAGTTTAGTGAGTATGTACAAACTAATATCAGCAGAATGTACACCATGAAATAAAAAGTTGTCATTATTCAGAATGGCTTCTTTTAATGTCTTATATTATAGAACATTTTAGTTTTGAAGCCCTCTACCTGTGCAGTGTGACATATTGTTTCTTGAAAAACCTGATTGTTTTTTTACAATAACATACATATAATACACAGATAACCCACCAGGGAGGAGGATGTCATTCACCAAAGGCCTTTCTAGTGACACTACAAAATGGTCATTGATAAGGAAGGAGGCAGAACATTCCCAACTTTGGAAAGGAGTTAACAATTTGTAATGAGAAGGAAAAAAAGGCAGAGGCACTCTGAGATTTTCAAAAATATATATCAACAATGTATTTAATGAAACAATGTAAAAGCTAAAATCACATTCACCTACGCATTGTGGCCAAGGGCCTTCATCAGGGCATACACAGAAACTAACCTTAGGTGAAATGTTTAAGTAGGCACCTAAGGGTGTCAAAAGGGGGTGGAGTCAGTAATTATACTGGTGGAGCAGGCAATTAAAAAAAAAAAAAAAAACATGTTAAAAAAAACACACTAAAAATACAGTTATATATTCATAAAATACTACTATATAAAATACTATTAAAATTTTTCTAAAAAAAATAATAATACCATATTTAAAAAAACTTTAAAAAACTTTCTAAAAAAATAAATAAAAATAAATGAATAAATAATAATAATAATAAAAATATTTAAAAATATAAACATTCCTTTAAAAATACTAAGAGGGAATTTTTTTTTAATATTTTAAAAACTAAAAACATCAGAAACACACTTGAGTACATACATAATAAAAATATATATACACATCATAAATAGAGGGAAAAAATCACAGTCTTCATTCAGGCCTGGATAGGAGGTTGCCCTCAGCTTTCAAATCCAAAAAGTCTCTCTCTGAAGAAGGGTCTGAAGGTGGTCTCCACCTCTGAGGGGTTTGGGGACCACTTCTATAACAATCACTCTAAGGGAAGAAGCAGAGGGATGTCCAACCTGGTGATAGTGTAGAATATAAAATACAATATTACAATTTGTAATATTGTATTTTTGTCTATTCAAAAATAATAATATTTGTCCATTGCGAGACTAAGTATAAAATATGATGCAAAACTGAACTCATAAATGGTGATTGATGATTGAAAAAACTTCCTTTCTTTTTTTCCCTTCTATGTTTAGTGTCTCACACAGAAGAAAAAAAACACTTTTATTTTAATACAATAGTTATCAATTTTTTTAAAAGTAATTTGACCATCACATAATAGTAGAATTAATCTTTTTTTTTTTTAATTTGTTTTAATATTCAAAAATAGTTACATTCGAGGAAAAACTGTACAAACCAATGAAATTAAATACAACCCTGTATTCCATTGATTAAAAGATGGATTGCTATGTTCAACATCCAAATATATAAAATATAATAATTGCATTTAATACGTTAGTGATTTAAAACATATTCTAAGATTCTCAAAGAGCCATTAACACTTTAACACACTTTCAAAAATCTGCAAATATGAAAAGTATATTTTCTTCTTTCATTATATTTACCTTTATTGCAGCTTTGACAATAACTGTCAGTAGATAGTGGGTTTGTTCTTGCATAATTCCTTGCATGTCTATAAATGTAATCTCTGAATGTTAAAAATCCTGAACACTGTATATTGGAATAATAGAACCATGGGAAAATGTTTGCATAAAACAGCTTTTTATTTTTTTTTCCAAAGCTATATGTTAAATATGGAATACAGTACTTCATGAATATTAAACCCAGCACAAAGCTTTTGATGCCATATCACTGCAGGTTTAGTGCATAAGATGAAGGTTTAAATGTGGGCACAGGCGTTTGTGCTCATTCATTCCCATTTTTCAGATCCTTTAGTTGATCCTCAGGGATTTAACTCCAAAGGCTTTTAAATCCTGAGGCATCTCCACTTCTCTCACTTTATAGCCAGGCTTTTTAGCATGTATAGTTGATAGCAAAGGTATCACCTACAAAAGCACGGCTATTTTGTGAGTCAAATGTAGGAAAGTGTTGCTATACCCTGGCAAAAACGTGCAGGGCTTACACTCAGAGAAAAGTGTACCTCTCGGGGGTCAAGTGGAGGAGAAAACTGACTTGAGCAGTGCACACCTGCTTCAAAAGACTGAGCTCAGAACTCTCATGAGCCTTGGTAATCACCAGGTTTCACAACTACTATGCATCACAAGTAGAAAACTGGAAGAACTTTGAATCGGTATTCTTATTGCATCTTTAGTACAGCACTTTGTATGCAACAATAACTGCTTCAGCTGTAAAACAGAAGGATGCACAGGAGAGGAAAACAATAAAATAAAACATCTGTGATGGGATGCAAATTTAGTGTGAGGAGAAAATGTTATTAATTTTTTACAATGAACAGAACCATCTTTCACCCACTATTATTTCATTATTTTGTTTTGCTTTTTAGCATTGGCTACTGCCACAGTACTGTGCTATGAAATATTGGTTTGTCTATTGCCACAGAGCCAATTAAATGTCAGTGTTTTTACCAGAAGAAGTCATGGATACTATTCCATGAAGTCATTAAAATAAGAAATTAGAGATAGTAAATCGTGTTAAATAAGAATTGTTGTTGTAAAGGCTTTATATGTTGTTGTGTTATAGTGTTCTTTGTTCTATGTGATAGTGTGTCGTACTACTTCAAAGTTATGTGTTACTTCAAAGTTTGAATATTGTGCTCCAAAGTCTGTGCTCTGAACGTTGTCCCAGTAGTTGATTTACTTGCCACTGCCTTTGGCACTTGGCCCCCAATTTGAAAATTGCAAAAAAAAAAAAAAGTGGTTATGATCAAGGATCTAACCAGAGTCTTCTGCGTTTCAGTTCAAAGCAACGCTTATGAAGCTAAATCTCCACTGTCCTTTGACCTGACCTATTTGCTATCTGAATGCCTTGGTACTTTTTGAGACATAATGTTTCCAAATGTGACAAGTTATTGAGGGTGTCGATTGATTGGTAGACAATCCAGTATTTCATCCCACAATACTGGATTAATAGCTCCTTATTTTATTTTATTTGTTTTTTGCTACATGCAATCAAATCTATTTACTTCTGGATATTTCATCAGTATGAATAAAGTCTCAAAAACATCAATGCACCTGTTTATAGGTTTTGCTATTTTACTTCACAGAGACAGAAGTGACAATGTCCTGCTTCACTGCAGGGTAATGCTGTTTAAAATCATATACAACTTAATGTTTTGTGTGTTGTTGAAAAATGATGGTCAATTTTCAGCTGTCAAACAACCATAGTGCAAACTGTCAGATTCACTTTTTGTGGTATCATCTGATGCCATGGGTCTGCACTTTGTCCTTCATGAACATTACCTTATGACACGACTTCTCAACAGGCGGAAAGTGTTTTCACACTCCACAGGATTCATCACTTTTCATTCGGGCAGATCGTGGGGCAGTCTCTCCCCTTTGTCTCTACCTGTCAACTCACTGACTGTCTAGGAAAAATTATATGATGGCAAAAACCTTACCACCATTTCCTGGATGGGTGGATATGACTTCACGCTTCAGTAAATCTTTACCGTTCATCCCTGGTACAATTTTAACTGGATGTCGCCGAGAAGCGAAGATGTCAACTAGCATCTCTGCAGAAGCAGGTGCGGCACATTAACCATCTTTCCGTTTACCGCCTTCCTCCTGGGGCTAATGTGGCTTGACGGAAACATGCAATGAATAAAGATAGATTTGGTAGTGGAGGTGATGAGTGAATTCTGCATCAAATGTAGATGAATAGTGTTGCAGAGTCAGATAATATTTAATGAAAGAGTTAAAAGCTTCTTTTTTTTCCTGAAATCATTGGAGCGTGAATTTATATGATAGATAATGAATAACCAGCTTTAATCAAACAAGACTTAAAACAACATGAGTCTTTTGTTGTTTATATATATAGTATAAGCGCCCCCTCGAAATGTACTTAAATTGGCTGTAGTTCGAACATACAAACACCGATTTGCCTGAAGTTTGACTCTGATGTCTGTGCCCCGGGTCAACACCTGTTTGTCATACGAAATTGTTATTTCACACTATAGTGCCCCCTACAGATTCATCAATTAGATTCACCATTAGTAAAATGGCAGTACAATCAGACATACGAACACGGATTTGGCTGAAATTAGACTCAGACGTCTATCTCTCAGTGCTACACCAGTTTATCAATAGAAATTGTGATTTGGCCCTATAGCGCCCCCTAGAAAATCTCCTTTACTAAAATGGCATTTGATCGGGCATACAAACACTGATTTGGCTCAAATTTGACTCAGACGTTGCCTGGGGAGGTGGTCGCGAGGGACGGAGAAGGCCTTTGTATATATATATATATATATATATATATATATATATATATATATATATATATATATATATATATATATATATATATATATATATATATATATATATATATGTGTGTGTGTATTTACAGTATATATATCCAATTGTCTCTGGAGTCAATAGTTTTTTGTAAAATTCCTCCTATGTGGACTCACAATGTCTGGTAGTCCGGACAAGTTAAATCTTTTCTGGCTATTAAACGGAGCAGTGTTAATATGCCCTCATTAGAGAAAGCTTTTTGCACAGGAGGTGATGCAATCTTCTTTGCTCTCACACTCGGCAGCCCTTGGCATTTCAACACAGTGGGCGCAGATTGCAGTCAACTGCTTTTTAATCTTCTACCAATTTTCATCAGTACAGCAAGCTCGGCTTCTCTCGAGTCCACTTTTGCTTCCCACTGGCAGGCTAAGTGACCAACCTTTTGACCAGTCACACAGTAGCTACACACTCTAAGCTCCCTGTATTATCGTTTCCCTTTAATAACTCATGCTAACAACCAGAATAAGTATAAAACTAGACTTATATAAACTGCAAAACTGTAAATACTTTAAAGACATTTGCACAAAATAAATGTTCAAAAGCACACCCACTGTTGTGAGATTATTTTGATGATAAAAACATTTAAGGCAGATTTACTTAAAAAAGAATCACAGATCACAGCCAAAGTGAAGTGTCTGATTTTTCTTCTGTTTAGTACCTGGTGTTAATAAAAGAAAATATGAAAATTAAAAAAATTAAAATGAAACTGAAGGAATATTGCAGCGTAGATTGAGTAGTTAAGGGGTTTACAGTAGTATCTTTTCTTATAAGTCTGTCTTAGGAGAAAACAGGCTGCCTGGATAACATAGTATGTGTTTTGGTTGTGAGAGGCTGTTAGTTATATAATAATCTGTCTGAACATATTTGTGTGTGAAACCATCCTTGGAGCGCAGTTATCACTCGCAGTTATTATGTTGTATCAAGTCTCAAGAAGAATGAAACAACATATTTATAAAACCTACACTTGTATGTGGAAATTTCTCTGGGGGATAACTTTACTTGTCCCACTCAAAAAGAAATTATAAAGCCAACCCTTCAGCAACATCAACCTGAAATTAATGTATTTTGATGTCATGTTGAACTGCATATGGAGTTTATTACATTACATCCCATTGGACATTTCATAGAATATAAATTAAATTAAGCATCTGTCCTGTGTTCATTTTCCTTTTTGTATACACTTTACATCTCTGATGGGTGGAAATCAGCCCAGATAGTGAATATCAACACCCTCTGTGGCCTTTAAATATAGATACATGTAAAATAAATGAATAAAAATAACCTATTTTGCATTTAAAATAATAAATGAAGGTGTCGTGTGTAATGCACATGATATAAATGTAGAGCTCCAATTATTAGTGGATTGGTGAGACAGTGTAGAATCCTGCCGTGTGTTTGTTCTCTGATGACTACATAATACAAAAGGAGAGACTACAATTCAAGAGACATTATGCAGACTCAATTAATTTTACATTTGCTGGCATGTGCAGCTACTTAATCCCATCACTATAGCCTGTTGTCATGACAACTCTGTTATACATTGACTTTGTCTTTGAAAGGAGGCAGGAGGTTTGACATTGAGCACTGACAGTTGATGAAATTGACTGTTTACAATGATACGATGAATACGATGTTGGGAATTTGTGATCTGTACTCCTGCTGGAAACATTGTGTAAATATAATGCATACGCATGATTAAATAATCATTTTACTGTATATGAACTTCATATACAGCGGTTGTGGTGCAGTTGGTAGAGCAGGTTGCGTCCCACCTCTGGCTGTCCCCATATCGAAGTGTCCTTCGGCAAGACACTGAACCCTAAGTGTCTCCCAGTAGGGTCAGTGTATCGGCAGCAGCCGTCTACTGGTGTATGAGTGGGTGAATGTGAGGAATTGTAAAGCACTTTGTGTACCCACTGGTGAAAAAAATGCTATATAAGTACATTAATTGTTTTTCATTTTGCATGAGGAAACAGACTCAAGACAGAAGTGAATATATGTGTCATGTGTTTGTCCAGGTTGGGTGGTGTATTAGCCTAGTGCTAGCAGAATCTGTGACTAATGTATGCTTTGTGTTAATGTGGTATTTTAAGCTGGAAGTGTTTTGGTGAAAAGAAACTGTCAACTGTTCTGTGTCTGTGTTTTTCTGCTCAAATTTACCACAAAAATACATGCTGAAACTAAAGAAGCAAAATGAGAGTGCACACCTCCGCTAAGGTAGACCCCCCCCCCACCCCGTGAATCACCTCCAAAATCTAATCATTTCCAGATCTCTCTATTACCAACCTACCCTGAAAATTTCATCAAAATCCGTCCATAGGTTTTTGAGTTATCTTTTACACAATCAAACAAACATCCAAACATAACCTCCTTGGCAGAAGTAACAAAAAACACAAAGAAAAAAATATACAAAAGATGCTAAAATTCATTAACATTCACAAAAATCAAATAAACTAACAAAAAAGGGATGAAAATTCTAAAACATTCAAAAACTCTTTTAAAATATATCACAATCACTCTGTGTTCCTCTCAGCCTTCCTCTGGTTCTGTCCTCCTGTTTCTTATTTATTCATCATCACCTCAATATTTTAATTCTCCTCTTTCCTTCAACCCTTTTGGAGTTATTTCACTCTCTACCTTGTCTTCCACAGCACAGACGCCCAGATACTTGCGAGCCCTGGTTCTCATTTTGGACTCTTTCATGGACTAAGGTTACAGTTACAGTTAGTTATTTGGCAGGTACTGCTCCTTCACTTCTTCTATGACCATCAGAATGTACTTTACCAGCCTCAGTGTGTAGCCTATAAATATGTGATATATGAGCAACACTATAATGAATGTAAAATCACACATTCAAAACAAGCCAAACTTCTGCTAGCAACATATATTCACCCATACACACATACACATCAAGCTCAGGCCCAGCAGCATGCTTGTTGAAATCAACCAATTAATATTATTTACACTGGTTGCTCTTGAGAAAGTTGAAATCGCACTTATAACACCACAGTGGTTAAATATGGTCCACAATAGAGATTCTGAAATAGCAACATTAAAATGTTCCTACAGTGAAAATAGGCATTGACTTGTACTCTATTGTTATTACCTCCACCAAGGAGGTTATGTTTTTGCCTGTTTGTCTGTTTGTCTGATAGTTAGCAAGATAACTCAAAAAGTTATGGACAGATCTTGATTAAATTTACAGGGGAGGTTGGTTATGGGGAGATCTGGAAATGATTAGATTTTGTTGGTGGGGATCAAGATAACTCAAAATCTTATTGATGGATTTTGTGTCACAAGGAACAAATTATTCAATTTTGGTGGATATCTAGAAGAGATCCTGGATTCTGCATCACTTAGAAATTTTACATTGTGGAGAATGGAAAATACGTTTCAAAGTTACCATTAATTGTTTACCAAAATTATCAACCTACCCTGTAAATTTCATCAACATCCGACCATAACTTTTTGAGTTATCTTGCTAACTAACAGACAAATAGACAGACAAGGTTCGTGCTCTCAGAGTGCTTTTCTAACTTTTTTTTTTTTTTATTATTTTGTCACAATATCAGCATGAAATGACCTGACCCCCCCCAAAAGTCTATCTCTTTGGGGGGTTCTGGGTCTTCAATGAGAGGTATAGTACCCCCAGTACCCCCTGGAATTCGACCTATGGTTACAGTGTTGCTGTTACCTTGCCTTGTTTACTTTCTGTTTGTTTGACTGAAATAAAGAGATTAACCACATTACATCAGTCTGCATTTGGGTCCTTCGCACAACTCGTCTTTTGTCATTGTAAATAAGAATCTGTTCTTAATGAATTGCCTGGTTAAATAAAGATTAAATAAAATAAAATAAAAATTAACAAAACAATTATAAAAAAAAAACCACACACAAAAAAACATGATAAAAGATCCAAAACATACGCAAAAATATGAATATATATAAAATTAACATGTTTATTTAACACTTTCAACAAAACAACTGTTCCATTAAATTGCTTTAAAAGGATTTTTTTTTAATTGGATGAATCATGATGCTGTAATAATCAGCATTAAAGCATTTGTTTTAACAGCCCTAAAAAAAAAAAGACAGTCAGTATATAAAATGTATGAGAGGGAATGTGTACAGTGTCTCTCATGCCCATGTTTTGTGATCACACACAGACAGAGAGGACAAGCTTGAGTCTCCCTGGACTGGCTCAGCGTCATTCTTCTAACAGATGGGTTTTTATTACAGTTTCATGTGCAGCCTTGCCAAGCTCACCCAGTAATCTGGCATGTACTCCAAACTGCCCCTCTGCTGAATTCATGTGCTTTGTGAACAACAAGGGCTCTGGTAGTTTTGTGCCAACCTGTAGCTTAACAGCAGGGATCGGTACGGTTCCAACTTTGTGAGAAAATGCAGAACAGGCAGCAGAGCAGTGATGGCCATGGAGTATTATTCCAAGTCTGAAAGTTAATGGCTTTGTGTTTTCCTCTGAAACTTAAGTGGCTGAGCTGCTGAAGATGGCAAAATATCTTGGCCATTCGATGACAAGAAAAGGGCAGAATTGAATGTTTACATGCACTGTATGAATATATGAATAATAGATGTGGGAACAAATCATTCATTTTAAAACTGTGTAGTCTGTTATAGATGTAAACCAAGGTCATAAAGAAAACTCTGTGTCCCTGCTTCCTTTGTTTTCTTGTGGAAAATACACACCAGTGCTTCTCAAGTATTGTAATGTACTTTTTTTTAACCAAGTACCCCTGATTTTCGCTGCAGTATTTTTGACTGAAAAAGAATTGTTCTTGTGCCAAAGGTTTTAAAAAGTTGTTAAAAAAAAACACATTACAACTGTAATGTATAAAAAAATACATTTTGTGTCTAAAATATAAACTAATAAGGCTCCTCTTTCACTGATAACAAAAAGGAATAAATTGGTCATTAAATAAAAACATAACCTTTCATCACTTAGCTACTGAAATAAAGTCATTTTGAAAAATAAAAAAATAGAAATAGCTTGAACAAGATAATTGACAATTAAACAATTATATGAATGAAGTTATGGTGTTTTATATTTCAGCATCATTATTTATTTTGTATTCATTACAAAATAACTGGACTTCTTCCAAGTACCCCTGGGGGCACTTTGGGAACTCCTGGTATAAACTTACTAGACCATCAACAACAATGGTTGTACAATCAACTACCAACTCTTGTGTGTATCATGTCATTAAAACAGACAGAAAAGAAAACATGGGATACCTGAAAGCACTGTTTTTATCAGTACAAAGCCATAGGTACTGATTTAAGAACTGAAGTGATTTTGGTTATTATCAAGAAAACATTGAAAATGGTGACATCAGCTCTGAAGTGAAACTACTATTTTTGTTTTTACTCCAAGGAAGGGCAGAGTTTAACTGTCTATCTGTTTCTTAGCACGATAAGTCAAAAAGTTATGGATGGATTTACTTGAAATGTTCAGGAAATTTTGATACTAGCATGAGGAACAGATGATAAAATTTTGGTGGTGATTGGTGTATGTATGTGTGTGCGTGTGTGTGTGTGTGTGTGTGTAGGGGCGGGGGGGGGGGTCATTTGGTTGGTCGGGGTCAACATTTAACACCGGCTACATCAGTCTGAACAAAAAAAGTCTTTCTCATTGGAATTTTCTATAATTTATAATTTTAGTAACATAATCATTAATTTCAATGATTAGCTCTGTATTGTTGTTCTATTCTGTTCTGCTGTTCTTCACTGCAGATAATGTTTAAAGTACGATCCATGTGAACTAAGGTACTGTTTAGAAAACACATGGATGCACATCATAATCAACACTAGTGAACTGAGGCATGCACTGACAATTGGAAAATCACATCAATAGGTAAAAGTCAAAGTAGAAGATGGAGTCAGATGATGTTGCAAAGTCCAACTCATTTGTTCGGGGTGGAGTCCCCCAAAAATATATTGGTTGATTGATTGATTGATGCTTTATTACCATTTCCATTCCATTCAGACTCAGAATTTGTTTTGTTTTTTTCAGCCTGAGCCCTTTTATGTTTGGTTCTGGTCCACAGAATATTTTCCATGTGACCTGAATATATTATTAAATTAAGACTAACTGTATCTTGAACATGTCTTTGGAGCTTCTAATCAACAAACACAAAAATCCTCACAATCCTCATCGTCGTTATCATCTGCTCACCAAATTGCTGGCTTTCACGGCCCATCGGTTTATAATGAAAGACCGAGGCACTCACTTCTGCAGCCTGTGCCTTTAATGCCTTTGCAAAAGTGTAACCAGTTCACAGTAGAATCTGATATTGGTCACACTTAATAATAAGGTAAACAGCCAAACAAACAAACAAAAATAACATCTAAGACATCTGATTTCAACACTGCGTCTCGAAGTGCCTCTGCTGCTGAACAGTAGCACATCAAAGATGCTTTGAAATGTTTTCGTTCATTTCTGCAAGCTACTACATACGTGCTTTTGTTATTAAATTCCAGCTTTGGTTGTTGCTTGTTGTGGGCGTATCTGAAAGTAGCCCTATATAACGACAGTTTGTGCACATCTAGTGTCCGTCCCTGACAGGAGCATGACAGTTGGCATTTCTGTGGTCCTGTAATTGCTCTTTCACAGACACCATGGGATTTGACAGTGCTTACCAGGATGAAAGCAACAGACTGGCGCGTGCATTTATGGAAAAGCTTACGTTTCATTCACACTGAGCAGGAAATCATACACATGCAGGATTACATACACGACTTGGGGTGATATGAATTATTCATTGTGGGATGAAAGATTTGTTGGACACTGATCATCTCATGCATACACTGATGATAAAATACCAAATCTAAAAACTTTAAACTGATTTTTTTTTTTTTTACCCACACCAATCAACTCTTGCTCATTGTTTTTGCTTCTTTCATCAACTAATAAAACATTTGTAATTAAAGTTCCTTCATAGTTCCAGTGCCATTCTGATACTTTCATGTGCAATAAAATGCCATGCTCTGAATCTGAAAATGAAGCCTGAAGAAAGACAATTTTATGGTGCAATAAATAAAGTATTGCCTGAATAAAACTACCAAAATTGTATGGACCTCAGAAGACCTGAACAAAGAAAGCACTGAGATGATGAGATGCTGGTTTTAGGCTGTAGTCACAGTGTCAGAATATAATGAAAATAAATGGTGCAATATGTGCTAAGTGGAACCGCTGGGACTAGACAGAAGGAGAATAGCAAGCAGGGTTTCAAGCAGTAAAACTTCATCATAATGCCTACAGTAAAAAGCTTTTGCTGTATTTCAGTTGGTCTGTCATAACTAAATACCAGAAGATAAAAAAAATTGTGTTTAATGGTGTATAATCTGTCCGTTTATTTTTCCAGGCATAGAGAATCTGCAAAAGTGCAGCATGAAAAGGTAGTTATTATAAAAATATGAATTTCATTCTTTCATTCATTATGAAAACTCATTTTGTTTTGGTTTCTTCAGCAAACTTTGCTCAAGGCAACTTTCTAGGTACATAAAACAAGTACAGTTCTGCTTGTTTGTGTTCTGAACTACCTTTACCCATCATCTTCTATCATCCTGGCAGGCAAAGTCTTTTAATTCCTTCCTCTACAAACTATTTTCAACATAGTGATTTTCAAAATGAGTAATGAAGTTGAGCTGCAGGCTACTGTAAATTGAAAAAGCTATTAAAATGTATAGAAAAATATATGCATTCAGTAATGAATTGATCAATTGACATTTTTTTCCATTGCCAATTCAATAGAATGGGACCGTCATCATATTGTGTTTGTTTATAATAGAGTATTAAAAGCTTGAAAGGTCCTCTTACTGTGTAATGTGTACATAACAACCACAACCTAAATAAATATTAATGCCTTGAAATAAGACAAACCTATATGAAAAATAGGGGAGTTAAACAGAACAAACCACACCACTCGTACTTATTGTAACATATTTTGGCATCAATCCAGCCGATGTCATCATGTTTTTGCATATGCTGATGTTATATGCTGATCTGACAAAGCTAAATTAAACATAACTAATGTTTTTTATCGACATTTGAAATTTGGCCCATTATAAGTAAATATTAAAAAATGTAGTAGTACCCCAGCTCCAGTAGTTTCACAGATCCAGTAGTACCCTAGCTCCAGTAATACCCCATCTCCAGTAGTGCAAAGGAATATTGTCTCAGATCTACTTCAAAACACTGTCTGCACATTATGATCCATTCACTTTACAGGTTCTTTCTAGTGGAATATTTACAAATCCATTGTATACATGTACATAAACCACTATATATGTGGAATAACACACCATCATATATATATATATTATATATTAAAAACATCAGCTAAAAAGCACTTTTGTCATTTATCCTATTGAAATATGTAAGATTTAGCACATTTAATGTCTGAAGCAAATACTTTCTTAAAAAAAAAAAAAAAAAAAAAAGGTAGAGCAGTGTTATGTATGTGTGGGTATCCTTACAAACCTTCACAAACAGAAAATCCTCGGCTAGTGAAGGCTTTAAAATTGAGATACATTCCTACATGAAGCAGCAGCATACATTCCCTCTGAAGGCTCAATCCTTCCTGCTTGTATTATTTGTTCTTGCTTTTCGCACCTGTCCCCATGTGTTTAATTTATACCTTTTTAATGCATGAGTCTTACAACTGCTGAATTATGGACACCTTGTCAGAGCGTTTGCATTGGAAATGTGCAATAGGTGGCCGTAAAAATGCCAGAATTGTGACAACATTATTAGTACAGATGAGCGTTGAAAGGTAAAACAGAGGCTATTATTTCAGGCAGCCTGCTGCTTCGCCGACATTCTGATTAGCTTCAGCTTCCAGGTATGTAATGACCTGCCACTGCTGCTAATCCATTGCACAGCGGAGACAGAATGCACCTTCCTCATCCCCCCTGACCCCAAGGAGACCTCTGTATAGATTCAATATTGTACATTTCCTCCTTTCTCAAAGCTATTTTGACCATTATATATAATGTGAAGAGTACAGTTTTTGCAAATATAGACTATAAACCTCTTAAAATTAGGGAGTAAAAGGCAGAAAAGGACAGAATTTGATAATATGCACATATATCTTCTGCACTTCCTCCCTTTGTGTTCAAATCACAACCCTAACTATAAAGATCAATGACCTCATGCCATCTTCCATGAAGAAGGAGCCATTTCCACCATGAAGTAGAGCAGTAGACACCCAGACAGAATCTGAATCTGTAATTACAGCTGTCAGTCATGTATTTAACCTCCGTACCTGACTGAAAAAACACCTATTATTAGACACAACCTCCCATCAGGGGATATAATTCCTCCACAGAAGGGGGTAGCATTCTAGTTTTCTCTCCAGTTCACTTGAATAACAATATGATGAGAGGTAATAATGGAAATGTTTACCCCGTGACACTTAAATGGTATCAAGTATTGCACGTTTAGCTGTCGATATCAGATGGAATTTAAAAAAAAAGAAAAAAAAAAAAAGAAGATTTTGGTTCTTACTTTCTTGCATAAGTGCCAAGAAATTTATGAAATGAAATAAAAAACACTACAGTGAAGAAATGAGGGAAAAAAAAATACTGGAGTAGACTGGTTAGTGCTGTCAAATGATTACAAATGTTAAAAACAAATGAATCACAGGGCTGCTGTAGATTCATTTAGATTATTCATGATTAAATGTCATTCATTTTTAATCCAAATTTATCGTATTTCATTTTACATGAGCAAATACACTCAAAAAAGAAGGGAATATACATTTAATGTGTTTGTCGCACGCTGGGAGACACATCAGTCAATGTGCTAGCAGGATCCCAGACTAATGTATGCTTCACGTTAATGTGGTATTTTCAGATGGAAGAGCTTTGGTGAAAATAAAACTCCTTCCAGCAGAATGTGTGTAATACTTTATGTCAGTAGACTGTTTCATCTTGGGATTTTTCTATACTCATATTTCCCTTTGAGATGGCCAATGTGCTGTTTAGTATGTTCCATCTTTAACAGTTGGATCAACTGCTCATTTGTATTGACAGAGAAATGCAGTCATCCTGCACTGCAAATGGGCTAACTGTATTAAATTGATGAATCAGATTAATCATAATGGATTTATCCATATTAATATCTTCATTTTGACAGTCCTAGTACGTATGTGTTATGGATTCCTTTAAGTAATGTAGTTTGATAGACCAGGCCGTTGATGAAGGAAAAAAGGAAGAGTGAGCGCATGGAAGAGATGCCTTGGGAGAGGCTGAAATACTAACAAAGTGTCATTCTGTCATTGAAATCCAGATGAGTCTTGATTCTGAACTACTTTTAACACAATTGAAGTAATGAGATGAATCAAGATGCAAGAACACAAGATAAGCATAGAGCAAAAGCAGACTTTGTTCATATAGAGTGCATGAAGAAGCTGCCTGATGGAAATTGAAATAAAACATCACTTTAAGTGGTTTCCTCACAGGAGCAGAATAGAACTGTGGTCAAAGTGGGGGAGAGGGGCCAGAGGAAGACTGTTAAAGCACTGGAGCAGATTTAGAGATAGTGGTGCAGAATAGAGATTGATGAGGCATTGGAGAAAGAAAGGAAGGCTGAGAGAGCCAAGAAGATGCAGAGACAATTGTAACAAATAGTGGTTGAGTGCAAACATTGACAAACACATGAAATAGAGAGGAAATCGATCAGGCAATAGGGCTCATTGAGGAAGGCATCCCAGCTGAGGAAAGTGTTCTTTTGTTAGGTTTAGAAACTGCAGCTACTGGTATGTGGTGTGTTACTGAGGGACTGTCAGTGTAGCTCAACTGGATCTTCATCCAATTACCAACAAAAGCAGATGTAATTATTGGATTGTAAAAAAAAAAAAAAAAAAGTTAAGTCCATGCTAATATCATATACTACCTCTGATTCATGCAATACTCAGAAATGTCTATTTTGACCCACAAAGACAGTGCTATGTTTTGTGATAGATGTTTCTCTTTATTTAACTTTTCTTAAGTTATTCATCATCATTTATTCCAATGTTAGCTATTGTATTTAATATTCTTTGTGAGAATCATGCATTTTCCTATATTTCCTATATTATATCATAAACGTGCATATTAAAGTTAAAAGTTATTATACCAAAAACAGATAATACTGATGGAAGATTTTTTTTCCAATTAAATCCTCTTTAACTGACTATAAAACAAATGTGTCCATCCACTGTCACTGATCAAATACCATTGGTTTTACAAGTGAATCAATGCTGTAGAAAATGACAGTGTTTCCATTAAACATTTTGTATCAGTATTAGTGCTTTTAGACATCATGGTTTTGGGTTAATTTTAGTTGTGGCTGAAAGAGGTCTATGAAAAATAAAAGCTATAATAAAATAATCTCCAACTAAACTAAAAAAAAAAAAAAAAGGCAGGTGTTACCAATGTGATTCCTAGTATCATAGTAACATAGTAGTGCATGAAGAGCTTGGTTTCACAATTTCACAATAAACATCAAATCTGAAAATTTGAAATTTCCGCCAAAATATTCCCGTTTGTCAATTTATTTAAATATTATATTATACTTTTTTCTAAGAGGCGATATCTACCATACATTCAGTGTACTCTAAATGCTCTTTTGTTCCAAAATGCAACATGTGCTACCACTGTTATTTCTCTAAATTAGACATATTAACCAACCAGCTTCAAATGGAGTGACATATTTGACTCAGTATCCATGGACAGCATTTCCATTACAGCACAGTATTGACTGTACAGTATGTGGTTGTCATAGCGATGCAGTGTGTACTTCCATGTTATCTGCTCAGGGAATTGTTACGAAACTCACTAGTTTCATGTTATGTCACCTGAATTTTTACATCTCCTGGACCAAACCATGTAGTATTATGGGCTGTCATCATGTGGATCAATGTACCGATATATTTACTGTCAACTTCCACATCTATATTTGGTAAATAGGTAGATCACAGAGACAACTGTCTGACCAATGACTGTCTGCAGGGTTTATGCATTGACTTTTAGTATCATTTGGCAGAGATGATGCTAAAACAGTAGTACCAGGTTCAGGTCCATTTTTATAATGGAAAAAATTATCTGAGTCAAATACTAGTGGAAATTAGTTAATTTGAGACTGCAGGAACTACATGAAGCTGTTCCACACATACCTTTCATAAAAAATAATAATAATAATAATAATATATATATATATATATATATATATATATATATATATATATATATATATATATATATATATATATATATATATATATATATATATATATATATATATATATATATATATATATATATAATACAATTAATAATAAAAATAATAAAAAAAATACATATTGAAAAGTGTTTATTATAAAAAAGGATCTGATATATAGTGTTTTGGGGAAAAAAGAGGATGGATGTGCAGTGTTTTGAAAAAAAAATTTGGTTTATTAAAAATCCTAGAGTTATTTCAGGATTTCAAATGTCATACTTTTCAAAATTTTTTTGTTGACATTTCAAATCAAGTACATGCAAAACATCTACACACACACACACACACACACACACACACACACACACACACACACACACACACTATTATATGAACTCAAGGGACCACAGCACTATATAGAATGTGTCAGGTGACTGTGAACTGTGAAAAACTCTTAACATTTCATAAATCTGGGAGACACTGCAGCCAGGTCAGAGTCAGGCCTTCGCACCATTCAGCCACAGTGACACTTCACAGGTTTGCTCATAAAAGTTTAAAGGCTCCACATGTTCCCCTGTATCCTTCACTGTTTCTGCCTGACAAGGGTGTTTTAAAGCTCCCAAAATACAAGATGGATGTCTGTGTATCCAAATGAAGTGGTTATAATCCTGAAAATGGACATTTTTTATCATCACTCAACTGGACCGAGTCAGTACTTTCACAACTAAGGTCATATATTTGTATTCTGTTGATATACCAATATGATTTGTCTAAGTGCACGATGATTCAGAGGCTAAGCAAGACAAATTTATTTATATGACACAATTTATACACATGGTGTTTCAAAGTGCTGAAAAAAGATCTACAAATACATAAATGGGAATAAAGAATAAAACAGTAAAATGTAAAATTTTAGATAGAATAGAAATAAATAGAATAGATAGAAGGTTTTGCCATATACAGAGCTGGCAGAGTTAATGCTACATTCTACTATACTAACTTAATAAAATGGTTAATTTAAGATGAACCACAAAAACACTGAATAAAAATGATAATTTTTAAAAAAAATGATTGAAAACAGAGATTCAATGTGCATCTATAGGAACCAGGGCTGTTTGGACACAGAAACGTGGTGGTATCATGTATTAAGATACACATTAGCTTCATTCTTGGGCCATAGTTGTTGCTCCTTTGTTTGTATTTTACCAAACATTGCTGTGTATATAATAGCAGGCATGATCCCATTGTGGCTTCCCATTTGTTCAGATGTAAGCTCTTTCTATGTGTGACAGCAAAGTTGTTTATATTTCCTGGTTTTACTGACAGTAGGCACAAGGTTTATAGAGGGACACACACTATCTCCTTTGAGGACACAGAACATCTGTTTATGATCCCTTTACAAAATGGATCTGAACAGTTTTGTTTGGCTGCCATCAAGGGAACAACAGCTCAGAAAATAAGAGGAAATGGAAACCTGGCAGTCAATGACACGCAGTCAAAGCTATAGAAACAGTGTCAATGGAGTAATAATAACATACCAGAATTCGACAAGTAGGAGAAAAGGAATGAGTCACAGTGTGATTAAAATGGAGAGTTTGTCTGTCCGTGACCGTGACACAGAATACAATTTTGAGATGTTTCAAAACCCCTAATCACTTGGTTGCTATGTGGAGCACATTCCTGCGCAGTCGTGACCATGAACAACACAGATTAGAGACTGAGGATCACAGTGTGATGCCTCAATTGGAATACTGTGGGGCTGTCTGCATACCAAACAGCTCAGTCTATGGCTCTGGCTTTCGCAAAGTCTCGCACATCAAGTCTTCAATCATGGGTTGACCTGAACTTATTGTTACAGCTGCTAATGTCAGACTTTGGCTGTTAACAAGAGCAGCCAACAAGAAACTAATTCAAAAACTCTAAAAATAACCAATGTTAGATTTAAACTCCACTGAACAAAACGAAACATATCGATGGGACATTATAACAAGTGATGTTAATTCATATCATAGAAATATCTTTAGTGATTCTCTGGCTTTTAATTGTCCACTGGATTCTAATCTTTTGCAGACTGATGGATTTTGTTTTCCCCCTCAGTATCTGACAGTACATATTATTACCCATTTGGTGCAGCAGCATTTCTCTCTATGAATATTACTGCTGATAATGCAGAATCTTGCCAATCATAAATCAATTAGATTTTGTTGTAGATCTTCAGGTACAAGAGTAACTTTTGATTACAATGGAGAAATGTGTGTCCATCAAATAGGTGAATTTCTGTAAAAGCATATGTGTTTGGCTTAATGTAGTAAAAATGTATAACTTGCAGTTTCTTTCCAAAATAATTATAAGCATGGTTATTATTCTTAAAAAGAATATTAAAATTGATCCAGTGTAAATGTCTGGCATAGTCTTAAATATTCAAGCACATACTTGTATATACAATACAGATCTATTTATATGCAAGTGGAACTCCTCAACCCGAGTTACCCAGCGTATACTCAGTGGAGCAGGAAATCTCTCACATGCAGTCAGCAATACATCAGCAGTCCTCTGATCTGCTCATTTGTGATAAAAGAAGTCAGGCCAGCTCTCCAGGGCACTGAGGAGCGCTAACACCTTCCACCTTTCAATTCCTCACCATGTAATGCCTGTTCTCAAGGATGAAAAAAACCTTTTGAATCTCTAAAAACAAAATCAAATGAACATGACGACTGTGACCTGTTTGGTGTAAAGTGAAACAAAGAACAAAAGGAAGTTAAAACCTTTTACAGAAAATTGCAATCTAAATAAAATACCCTGCTGTGGCATGAGTAGATATTGAAAACTGGAACCGGATTTTTCAGTTTATTATTTTGCTTTTACATTAATGGGAACTTATATCTCACAGTGTTTGTGGTGTTTTTACTAGCAACAATCAGAGGAAACTATTTTATAAAGAAAGTAAAATAACACAGTACATAGAGTCTTTACCTGCATTGTTTCAACACAGAGAAATGGCTCCTCTTCATTTGTTGAATGTGGTCTCACACAGGAGGATAATAATCCATTATTTCAAGCATGTCTAATGTTTCTGAGTATTAGCTGGCATACCTGCTTTGGCTGTCATTCAACAGCAGTTGTGCAGAACAGCTGGAGCATTTAACATTGAAAAGAAACAAAGGCAGAGACAGGGAGTGGGAGAGGTGAACAATGGGGTGTAGGTAAGGAAAGATTAGAACTCATAACTGAGTGACTTTTGAAATCACATCAATTTGAAAAGACAAATGCCAGTGACATTTCATTACTCAAGTGGTTTTATAAGAAAAGCTTTAAACCTCCATCTGCTCACATTACCGATAAAAGCAGGTAAGGCATAGAATATACCTCATTGGTAAGTACCACCAAATGTTTTTAGCTGTGTGCATGTTCATTATATGTGTGCCACCAAGGTCCTGACCCTTAAGGTTAACACAAGAACTGTCACTTTTTTAATTCAGTTTCTTTGTTTGTACATCATAAACAGTAGAAAAAAAGAAACAACACAATATACAAACAATTAACATCATTATTCAGGAAAGGATGGAAACCTTGTGGCTTATGTGAATCCCTCCCTGAAAATAAACAGTACCCAGGGGGTGAAGGGGGAATTCAAATGACAAATGAACTGAAATAATAACACTGATCTGCAAGTAAAATGCTTCTGGAATAAAACTAATGAAATGTTACCACATGTGTGTTAGTGATGAAGAAAAAGCAAGTCTTAAATACTGGTTGACTCAAGTTTCCAAGATAAGTCTTGGATCAAAATATGAACAAGAGAATAAGTTTTAGTCCAAAGTAACAATGGTCTCAGATCTACCAGATCTACTTCAAAACATTGTCTGAACATTATGATCCACTCACTTTACAGGTTCTTTCTAGTGGAATATTTACAAATCCATTGTATACATGTACATAAACCACCATATATGTGAAATAACACACCATTATATATATATATATATATATATATATATATATATATATATATATATATATATATATATATATATATATATATATATATATATATATATATATATATATATATATATATATATATATATATATATATATATATATATATATATAAATATATATATTAAAGGTGTCATTCCACTGAAAACCACTTTTCCACGCTCCTTCAGGAATCTGACGGGTCACCCCGAGTTACCAACACATGCTGCGTATATATTCTTATATATAGTCTTAGATGGAGTGCATGTTGTTTTTATATTATTTATTCTTAAAAATGCCCTTTAGGGACCGCAGTTTCAATGTTGTTGTGCTGCACTAGACAATGACAGTAAAGATTCTATTCTATTCTATTCTATTCTATTTTATTCTATTCTATTCTACCCTATTCTAGTCATTTTTGTAAATACTTTGAATAATCCTTCAGAGTTTAAATTCAATCTAAAGTTAACTATCAGATCAACTTAATTAGCAAGGATGTTTGTAGCTGTTAATCCAACATATAAAACATTTGTGCTGTCTGAAATCAAATATGTGATCAGTTTGTATAGATTTGTATCTTAAGAGGGGACAAATTCAAGGTGTACAACTTCAATTATAATTGCCAGGCTGGTCAACTCGTCAGTGAAAATCCAATTCCAAATCTCATTCAGCATTCCTGTACATCTCTGTTTCAATCAGCAAATGAAGTAGCCTCAATGAGAAGTGATAAAACTCATACATTTTAACAAGTCTACCCGCGCTTCCTCTCTGTTCAACCACCCCATTCTGACACCACCGCCTGTCCGGGCCCATCAAGCGGTGAACGGGTAGACACCGCAGGGTTAATCAGTGTCACTAATGGAGACTGGGCTGCGTGGAGACATGGAATCACTGGGTGTGGGATTGTTCCACCGGGAGGAATTTAAATCAGGTATCCTTCATAGTAGGGATTGCCAAGACTCAAGAGGAGGAGCAGGTGGTCCAATAACTGAAGGGTTGGAGGGCCAAATCCTGCTCTGTCCTGGGTATGTGTGGCTGTGTCTTTGGCCCAGACACTTTACCCATCTTGTTTCTTGTGCTTTTAGGAAGTTACACAATGGTTCCTGTTTTATGAATCACCAGTTGCTGTGGACCATTCTTCATGGAGTGTGTCCATGTCCTTAGTTTCCCCTTCATCTCGCTGCCCAAATGGCATCAAAGTCACACCGTGCCTAGAGATTTTCATGTCCTTGCTGCACAAAATATATTTAATGATTGCATAGTTTTTTGGTGTCAACATACTAATACCACATGTCCACTACATGGTACTGGCTCGACTGGGATGTTTTGTGTTTTTATTATGAAAAAGGAATTGGAAACTGATACCCAGTCGGTAGTAGTTTTTTGGCATCACCTCTGCCAATATTATCAACTCTACTCGATTCTACTCGATTCAACTTGTTTTGGTGCATTTCCACTATGAAAAAGGACACAGTCCAGTAAAGTTAGTCCTTGAGAGCTGATATTTGGCATATATTAGATGCGTCAAGATCTCCAGGAGACAACCATCAGGTGTGCTGGAAGAGGAATATATCTAAAACATGCAGGGTAACAGCTTTTGTGGACCAGGGTGGCAGATGCCTGATCAAATTTTATGTATAAAGAAGGTTTCCCAACTTGTTTTGTTTAAGTTCAGCTGAAGGCACTGCTGGGATTTGAACCCAGGATCTCCTGTTTACTGGACAAGCACTTTAACCAACTAAGCCACAGCACCACACACAGCATGTAGAATCACAAGTGGAATATTATGGTGGGAAAATATTTAATATTGTTTTAAGTCATGTTTCCATTAGTATCACTTCAACCCGATTCTACCTGGTACCCAAGTTGAATTTAGTCGAGCTGGTCTCATGAAGTGGAAATATCTATTATGTGTGTGTGTGTGTGTGTGTGTGTGTGTGTGTGTGTCGTGTCTATATTGTTTATGTTATATATTATAAATGTTATATAACATTATTTTGTTTTTATCTCGCTTTATTTTATGTTGCACTGTGTGTGTGTGTGGGGGGGCTGCATCATTGTAACATGAGGACAGTGATAGTGAAAAAGGATATTCATTCAATCAATAATATGATGTAAGTTTTTCAATGGATAAAGGATTTTGAAGCAAAGTGGAAGAAGGATCCTTGAAAATGTTTAATGTGTAGGAGTAGGAGACAGAGGAACGTGGGTGCTTATCAGTTCTCTCAGTCCTGTGTCTTGGCCTTTTGGCAGTTTTTTCTGGGTTTTATATAATAATCATCAGCTTTAATATGAGCTTTTATGAACGTTTTCATGACCACTAAGTTAAACATAGGAAAATACCAAATTTATACAGAAATACAGGAGATAATACTATATAAATTGTTGCTTTATCACTTAAGAAAGGTTAGATACAGAGAAAGTTTCATTTGGGAACTGTACAGAAGTAGCACTGGGTCTTTATGGGTTAACATTTTTTATGTTTTCAGTGTAATATCTACAGCCAATGAATCCATCTGATTGGATCTTTTAATACTTAACTTTTGGCCAATGAGCTATGTTTGATATCCCAACTCCAAAACATTTTTTGCTTTGCACAAGCTAAGCCACTTTAAAATATGAATTACAACTGCTGTGACTATAATAAGAAATAGTTGCATGAATAGTGTTAGCTGGTGTAATGTATTCTGCCACTGTAGTGTTTAAGAAAACACAAAGCACACTCATCCAGTAAGAATTCAAATATTGTTATTGGGTTTTTTTTCTCAGTTGAAGGTTATTAATAAGGCATACTGTATCCTTTGGCTGCTCTGCGTCACCCCTATTAATAAGCTACTGAGAAGATTTCCCATGAACTGTAACAATCATGATGCTGTTTGTTGAATATTGAGTGAGTTCTCATTGAGATGCAAAGTGGCATTGAATGAAACCAGTAAAGCCGTGGTCCACAGCTGTTATGCAGCTATCACAGCATTCATCTAAATCTGTCAACACCAGATTACATTTACCCTCATTGACTGGGAGCATTAGGTTAGATGGGGGACAATGATTTGATGCGAAAAATAGTAGCAATTTGTTTCTTAATTTTAATTATTCTCAGTTATCAGCAGATCTCTAAAGTGCCTGACATAACCGCACTGCTTATTTAGGTCACAGTGGTTTATTCTAAAACATCTCTGCTGCTGCAGTTTTGATCTCTAGAGAGTAACCCATGTTGTGCAGCCCTTACTGAGCATGCTCAGGTATGCTGTTTAGTGTTTATGCTGCAAAGACGAAAAACCTTCTTGCGTCTGTGCTCATTTAAATGAGGCAATATGTCACCCAAGTGAAGTGATATGTGGTATGTGTTTTAATAGCTCTGGTGTAAGCCTAGGCTACACACTATTGCTATTGAGATAAAGCACTTACTAATGCTTATGAAAAAAAAAAAGATTTAACCAGTTTTGTCCTTTAATTAAATTTAATTGCAGAGCTAATAATTAATAAACACATATAAAAAGGCAAATAAATATGAAGAACTTTTTCTGTGGCAGAATTAATAAAATGTAATGTTCTCAGTGAAAACCACCTTTCTATTTGTCATTTCCTGACACAACTGATGTCTTAAATCAAGTGTACAAATGACAGAACTTTTGGTGAGAGAGCACAGTTACTTTTACACCTTTCATGGAGTACAGACCTCAGTGAAACTTGGCCAGAGGTTGGTGAACTCCAGGTGGACCGTGGCTGTCTGTATGACTGATGTGTTGCGGTTGGTGGAGAACAAATGAATTTTCTATATTTGTAGTTGATCACAAACCTGTTTCAAATCCTCCATCAGATACAGCTCCATGCTGCAGCTCACTGATAGTCAGTAAACTGTGCAGGGTGTTTACAGAGAGGCTGCTCAACTGTAAATGACCTATAAATCTGTCAGATTTCTCTTCATAATCCATATATGTTTTAATTCATGACAGTCATACGTAATATTAGGTTAAAAAAACACCAGTGCTATGAGATTCTACAAATGCACTGAGACTCATATGCACTGCCACACTGTATTGTTGAACTGAGTAGTAACATAGCATAGCATAGCATAGCATAGCATAGCATAGCATAGCATAGCATAGCATAGCATAGCATAGCATAGCATAGCATAGTATACAGCATAACATAACCTAACAGGACATAACATAGTAGAGCCACAGGGTCCCACTCGTGGCGCATTTTCGGGTTCTGTTTGGTTGCAGTACATTTTTTTCCCACGTGGGGCCCTCTATTTTGGAGTGCAAAATAAATGGAATTCTATGGATTTATACCCCAAAAAGTGCCCTCGTCTCAGGATGTGTTTTTTTGTCTAATGAATTCTAATTTTGTTTTTGAAAGAGGTTATAGAAAAAATACCCATGGCTGAGTTTTAGATTTTTAGAGTCACGTATTTGCTTTAAAAAAATATTTTAAATGACAATGACATCATACAGTTTGCAACCGCTTTACAGCCACGAGCCTTCTTGTCCTGAAGTAGAAAGGCAGCTGACACAGGTAAGGGTACTTCTGCGTCACCTTCACGTAAATTCAGTTAATAAAGCGTATTTACCAGGTTATTTTAATGTTTATCTCAAACAACAAATGGCCCGACCGACTGCAACCCAAATATCATTAAAAATATTGTTCTTTTTTTTCTTTTTCTTCTTTCTTTTTTCTTTCTTCTTTTTTTTCTTTTCTTTATTAGAACTCCCTATTATAAGCCAGGGAGGGCAGTGCTACACCTCAGTGATGTATGGGGAAAACAAAAACTAGACAGTACGGACAGGACGAACGGGGATAGAAATTAACAGGCGGTGCTATTGCAGTTAAATACTGTAAAGTGGTGTGTTATTCCCAACTACTAACTGTCCATCAATGAAAATAAATAAATAAATATAATTGAAAAAAGAGAAGAAAACCAAACCAGCGCAAAAGAAAAAGAGATTCAATAAACAAATGGTACTGAGCACCATTATTGTGGATGTTTTAATAGTATAGAATAGAATAGAATAGAATAGAATAGAATAGAATAGAATAGAATAGAATAGAATAGAATAGGCCAGAAGAGGACACTAGTGCAAAAGAGAATGAGTTTAGGGTAGAGATTCTGGAGCAGAGTCCTGCACGGTTCTGATTTTGACATACCGCAACCGCCCGTACCCGTCATGTTCAAACCCGTATCCAACCCATTTTCCGACGAAAAAAATTAATTAAATCCGCACCCGAACCGACCCGCTATAAATGAACCTGATATCCGACCCAAACCCGGAAGAAAATGTCAGATAGCCAAACTTAAATACAAACATTTATTGCCACGAATATACGTAACCGTGACATAGCCAAGGCAGAGCCAAATAAAAATGTTGTTAAACAGTAGTAGACAAATAAACTCAAAAAATTGTTTTATCCGTGAGCTCACACACACACACACACACACACACACATGCTTGAAAAACGCATAAAGAAGGAAGCCGACTGGAGGCAGCTATACAAGTCAGTTTTTAGCCTATGAACCGCAAATTAGACCCGCGATCACCCACGTCCGACCCGAACCGAACCCGTATCCGACACAGCACAACATTTTTTGCCCGTTTCGTGAAAATCTGCGGTTCAACGGGTCACCCACGGGTACCCGAACCCGTGCAGGACTCTGTTCTGGAGAGATTCTCAGCACATTCTGGCGGGTCCCATCATTCGCTGAAATGGGACTCGACAATAGCTGGCGAGACCTGATCAAACATGTAAGTGTGAAGGACCCCGAAGCCCAGAACAGCAATCACAGCAAGGCAGGGCCAAGCCAACAGGGTACCCCTCACCCCGGGCCATAGGGGTGAGGGGCAAACACTGGGCTAGACATCATTTTTCAATGATGCGGTCACCTGCTCACTTCGGGTCATACCGTGCATCACAGATAGAAATAAATTGGCAAATTTTATGATGTAATGGAACAGTGAGTTTCTCCTGTTTGAAAGACCAGCAGCTGCACTGACTTTATGCTTCCTAACAAAGCAGACCTTACAGACCCTGTAGACCACATTTAACCACTGTCCTCCGTGTCACTGCTTTGTACTTTAAGTGGAAATTCCCCAAAATAATAATTTGTCTGATAAAGGGTTAATGTATAATCTTTAACTCTGTCAGAGTTCAGTATTTCACCTTGGCTGGAGTTTCATTCAAGTTCACGTCGATGTTTTTAGACTTGCTTATTTAATGACTGTTCTTTAAAATAGTTATTTTTTTGTTTTATTTGTGTTGTCTTTGTGAGTTGTTGTTTATTTTTTTTCAAGCACTTCACAGAAGGTAGATGTGACTGAAGTACCTCATGAAAATGTGTATGAAAACCCGGACATAATGTTTTTGTCACATAAACTGCTGTTAGGTGCTGTGTGTCTTTTCAAAGTTAATTTCTCCTCTCTTCTTTTTTCACTTAACTGAGGTAATCATTTCTCGCTGATGGGTGCCAACACACAGGCTGTCGCTGCCTCTTTATGGTACCCTCCACTGCTGGCACCCCCCTGCTCATGACATGCTATCATTTTCCCCTCCAGCAGTTTTCAATTTAGATTGTTAAAACCAGCATGTTCTTTGGAGACAGCGGCAAATAAATCTTAGAGTTGCTACGAAACCACAGTGACAATGTTTCCAGTAAAGCTTTTTTGGTGCAACCCCAGGTCATGAGCCAGGATGATCAGATAGAAGTGAATGTCCCATTAGTCTTTCAGAATCTCACTAACACCAGACAGTTTAGGTTGTCTTCCCAATAGTGTGGTATTTATCCATTGGTCTTCAACAGTCTTTTAATAATTGTCGTAAAAAGAACATGCAACATCATGATGCATTTAAGTTTTTGCCAACTTTCATAACATTTGACACATTGAGAAACAACCAGGCTAAAAAAAATAAACTACTAAATTGTATCCATTAGCACAAAATCTCCAGGGTATCGTTGGTGAAGATTTGACTTTAGAAATTTGTGTGGTATATGTGTTACGGGTTTAGGCTTTTTATTTACATTTACAGTTATATATTTGGAAAACATCTCTCTCTCTCTCTCTCTCTCTCTCTCTCTCTCTCTCTCTCTCTCTCTACTTTTGTAAAACACTTTAAAACAACTACAATGGACCAAAGTGATGTACCAAAGAATAAATAAAAAACAAAACAAAACAATAAAACACAACATGTACAATATAAAATTTGATATAGATATAGATATAGATATAGATATAGATATAGATATATAGCACTAAACATAATATTGATGGCTGAGGAATGAAATTGCCTACTTTGACTTTTTTTAAGCAAATGAAAACCATCTTGTGCTGTTCTTGCAGAATTCTCCTTATAAAAAGTAATATATTCTAAATCAGTGTATAATTTATTGGGTTTTGGTACCAAATAGCATGAAGTAACAAAGTGCAGTTTTAAGACAGTACTTTTTGTTTTTCATATATGATTATGTCAAAGCACTTCACATATTCAGATCAAACCAAATGGATGGAAAGGAAACCCAGTAAATCCTACAGGAGCGAGTGCAAAGTGACACAGGGAAGGGTACGACTTATTTTACAGAAGGAAAACAGAACCAGACTTTGGGTTAGTGGACAGATAAGAGAGAAAAGAAGAACAACAACTAATACAGATACCATCCAGCACAAGCAAACACTGGACTAGACAGAGTTCAGAACCACACACTAGGAACAAACAGAACCAGAACTATAAATACCTGGAAAAAGGAACAGCGGGAAAATAACAGTGTTTTTGTGTGTGAAGACTATGAGACAGGACTTTAACTCTTTACTGCCCACATTTATAATAAAAAAAGATGTGTTGTTATTGTCAGGTAGATGTTACTGTAAATTATGTAACGATTGTTCATACTGTATGAATATAACCGTACCATATCTAGATGCAAATTAGAACCATTGTGCATAATTGACATAATAATTAAACACATTTTCCAGTTTCAGATATATCAATTATTTTATTAATGCTACTATTGATCAATTACTTCAGTTACCAATCTGAACAAAGCAAAAATTATACAGAAGCAGATTGTTATCTAATTACAATTTTATAGATATTTTGGTGGCTGTGACCTTCGACCTACATTCACCAAACCTTCATGGGATCTATTCTGGACCACCTCACACCTGTCCTGAACATTTCATGTAAATTGGTCCAGTAGTTTTTGTGTAAAGGTGCTGAAGAACAAACAAACAGGAAAGCTAAAGTAATTTATTTGTCATTATACAACTGTACAACGACAGTCAGACAGGCAAACAAACTAATTAAAAAACAATACCCCTCTTCCCTACGGGGGGTAATTATTTATTAATGATAATGATTAAATTAATTAAAAAAGTAAGAATAGAATAGAAAAGTAAAAACATAGACTTAATAAACCTTTCAAAGTTTAGCCATTTGTAAAAATCCTTATATTTATTCTTATTTATCCTACAAACAAAAAATAATACCCTCTCCCCCCTTTTTTTTGGGTGGGGGGTGGGGGTGGGGGGCAGGGTAATTATAGCATTCACTTCCAGAACTTTTTGAGTTTTCATACAATTAGTTTCTGATCCGAAAAGCTCCCAAAAGAAAAAAAAAACAAAAAACAAAAAACAAATGTAACCACCAGAGAGGATTTCATCAGGCCTCTTCATACAGCCACCATTCAATCAAAACAGCTCAAATCTGTCTTCTGCCAAAGAAGAAAAAAAACACCTGGTGAAATTCTCTCTGTGTCTGTCAGTATTTATGGATGCTGTGGGTGTGTTGGCCAGGGGAGGTTTTCCCCTTGGTTACCATTAAAAAGCTGTGCAGGAAAGAGGGCAAAATGAAAACCCAGAACAATTACCTATTCTTCCACTATGTGATATCTATTACCTGATAAAGTCAGCGCTCATTCATCTCCCTTAAACACTCCGTCAGCTGTTGGCGAGCGATCGAGCAGGGAGGTTGTGTTGTGATGGTCGGACACATGGAGGAACCTGGTGGAGCATGATCACTAGGGTGCCTTAACGAACTGTGGGACTGTTTTTTATCAGCACATGCCAGCAAAAATCCTCCATCACTGTGGCAGACTGGACTCACCTGGGCCTCCACTGTTCTTCATTTAGCTGGCCAACACAGTGAACAGATCTCTCATGCTTTGCTCTTCTGTAGTTTGTCTTGTGTTCATTAGAACTGGGAGCAGAATTCATTATTTGAATTTAGGACAAGGCTGTGGAGATTAATCTCTACTGACAGATTTATGTGGTACAAGAGAAATATCAAAAGTAGCAGCTGTAGCAGAATTACCTATTTTTTCAAAAAGTGTACAAGAGCATTCTATTCTATTCTAATCTATTCTATTCCAAAGTACAGATACAGAAACCGTGTACAGATATAAGTACTAGTAAAGAACAAAATACACGTATAGATACATGAACAAAGTACAAGCACAGGTACAAGAATAAAATACAGGTACAAGTACAGACACAGAAACAGGTACTAGTATAAGTACACGTACAAGAAAAAAGTACAGTTACAAATTCAGGAAAACGTACAGATATACGTAAGTACAGGGTGTATCCTTGTGATATACCAAATGACAATATTCTATTCTATTCTATTCTGTTCTGTTCTATTCTGTGACAATTCTACAACTGTGATGACTATAGTGCACTTTAAATACTTTTTGTGGTTGTAAAAATATCATTTAGGCACCACAAACCCTACCCCGCACATGTGTTGTACCTTACTTTGGTATTGATCTGGCTGATTCCTACTGTTCCCAAAATGTAATCAGATGTATTTTGGATCATTCAGTATGTTTAAATGTACTTAGAAAATTGAATTATTGCCTTACTTCAATTAAGGTTTCCAGAAGTTTACATGAACGCGGAGAAATTTGAATTATTGAGTGAGGTACGTTGGAGTCTCAGACACTGGGTGGTGCGTTCGCATTTTTCCGGTTGGTGCCATAGAGATGAACAATCAGTAAAGTAATATAACACACATAGTAGAAGGAAGACAACAAGACTAGGAGAAGATATAGATGACAACCATGCAGCAGCAGCTCAGTATATTTCAGACGTATATTCCACATAACGCACATGTTGTCATACTGTGTTTCTGGTCACTTCTGGAAGGGGGCGTGTCCAGGACAGTCTTAATTAAGCTAAGGTTGGGTGGTGTTTACATGCACGGACAAGTTTTACGACAATTGCATTTTCTGACTTTGTTACTCTGACTCTTTACATGGCTTTGAAAACTACAATAATTCATGTATGTAAATGTACTGACTGATAATATATAAACTAAAACCAAACCCAACTAAATACAGTACCCCTTGCCCCCACTTTGTGGGGGCGTGGTAATAAAAGACAAAGCACAGTCATCAAGTATTATTTAATATTGTTTTTTTTTATTATTTATTTCAGATTACTAATAAGGCAGACTGTATCCCTTGGCTGCTCTGTGTCACCCCCATTAATAAGATAGTTTGGCCTCTTGTTATTATTATTATTACAAGTTACATGATTAAATAAATATGCAAATGCAGTATTTACATTTCATGGTGCCTTTAATTCCATACTGCTAAACTTGGATGCAGTCACACTGTCTACACTGGATCTAAAATCCTCAAGGCATTCAATTTAACAAACTAAATCACTTAAAAGTAAAATAAGATCTCATTAAAAGTTAACAAGTTTCTTTTACTATTGTTTTCCTGCAGCTTGGATTCGTATGCATGGTCTCTTCCCATTGTTGCTCCAGGTGTCAATAGAGATTTTCATGCAATAGATTGCAAAGTCAAAGACACCAATCAACATCAGCACACCCATTGATCTGTCTGATAATGAGCCCAGATAGCCATTTTGCACAGGCTCTCAAGGCATAACACATCAATACAAACTGCATTTAAAAACTTTTTTGTTACACAAACTCAAATGTAAGCGAAGAAGTTAAAGAACCAGTTACTGCAGCAAACAAAACAGTCCTTTTTCAAGTGTTTAAGAGATAAAAAAAGGATTTAAAAAAAATTAAAAGTAAAAAGATCATATGCACTCTTTCTTTTCCCTGAGCTACGGTAGAAATACATGTATAAAAGCACTGGTTAAAGATGAAAAACAGCTATAATTTATACATACTGTGTTGCTAATAAAGTTGGAATAAAATATATTTACCTTTTGTTATGCCCAGCTCGTGAAAGAGCATAACAAAAGTAGGGAAGGTCCACACAGTGACAATTAAAGCAATGTGACTTTAATAAAGATAACTTAAATCAAACTTACTCAGGTGATACAAATCAGTCATCAGTAGTGAGGTGTAAGGTGTATGTGTGCATGTGTGGTCAAAACCTAAAGAACCTAACAAACATAATCAAAAGTCAGCAGCCATGCAGGAAGGCCAGGTGCCATCAGCCATGCAGGAGGGAGAGAGAGCGACATCTTGGTTTCCTGGTCTCCTATATAGGATCCGGCCAGGTGTTGGAAACGAGATGGGCGGAACCAGACAGATCTGAAATGGAGGGCCACAAACACAAACAGAGACAAAATGGCTGACAGCCATCACACTTTTCATACAAAATGATTATGAAAATGTGATTTATGCTTGATAAAGTGTAACTGGGGCCACACACCTTTCCTGAAAATGTCATGAATAGTGTTTCTGTAAAGTTGTAAAGTTGCTGACAAACAAACAAAAATTAACCAAAAACAAGTGGCGTCCCCTGCCCCACCCCACATTTTACCTGACTTACCCTATCTCTTATTATTGCAAAACCACATTTTTGGTAAGTGTGGCCTTGACCCTTGACCTATACTCACCAAAATTTAATGTGATCTATTCTGGATTACCTGCAAAAATGTCATGGAAATCGGTCCAGTAGTTTTTGCGTAAAGCTGCTGACCATCAAACAAACAAACCAACTCAAAAATGATACCCCTCTCTATGATAAAATATAGACTTATGAAATTTTCAAAGTTTAGCCATTTGTTAAATCCTTTATATTTATCCTTCTTTATATTCCATCCATTCCTTCATGCATGCTGCTGACATGACCTGCAGTGGTTTAAAAGAACCTCTGAATAATTACAAAACTGATCACTTTCAACTGAGGCTCAGGTTGAAGGTCTATCCTGAACAACATCACATATTATTACAACATGAAACTCTGCAGAATCATTAGTAACAAGATACAAGTGTAGGTAACAAATGCAGCATCTGTACTGTGCAGTGTCTTTATCCTTCCTAAACTCCCAAACGTATTTTGTTGTGTGTGATTTATTTGAATGTTTTCGTGCTCTGTGTCTGCTGCTGTGTAGTGTGTTTATATTTTCCACTGCAGGCTCTTAGTTGATGAAGTGAATAAAGGGAAATGGTCAAGTGTCTAAGGCTACATTCAGGCAGTAGGTCTGGGTTCACAATTAGCATTTTTGGTGCGCTAATTTATATTACACATTATCTCTTTAGCTTCTGACACTTCATTTGTGAACATTCTATATGTATGAGTTGTTGTAAATATTCAGAATAATTCTGAACATACAATGGGGGAAAAAAGAGCAGAAAATAATTTCATAAAAGGGCTGAAATAATTGAATTAACAATATATGTTTTTTTTGTTTTGTTTTGTTTTTTTTACCTAAAATGATCTTTTAATGAATTAATTACACATTTAATAAGACATTTCTATATTTAGTTCAAATTTTAATCAATTAATGACGTACTTAATTAATTATTTAAAGCTGTATTTGTTCATTTAATTTTGGCACTTTGAGTCCTCCGTAAGGAACAACCTTTTGTGTGTTCTTTGTGTTTCTTCAATACAAAGCATCACAAACACAAAGCTAGAGTGATAATGACAGTGTTTCCTGAAGTTATCTCGTGCTGCTTTCACTTTATAGGACTTATTTTTCCAGCTGCTGCACACAACATCATGGCAGTGTCAGCAATATCTGTACCACAACCAGACCTGACCCCTCCTGAGCGCCAACCCCCAGCGACTCCACACCAATCAATCATTTACAGCCCGTCATTATTAGACATTTTGCAGTGTGTGTTAGTTGAAAGGGCAAAGAATGTGTATAGACACAGGTGAGGGCAGGTCTTATCTAGACACTCCAGCTGTGCCCCAGTTACTCATCACTGCCTCTCGTAACAGGAATTTAGTTCACAGAGTTTAAAATTAGCCCGGGCATCTATCTTTTCCTAGCGGCTGAATGGGCTGGTGTCGGAGCCCCGGCAGTCTGTCTCCTCATGTCAGTCTGTCCTGCCTCAAAGCACCATCAGTCAAACACACTGCCTTGTCAGAAAGTACCGTGGCATCGCCCACAGAGCCCAGAAATATTGCTGTAGGACACAGAAGCAAACACTCAGGGAGTTGGTTTAATGCATACTCTGTGGTAAGCATTTACAATAAGACCAAAGGAAGTATCAGTAACAGAACTGAAAAGGCAAGTGGTGTAAATCACTTTTTATGTCCGCTCCTGTAGTTTTGAATTGTGTGGAGGAGGCAGCTTGGGAAGATTAGATGTTGTATGTAAGAATCTAAACATTTTTCCTCTCTTCTCAGTGCGGCTGACATCACCATAAATCTCCTCCCTGTTAAGAGCTGGAGAGTCTGAGCAAACGGACAAGAGCTACAACACATCAGCTGAAGGGGACAGAGTAAAAGCACTAAGACAGGACAGCCTATCATTCACTGGCCCAGGGATGGACTGTGTGGGTTCATATACAGTGACATTACAAGTACCTCATTTTGGAGGACTGATAGACAATAGAAAAACACACCTGGGGTCTGAGATTCTTAAATGTGGACAGAAAAGTAATTTCCTCTTGAAACAACATCTTTGTCATCGTGGTTGTTAGACCACAGCTTTACTCAGTTTGCATGTTTTAAACTATGCATGTTATGGGAAAGCTTTACTTTCTTCTAATTTCACTCAATAAGTAGTGTTTATGTAAAGATGCAGAGTAATGCACTATTGCCCTGTTTACACAAGAGATTACCATTTAATTCTGAATAAAGGTTAATTCCACTTTAAGATGACCATGTAAACGGTCAGTTCCAGGTGAAAATGATAATTCTGAATTAAACTTAATTCTGAATAAAATCTGTTTTTTTCATTCAAATCTTAATTCCAAATTTGATAATTCCTCTGCCATGTAAACAGTTAATTCTGCTTTAACATTGTTCCTGTCATTCTGCATGTGATCCTGGTCTCGTCACAATGACGCACATATTCCACAGTTTGTTATTCTTATGGTTGATTCACTCAAGCTGCTGCTTCGTAACTATCACAAGAATAAAGACAAAGACAGGAAGTGATTGTGATCGTTCCTGAAAACAGGAAGTGATTGTGATCGTTTTCTTCCAGTAGACATCCAGATGTTAAGCGGCCATTCTGTCCAATCAGAACCCTCTGTACCTCCAGCTGTTAAAGCCCAATTATCTAGAGCTTAGTACATGAAAGAAACATGAAAGAAATTGCTTTAATTACAAATTACTTTATTCTAAATAAATACTTTTGAATTAAAAGTCATCTTGTAAATGTAACTAATGTTTGCTTGTTCACTCTCATAGATTGAGTTTTTGAAATTGATTAGGAACAAGTGGTGCCAGGCACAACAACCCCCCCCCCCCCCCAATCCCAAAGGGATTTTCATATTTTTACACACAACTTTATATCTGTGATTACAAACCATGCACTGGAGAATTCTTGCACACAATTTTAAAAGTCAGCTTGCGCTAAAGTATTTTCATTTAAGGTTAGAGTTTGAGTCACAGTGGATTTATATGTAAAATTATGTAAAAAGCTGCAAAATGGAGGCGTGACATCAGAATTATTATTAGATTAGGTGTTTGACATTAGATGTCATGTTTGCAAAGTGATTATTTTGTATGGAACTTTTCCAGATATGCCCCCCCCACACATATACACACACACAGACACACACTGCAGCCCCCTCATTACTGTCTGACAAAGACACTAAGTGGTTTGACCCTCACCCACCCCTCCTGCAGTGTGCTCTCATCAGTGTACCCAATCGTTGCTGCTGATATTCACCACTATTGATGGAGGTGTCATGGTTTGTGGAAGGTGTAATGTTTATTGATCATAGTGCTGGACCTGGGTTAAGGGTAAGGTCAATCTTTTCAATCACTCCTGAGGATTTCTTCCAACCCCCCCCCCCCCACACACACACACACACACACACACAACCACCACTTCAATCAATAGCTCATTATTGTGCTGCTTCACGCAGCAGTGAGGGCAAATAAAACAAAGGTCATTTTCTATGGCAGGATCAGCCTCCTAATGAACTTTGCTCCAAGATCATCTGCTTTAAAGACGTGTCTGAAAAAAATAATGATAATGCTCAGTTTTGTACTCGGTTTAAAATGACAGAATCATTAGTCCCAATTACACTCATAAATTATACCTTTATATAGCTCTGCTCTGGATGGACTATATAGGACATTCTCATGGTTGCCATTTTTAATATACAATATCCATGTTGTTTTGACTGAAACAACTCCTTTGAAAAACTTGAATCATTGTCACCCTCTTTTTAAATACCGCCTATGAAATACAGGTTCTACTCGGAAAATTTGAATATTGTGTAAAAGTTATTCAGGTAATTCAACATTATAACAAAACGGATGAAACAGATACATTTTATATACTCTTGAGATGTAAAGTATATCTAAAGCTTTTCTTTGTTGTAATTTTGCAGATTATGATTTACATCTTATTAAAATCATGAACCCAAAAACTCAGAAAATTGGAATATTGCTTGACAGTGAGTTTTCTGAAGCTTTAAGTCCTAATCAACAAATTCAAAACAAATAAAAGCTTGAAATATATTGATTCACTTCCTATTTGTGTATAAATATGTACAGAAGAACAGAAATGCATGCACTTTTTCAGGATATTCAAATGTTTGGAGCAGTACCTGTAAGCATTTGATTTTCTGTAATGTTTATTAGATTGTTCATCTTCTGTGCTTTATCTCCTCCATTCCTGAGGGGGGAGCTCTAACCTTTCCTGTGCTTGTATTAGTAGTTCTGGAGCAGAAGCTGATCAAGTACACATGCTTGTAAGTTCACACTCAGTATTCCCTGTCAATTAAAAAACCTGTGTGGATAGATTTAGATTTAGAGATTTATTGTCATTCAAGTATGCTTAAGAACTGGGATTATAAAAGTTTGATATTTAACATTATTAATTTTAGTTAGTTTTGACTTGTTTTCTGTAATTCAACTAGTTTTAATTACTTTTTGAGCAGCTTTGCTAGTTTTTATTGGTTGTAAAAAAAAATTTTTTATGAATGTTTATTTTTTTTAACTTTTCTATATATTTTATCTTCCTTGCCATACTATTCAAATGGGGTCAGGTTGGGGGGGGGGGGGGGGGGGTGATTGACTGAGCAGAGACACAAATATATGTACAGTGTGTTGTATATTACATTCCCTATAGGATGCTGTCAATCTGACATTGCTATAGATAAAATCGTTTAGATTATTTCCTGAATTTGTAGGTTTATGTCCAACAGGAGCCTGCAGGATTAGTTTTAAGAATCAAACACTTAGTATACATCGTGATTCATGACTGCTTGGTACTGGTTTGATCTATCCTCTAGAATTCATCGAATCAATAATCTTCTTATTACCTATAGTATGTTTGCTGTTCCATCTTTTTTTGGGAAAGTCCTATTTTTCATTAGACTTATGGAAAGCTGTGTTCATACATGGCATGTTACCTGTTTTCTCAGAGATACTGTCTGATGCTGCTGCGAGGAATTAAATGTAGAACAATAAGACCAGTGATCCTTCTCAAGGACGAACTGCGTATAGACCACACAATCAGCTTCTCAGGGGTATTTAATGGATAGTGCTTTTTCCATTCTCCTGCCTCCACCTATTTTCTCCTACACAGCCAAGCATTACATTACAGATGAAATTGTACTGAGCCATAGGTACATGTCCATCAGTAGTTGCTTTTTCCATTGACTCTCAAATTGCACAAATGGAAAAATGGCAATTTTGACAAAAACCCTCTTTGTTCAGTTAAAGGACAAGAGGTAGTTTTTCAGTGCAAATGGTACACAGTGATCTCTCCTTTATTGCAGGGGTTATGTTATTAAAAAATATCCCGCAGTCAGTGAAATTTTGCGTAGTAGTGTTTCCATTACAGGACAGTAGTGTAATAACCTGTGTTAACCAGGTTAAGATTGAAAAGAAAAGTGAGAGCAGTTCTATTGTTGCTTTGCTGAAGAAGTTAGCAGTGTAGGTTACGGCTGTGTCAACAACTTTTGTTCCAGCCTGTTGAGTCATTTATTAGACCCTGAAACCAGTGGAACTACTCTGTCTCAGGTGTCATCGAATTAGGGTTATTATAGTACTGACATTACAGTATCTGGTCGTCATAGTGATAGTATTGACTTTACACTACCTGGTCGTCATAGCGATAGTATTGACTTTACACTATCTGGTTGTCATAGCAATAGTACTTTCTTTACAGTACCTGGTTGTCATAGCGATAGTACTTTATTTACAGTTACCTGAATGTCACAGTGGTGTGGCACGTTACTTCCATGTCGGAAGAGAATTGTTGATTAATTCACTCATTTCGTGTTGCCTGAATTTTTACGTCGGTCAATCTCCTGGTCAGTCCATGGTGTATTATTATGGACTGTATATACCACACTATATTTGCTGTCAATTTCTGTATTTATTTTGTAAACCGGTGGTTCACAGAGACTACAGACTGACCAATCAGTGTCTGACGGGTTTATATGTCACATTTTAGTATCTCTTGGAACTTGGGCACCTCTCTGCCAGGACCAGTCAGGATGCAGAACACAATGTGTTAAAAAAAAAAAAAAACTATGAAAGGTGGACTGCTTTATAGTGATCAGGTGAATTAAAAAAAAAAAAAACAAGATGGATGTTATAAGCAAAGAAGAGTTTTAAAACAATGTGTGGATACACCAGGAAAGCAGATTTTTTTTTAATTTAGTAGGAAATAAAGGGGTAATATAATAATAATAATAATAATAATAATAATAATAATAATAATAATAATAATAATAATAATAATAATAATAATAATAATAATAATAATAATAATAATAATAATAATAATAATAATAATAAATACATCTATAAAATAGCATGATATTTACATTCGTCACCATGTTTATGGATTTACTTTTTGTGTCATCTCACGATAATATATGAACAAATTATTACATTTGTCATTTAATGGAAAAATCCTCATCATTTAGCAAATATTCTTAAAGTTTTGCACATACATCCAATAGCAAAGCAACTAGTCATGATTAAGTAGTCCTGGTAGAACCTTCAATAGTCAAAGTATAGGATGTGTGGAATGAGAATATAGTACATAAAGAGATGAGACCAAAGACAGTATTTTCATCATTATAGCTGGTGATCTCCATAACAGTGGTGGTTGTTTGTGCTTCTACAGTTTGCTAAGAGTAGTTTGACTGGAACATTCCTTTTCTTTTCTCCACCTGTCAGGCATTTGTATTTCCTAGGCTAGACTGTAAACTCCAAGTGGACCAGTGAGTGTAGATTCCAACCAAGGCTGTCAGTCCATTGAGTGCCACAATATTATTAAGAACCTCAAATTCATACCTACAGATCCTTAAAATGTTCACACCGTGGATGTAGGGAGTAAAAGTAAAAAGTTGGTGGAAAAATAAATACTCAAGTAAAGTACAGATACCTAAGAACTATAATTAAGTAGAGTAAAGGAAGTACTTCTACTTAGTTAGTGTGTGTGAGGTATCTTCGATTGGGTGGGTTTTACAGACACTTTACTAAAATAATAATCATGAACATACTGCTATGGGATTGTTGAGGTCTGTAAATTCAAAATGGTTAAATGGGATGAGGACACTGATCATTCTGTCATCTCCTCAATCCTAGAAAATGAACCTGTTAACATGTTGTTGTAAGTACAGTACTTCATGATAGATGGTCTGATTGTCTTTTTGGTGTATTTTCTTAAACACAACTATGGCACAGCTGTCCGGGAGGAAAATATTTTTATTACATAAACAACAGCTACATATGTCAGATTTAATGTTAGCTGTAAAGAAGCGCCAGTACAGTAGACACCAACTGCACTTGCCTGTCAATCACAAAAGCCACTCCCGTAAGTATCCACAATTTTTTTTCAACTCAGTGAATTACATGAAAATCCACCACCACACCGCCCGTGCATGTTGTACAAACAGATTTAAGTTTTAGTTGAGACGGCTGGTTTGACAATTGGCAGAAATGCAAGTTTTATATCCACCGATTTCCTGTTTTTCCCGAGGCCAAAAAGTGCTGCAGTGAAGTAACATGTTCAGTTGGAACATGAATGGATACAACTTTTGGCGTGCTCCTTGAATCATTATAAGTACCATTAGTCAACCTTTAATTCTATTACAAATGGATATAATCACTGCCATTTCCTTCAGCCTCAGGCGACGTTTCGAACAGTTTTTCAGCTAATGCAGAATTATATTCTTGAGGACATATGAAAGTGCACTAGTATGATTCAATTGACTGTGAATTTCTCTTTTAGGATACATAGTTTGAACTAAAAGGTAATTGTCATCATATAACATGATCTATATCTTATACAAATAAGCAATTAAACTCCATGTACACATTCTCATTTGTAACTAGACAGCCAAAGTACTAATTTACTTCTGTTGATTTATACACCTTAAATTCTTTATATACCTATGCAGCTTGGAGTTTAATAATTTGATAATAGCCAACAACCAACACTGTCTGCAAAGTAGCAAATTACCATACATGTCATGTTAAATATCGATCAAGTAACACTGGTCTACTTTTTCTTTTTTCTTTTTTTTAATTATCTGCTTCAGACATTAAATGTGCCTTTAACACAGCTGTAGATGCTGTATTGAAAGATTTCAACTGGAAATTCTCATTGAAAACGGAGCAGAGAGCAGCCATGGATGCATTTATTAAAAGGAAAGACGTTTCTGGCTTTGGTAAGAGTTTATTCTACCAGTTAGCCCCGCTAGATACGTCAAAGGAAAGAGGGATGTGCTTAGTTTAAGCTTTGACACCACCTTTTCTGGCTTCGACCAGTAGCAAACTGAGGCATTTGAGAGAGGCGGGTCAACCATGTGCTTTGGGAAACAGTTCACCTTAACATGTTGGCCAGATCCAATAAGCATTGGAAAGTCATGATAACCAGGCAATAAAGTGAGGATTTGTGAGGGAATGAATAATAAATGTGCTTTGAGTATGTGTCAATAGAAAAAGCACCATATCAAGCTATTATATTATTATTAAGAGCTACATTCTACTGTCATGTCAAATGCAACTTTTCGAAAAATTGGTGTTTGTTGTTGGTTTCTACTCTGATAAAACACTAAACTGTGCAGTAAATGACAAGTGTAATAGTGTTATAGTATTATGTCCAGCTAGAAATAGATAAAAGTAGATAAAACACTAAACTGTGCAGTAAATGACTGGCCCAACCTATCACAACCTTTCCCCCAGATCCACTCCAGCTTCACCAGGCCCTCATTGTGCAGCTGCAAGTTGTTGCTGATCTGCAACTATTTAAGCAGTGAAGCTTGCAGTTGCAGGACCATTTCAGTTTGTCACCTCCATAACATGGACACTATCATTTCACTTGTCACCATATCCCAGACATTTCATTCATCACCACAGACTCTGACTGATCAACCCCCAGGTTTTGTTTTCTGTCTCTGTCTTTTGTCATGATTTTGCTTCAGTTTTTATTACATCTGTTCTCCCTTCAACACCGGGCATCTGAGTCCTTCACCTCACCCCATCATGACAATGACAAGTGTTATAGTGTTACAGTATTATGTCCAGCTAGAAATAGATAAAAGTCTATTTATATGATCTGTCATAGTCGTCAACTACTGAGCAGCTATAGCTTCATTTCCAGCAGAAAATCCTCCATACAGGGAGACTGTACAGTTCATATTCCGACATAGTTTCAGACTGAGCTATTGTGTTCTCATCTAATAGTATCATGTTCCTACAGAATACCTTTTGCATTCCCTTGCAATACTTTTGCCGTTCTTCACACTTCATAATATCCACTTGGGCTTTACAGAGTAGCCACTGCATTCATACAGCACTGATAGTAACATGTATATGGAGCCATTTAGAGCCTTACAGCAGGCCTCTGTAAGACTCATAATACTAAGACTCATTTTTAACAAAAAATTTGCTCTTCCAGACTAAGGATTTTTATTTTAAATGAATGTTACATTTATGTGGCTGCTCATTGGCTGCTCATCAGTTCATGGGCAGCTCTGGCTCAAATGGTAGAGCTTATTATCCAGTGACCAAATGCTTGGTGGCTCAAATCCTGACACTGAATCTTAAATGTTCCTGGTACTCAATACCTTGCATGGCAGCAGGTGCCCACTGATTTACTGTATGGGTGAATGTTAGTCAACAGTAAAACACATGGAAGTTGATAAATGACAGTGAATGAACACACTTGATTCTATGTCCGGTTATTATTTTTGCCAAAAAAAGTAACTTTTTCTTCAGCTTTCATGGAACTCAATGGAAAAGGCAAGTTACAGAGGATAATATTTATTTTACATTTTTACATTTACATTGATAAAGGTGAAAAATTCCTTAGTAGCACTGGGTTTTTGTGGGTTAATAGTTTTGTGATGGGAAACTATGTATTACTATGCATGTACAATGTTTTACAATTTTGGTGTTTAATAAAGAGGAGGTAGATTACATTAAGTGCAGCCTGGCCTGTCAGTATCTGTGAGCAGGAAATGAGTCAGTGGGAAAAGCTGTACAGTACTGCCCTCATGTGATCAGCCCACTTTCCACCCCACAGCTGTAATGGAATTGCTTTGTCCTCAATTCCTTTTTTTTTTTTTACATTCATCACAACAACAGAAAGAGTCAGAGGCAAGTAATTTTGGACCTCAGATTTATTTGGTGACAGTTTCTGCAGCATTTTTCAGTTGTGCGCCTTTTACAAAATAAATCTGGTTACAACAGCTTCAAGGCAAGAAAATATTAAACTAAGGAAGGAAACATGACTAGAACAAATCGATAGCGAATCACTTCAAAAGATGCACCTTAAATGTAAACAATGAGTTTCAATTTGTTAAATGTTTGTTTAACTCCAGTGATGTGATTGGTTGGTGACATGCTCTAATCATGCAAACATCAGCACTTAAATGTAAAAATGTCAGTATTTTATGTCAGCAACATTCACCACATAGTTTGTGTGGAAACAGACCGTGTTTTCCTTTCTTAGTTTTAATTCTCCATTAATGTAAAAGCTTTGTGTTTTACTTTTTCTCATAACTTGGATGTCAGTGCAGAAAGAGGTGCCTGGCTAACTGACCTGGCTCGGTGTTTAAGGCCATGTTAACTTTCAAAAACTTTCAAAAACTCCTTTTCTTGAGCATGTTTTAAAATATTGCATATTACCATGAAGGTTACAGGTTTTATTCAATTTCAAAAGTTTCTGAAGGGAAGGGGGACGGCTCTCCTTTTGTTTTTTAAAAGACTCTTCTGGTGTTTGTTGTAGTGACGCTGGATCTGGTGATACCTCCACCATATGCAGAACCTGAAGAAAGACCACCGCCCATGCCGTATCCACCACCATATCCACCACCCATGGCACTGCTCACTCCTGAAGCTATAAAATACAGAAAAATTAGAATAATTTACCAATTTGTCAATAAGGAACAGCATTTTCAAGTAATGTAGATTAATAATCTGTCACTTACAAGACTGCTGCACGTGGATGGTAGCATTGGCACCACCAGATGCAAGTCTGTGATGGGAAAATGTAGGATTCAAAGTTAATTCAAAAATATAGTTCATATGGCAACAAATGGAAAGTTTTAGATTTTTAAATTATGCCCACCTGCTCTCCTCTCCTTCCAACAGTTTTCTGTAGGTGGCAATTTCAATATCAAGGGCCAGTTTGACATTCATCAGCTCCTGGTATTCGCGGACCTGGCGGGCCATGTCCTGTTTGGCTCTCTGAAGAGCATCCTCCAAGTCCCTGATGCGAAGTTTGGCATCCTTTACTGCCAGCTCACCGCGCTCTTCTGCCTCTGCGATCTGAGCCTCAAGGCTGGCTCTCTGAGGAAAGTGATGTTCCATGTAATTTATCAATTACATAACCATTAACATAGCAAATTATTATAACAATGACAAAACATCCATGAAAAGTCCTTCAAATTTACCTGTCCCTTAATGGCTTCGATTTCATTCTGAAGACGGGCAATCATACGGTTCAGGTCAGCAATCTCAGACTTGGTTGTACGCAGGTCCTCACCATACTGTCCTGCAGAGGTCTGCATCTCCTCATACTACATTTGAATAGGACAACATTGTATTAAACAATAAAAGATAAAAGTCTGGGAAAGACAAACCTTTGCATTTCTGTTCACCCACCTTCTGTTTGTACCACGTCTCAGCCTCTGCCCTGCTGCGGTTGGCAATTTCTTCATATTGGGAACGCACTTCTGCAACAATGGCATCCATGTCAAGATTACGGCTGTTGTCCATCTCCACAACAACTGATGTGTCCTTGATCTGGCCCTGAAGCTCACGAAGCTCCTACAGAACAAATGTTTTTTGCAAAACAGTCAAATCTTTGTCCTTTAAAGCTGACGCCTTAATGATAATAATATTCAAATTAAACAAGTCTCTTCAATGAGTACCTACCGCCTCATAGACGGCTCTGAGGAAGTTGATCTCATCCTGAAGAGCATCAACTTTAGCTTCCAGCTCCACCTTGTTCATGTAGGCAGCATCAACATCCTGGAAAGAAAATTATTTACCAACAGGTAAATATCCATGCTTGTATTTTATAAAACTATAAGATAGAAAATCTGAAGGATCCTTGAGGTTAAGTCCTACCTTCTTCAGGAGCACAAACTCATTCTCCACAGCTGCACGTTTGTTGATTTCATCTTCATACCTGTTGGAGGGAAAATATTAAAAACAAAATTTATAGCAAATGTTCACTATATTTGTACTATATATATATATATAACAATGTTCCTATCATATATTCTCTCACTCACTTTCTCTTGAAGTCCTCAACCAGGCCTTGCATGTTCTTCAGTTCTCCGTCAAGCTTGACCTTCTCATTGCCCAGCCCATCAAGCTGTCGGCGCAGATTGGCAATGTAAGCCTCAAACATGCCGTCGATGTTGGAGCGGGTGGTGGTCTGATCCTGCAGGAGACTCCATTTGGTTTCCAGCATCTTGTTCTGCTGTTCCAGGAAACGTACCTGTGGAGATACAAAACCAAGAAAGAGATTTTAGAACAATTAAATTAATTATATTTATGTAGTCAATTTTAGTTTTTTTTTTATATCTCTAACGGGGAAAGGGCTGTAGAAAAGGGTGTGTCAAGCTCCATATCAAGTTTTCAAATACCTTGCCATCACTTTCATGACTATTTACCTTCCTGCCACACCCTTTTCACAACACTTGTAAGTCATATCTCTTTTAGTATTTGTAAAAGTAGATGCCTGAGTAGTTTATTTTAATCTTTCTGTATTTCAGACACATATCAAGGCATCATCCTTTACATTTTTGTGCTGTATGTTTTCTGTTTATCCAGAAACATATTGTGTTTGCCTATGACTCATCCTCCTCTGTTGAGCTACGAAGGCCACACAGTCATAAAAAACTAGGTGTGGCAGATAAACCACACCAGACAAAAGCCGTGTATTATCATGAGATGGCTGGTTTTTGTGAGTTTTTGTAAGTGCCAGTTATGGCTTGACAGAGCGTGACTGAAATTGTGCAAGTAGGATTGAAGATTGTGTGCTTGGAGCATCAAAATAACAGGAAAAATAACTGTTTCAGAGTTTATGTTCCCCATAGCATCTAGTTGATAGGTGCAATGTGCATTTGACAGACTTTGAACTATGCGCTGATAGATCTGTCTTTTTTTTCTGTCAGGTAAGTGTTGGGCAGGTCACACAAATATAATCCACACCCATGTTTAAAGAGTGGGCTGAGACTTGCTTTTTTCAGAGATAAATTTTGAAAGGTGGTGCCACTATCCCAAACAAACTTTACAATATAATAAGTACAAGGCCTGAAATCATCAATGGATGCAACACTAACTGCCTGTTCACCTTGGCATCCAGGTTTTCTTTTCATTTTATGTCAGACAGTAATTTCAGCAATAAATATCTGTCTATATTCAAGAGTTGTTTAAAGTGAGCATGTACACAAAGAGAACATACAGGATGGAATAAAAGCAGAGAACAAGAGCACCAACCTTGTCAATGAATGAGGCGAAGCGGTTGTTGAGGGTCTTGATCTGCTCCTTCTCCTGGGTGCGGACGGCCTGGATGGTTGGGTCAATTTCCAGGTTCAGAGGGGCAAGCAGGCTCTGGTTGACTGTGACAGCTGTGATCGGTGGTGGGACAAAACATCCTGAGCTACCCATGCCACCCATACCACCCATGCTACCCATGCCACCCATGCTGGCACTGCTGAAATTCCTATTAGCGACACTAGAACTAATGAAGCCACCACCAGCCCCACCGTAGCTAGAACCAGTACCAAAACCTGAACCACCCCCGCTGATCTGGTAGCTGGAGCTTCTGAAGCTGCCTCCTGGTACTGCAGACTTCCTGCTACTACCCAGACTGTAGACCGATGTTGACTTTCTGACTAAAGACATATTTGCAGTGGTAAAATTGGTAGCTCTGAGGAGAGAAGTGAAGATGAGCTTCAAAAGGAGAGCCGGATCCCTCTGAGTGTCTGACTACACACTGCGTCCACTTTTATGGCTGTGTAACAGTGGGAGGATCCTGAACCTGAGCCACCTCAACCTGTACTCTCACTTTTGCTGTCGCCTCTGGCTAAATGACAGGAGCGGCCAATCCTGTAAAACAGGTAGGGAGGGAGTGTCAGGAGATAAACCACGGCACACCCTTTGCCACAACAAGCTCGAGGTGAAGAGAAAGAGTGAGAGAGAGAGAGCTGAAGAAAAAGAGAAAAAAATGCCTTTAGGTAGCAAAACAGAGCCCCAGAGCTGAAGTTTACACATACATCTGAAAAATTAAACCCACAACTCAGTCTCAGAATAGACTCAGCCCGGCTCTAGAATGGGCATGAAGTTCTGTGTGAGTTATAATGTTCGAAATTCTTTGTGTCTTGGTCTACAGTTTCCCCCCCTTTCCCCCAAGAAAGTATCAGATATATGCTTGTAAAGCTTTTCATTCATATTGAAATGTTCCCTTTTCAGGGAAATATTCCTCAATGTTGTCTTTTGACCTTGACCTCTTGCAGTGACTTTTGGTAAACTCCCTTTGAAGACGTAGCTTTATTTGACTTTCAGAATCTCAGAAATATCAACGAAAGCATTGGTTATAGACAAAGGTCACAACAAATACCTCAAAACAAATCTCTCTAAGCTTCTCTGTACTGATGGCAATCAAGCATCAACACGGTCTCAAACCAATGAAAAAGCAAAACAACTAAGCAAAAATAAACCTGACACACTGTTCATCAGAAGTTCATGCAACAGAGGTTGTTGTTGTTGTTTTAATTCATATTCAGCATTTTAATCACTGTGAGAAAACCAGACATGGATTAAATGAAACAAAGGACCTTATTATATTCATTGCATTATTAAAGACTACTCAAGAAATGGCTTTGTTTGAATCACACTTAAACATAACACATTTGCTGTAACAAGACTGAAAGATATGCATTTGATGATGCCAAATAGTTCACACAAACAATTATAGTTAGACGCGTACAGTGTAATTTTGTTGTTTTGGAACAACTCTTTTGGATGACAACAAACCTTCAGAGCGGAATCACTGATCTGTAATACTGATTCAGACATTGTTCCACGCATTCTCTTTGACCACACCCTGTTGCAACATACTCCAGACCATGCTTGTTTCTTCCCTCTGCACCTTTGGTATAGGTGAGGTCTGCATTCTTTTTCATTCTTCCCCAACTTTTCACAAGCACATGCCTTTAATTTCTACCATGGTGTGGAACTTTACTCTAAAGCTCAAATATCTGCTGCCCAGTAGCTTTGGAAGAAAATTTATGTCTTTTCCTTTGCATCTTACTAAAGTTCAAACAGACGCACAAGTTCACAGATAATTGCATGACCTGATACTCAACAACCCTCACTTACAATGAGACATCTGCATTTCTTTTGCTGTTTTCTGCTGCTCTGTTTTACTGCCTGTGCATTCTTGAGTGCCACAGAATACACATAAATCAAACCTACACAAAAGACGCTGCCACGCAGGGTGAGGCCTCTGCCAGGTTAACAGTCGCATTATTGAGAAGCTTAACAAACATGGATTAAGAGCAGTGAGTTTTCACTAAAGCAGCAGAAGAAGGAAATCCTGCAAAGAAGTGAAGGATGGTCGGGGCGATCACAATCAGAGTTTTGTCTGTGCTTGTCTCCAATGTCAATAGTAATAGCTTTCATAAATTAAGGACACAAGTCTGTTCAGGCCTGACAGACTGAAGTTAGTTAATATCAAGTTTAAATATGTACGAGATGTGTTGTTGTTTCTATTCATACATTTTCACACTGGTTTAGTGAACATAAGTGCTAATTTTTCATTTGTGTCAGCAAACAGGGCAGGTTGAGGGCAGTGTCTAACAATGCTGCATCCTTCTGTTAATGTATTTCCATTATTTGTTATGGGAATGTGAATTGTCTTACAGTAAAGTTGTAAAGCATTGAAACGACATTTGAAGCAAAGACACCTTCCTGATCATTTTAGTTTGGTTCCAAATATCAGTATTATGTTTGTTGGAAATTTGGTCAAACTGCATAAACTCATTTATTGAATTGTTAGAGAAATAATGAGAAAATAGAGAAATAATTTTCTTACTTTCCATACTTTTTTTTTTTTTTATGAAGTCTACATTTATTGAGGTGATGCATTTTATTCCACCTCATGACTGATTTTTCTGGTGACATTTTGAGCAGCTCCACTTTCATAATTGTCGAAACCTGACAGAAACTTTTCTTCAACATGATAAATGTCTTTAAAAGTAAAAGGGCAGTGAAAGTGTTACCACCCCCAGCACTGCCTCTTACATTCCCCAATCAAGTCTCTCACGCTACAAACCTCAGTCTAATAGGCTTTGACTTCCCCATACCAGAATTATTATGCTTGTGACGCCCTAATAATGCATCAGACCATGGTTTCTGTGATTGTAATTTTACTGGGTAATTGCTGAAAACTTAAAAACTTGATGAACTGAAACGTTAAATGATTGAATACCTTAATGTTTAAAAGCTTTGCAGCAGGATGCATTTCATAGTAGTTCCTTTTGCTGCAATGCATTAGGTAACATTTTATCAAGAAAATTGTGGAAACTACATAAAGTAAATGTCTTTTCAATCTCATCAAACATACTGTTAGTCTGACTAACTTAGCAGACTTTCCTTTTGTACTTCTGCACTATGTAAAGACTGGGTGTGGTCATTTACTGTAAGTATAGTTATGCTGTGTATCTTTCTTTACTCTAACAGAGAGCCTGCACAAAACAGGAATGATACAAACTCTTTCAGTTTTTGCAGTGTGAATGAAACCCATGTTGAATCAGTGAATGGCTCAGAGGTATACCCACACCCCCACACCTAAGCTGGTAGTGTTTAATTCACCCAAGGTCTTAGTTTCTTGACTTACTCTCATATGCATTTAAAGGGGACATGTCATGTAAAATGAATTTTTAATGTTTTTTCAACACAATTATGTTTTGTCTGTGTGTGAGGAGACCCTTAAAGGTGTCATTCCATCGTTATTTCATTAATATTGTTGTGTTCTGCATTGCTATTGAATACATATTTTTAAAAAAACATCCGGATTGCTTTGTTTCAAGCTGTTTTTGCACAGTAGAAAAATTACTTGAGGTTGAACAACAGAGTTTACTGGTACTTCCGCACACATGTTCATGATGCAGTCATGAGGTGTCTCTGATTGGCTCAGAATGCGTGAAGGAACACTCCCCCCTCCCCTCTAGCTCTCCATATGTGTTAACTTTACCCATCCAGCTCGGTTTCATGCCATTGCTTATTCTGAAAATGTACAGGGAAAAAAACGAGGCTTTATTTTCACAGAGAGCACATGAACCAGTTTAATCCGCCATTTTTTTCCCAGTTTGTGCAGCAGCTACTGTGGTGCCGTCTTCTCTCGTACATGCTAATGTTCATGCTACTTCAGATTTGCTGCAATGGGGGACTGGTTTAACCCCACATGGGTGACGCTAAAGTCTGTCTGACGGACCGGCTTTTTCTGGTCCCTCGTTCCTCTTGTTGTTTTCTGTGAATGCGGTATGCAGCCAGTGGAGGTGACAAATTACTTTCAAAGGCAGCATGTGTTGGTAAGTCGGGGTGACCCATCAGATTCCCAAAGGAGCGTGGAAAAATGGTTTTCAGTGGAATTCCACATTTATATTATGACCAAAAACCACCCACTCTCCTTTTTTCCAGATCTATTTCTTGTTGGAGGGGAATGAAAATGCTCCATTTTGGATTTTCTACACTTTCTATGTCACGCACAGATTCATTTGAATACCCCACCCCATCCCACCCCACCACCTCAGCTAACCCCACCTACTGGTCACAGACATCCAACATTATTCTCTATCGGTATCCCCCGTGTGCATCCGGTGCATTGGGGTCTAAGCCCCGGTTGCTGTGGGTGCATCCAGTTCCGCCATTGGTCTGACCCGGGTTGATTGGACAGGCTGGTCTGTGGGTGACCAAGGTGTTGTGGCTCGTCAAATCAGACAAACCAGATCTGAACGTGCACCGTGGCTGTTAACGGACCAGGACCCAAAGGCATCAGGGCTGTCCACTTTGATTCTCTCCAGCTGATTTTATTTAATTGGTGTCTTTGTCTCTTTTTTTCTGTCTCAACTTTTTCAGGTTCCATTTCTTTCTCCTCTTCCTCCTGTTGGTAGAATGCAGAAGAGAGGGACAGAGTCAGCTGTGGCTCATTTGCATGAAAGCATGAGGCACTAAAACAGAGTGTTTTGAAAAGGGCTGTTTCTCCATTTTGAAGAGGCAGCTGTATCCCTTTATCAATGTGATATTTTGACCAAAGCATGTCAGACATGTGACTGAGGCACCAGGGAACTGTGTTCACTTGTGGAAAATGGTAATTGACATGCATTTTGCAGCTGTCTGATATGATACCATGCAACTCTGCAATGACTGGTTGAGGTGTCATTCTTGCAAATGTCTTTGTCTTGCACAGAGCAAAAGCATTAATCTTATATGTACACATATACATAGGTACCACACCTGTCAATAGCAAACATTATAGTGGTTGTTGTTTTGTCCTCACATGATCAGTTAAAACAAACTCAGCAACTAAACATTCAGAAAATGCTTCATCTCACCCCTATTTGCCAATCTCAAATTCTATGACAACCCGTTCTTGAATTAGAGCCAATAATGTGATTTTGACCTTTCTGCTAAATGTGACCTTGACCTTAATAAATTTGTATGTATATATGGATCAGTGCATGTAATATTATAATAATATATCCAGTATTGATTAAGTTATAGAATATGTCTATGCTTGACACACAAACAGTGTTACAAAAATTAATTTTGCAACATGTCACCATTGACCTCCAGCGATCTCAAAGACGGTTGGTCATAGGTGATAACAGCAATTATGTGAATTGTAGAAATCTTCATTGCGCATCGTTTGGTAGCAATCTGACAGATCTGTGACCCTTCTTTAGTTATAACCGATAATGTGATATTGACCTTTTAGTTAATTGTGTCCTTGACCTTTGACCTTTCCTCAAATGGATCATTGCATCTGATGCACATTAGCTATATGTATATGCTCATGTAATTTCACGATGATATCTCAAGTATTCATTGTTGAGTCTTTGTGGACACACACACAGACACACACACTGATTGCAATAATCTCTGCCAACCAATGTTGAGCGAGATTAACAATGTTGGGTGAGATTAATAATATTACAAATGCTGTGATTGTTCAGTCACTTCAAAATATTTGAGCATGAAAAGCTGTTTACCTATTTGAACACTAAGTGGAACAGCGTTGTTTTCATTATGGAACGATGATGTGTAAGTCTAATTATCTTCCACTTATAAAGCCATAAACTACTAAATACTGTATTTTATTTTGATGCATTATTGACATGGTTGTAAAAGTCTTATGTGAAGTGTTTTATGTGCACCCACAGGCCACTGATGAACACAGTCTTTACACATTTCAAACAGGGAATTCCACATGTGATGCAGTTAATGTATGCTGCCTCTGGCTTCAGACGCTGATATAAACTTTCCTTTGCTGTTCAAACAATTCTGCCTCTAGATACTAAAAGCTGTCAGACAGCCCTTCAGCTTCACATGTCTTGATATTATTTACTTTGGTTTTTAGTTTATGTAAATGCAACTGCCAAAGTTTTTGCTCTTAACCAGTACTGTATGTTAACTGGGAAAGCTGCTAAATGGCCATTTTTTTATCAATACTTACATTACAACTACTAATATTAGTTTTAAACTGGTACATCTTCTATTTTTACTTGTGTTTTATTGATCAGATTGTCTCCATATCTGATGCTCATCCTTTTTTGGTGGAGAACATCATTGAAAAGGGATAAGATTGTGTCTTTTCACTGCTTTTTCCTACATTTTCTTCACTCATATATTATTGCACTTTGCAGTTTGTATAGAAATGCATACAAAGGTGTGTCACCCTTATCAAGATATGTGCCTATGTTTACCTTTTGTGTGTGGCAGTACTCTATAAATTGCTACCAATTGGACCATAATAAATAAATAAAACTATTAAAACATCATGTTTGATGTTTCTATCAGTGATCATCAGTGCAGAACAGCTGGTTGAACTGGAAATATGTAGCTCCTCAGAAACTTGCTTCAACAATTAAGGTCAAATATGCACAAACAGTGTATGCATAATTGTTGTTTTTCCAGTTACAATATTATTGCCGACTGGAAACCATAATACCTTTAGGTCTTACTTAAAAACAAACAGACATGCAGAGACACTGACAATGAGACTGAGATCTGAAAGAAGATCAGGTTTTTTTTTTCCCACATTGTGTCTAATTAACAATTCTTTCTTTGACTATATATTCTCACAAAATGAGCTACAATACTCAGTGGAGCTTTTTAAAATGTAAAAGTTCAGGTTTGTGACATAGCTGTTCTGAATGAGCATAATTGTACTATTCATTGACCATATGAAGAATAAAACAAAAACACAAAGAAAGAATCTGAAACCCTTGAACACACAGACACACCCCTGCGTGCTTGTTTTGGCATCCTCATAAGGTGGGTGTGTTCACGAGGGAGTGTTGCTGGATGGTGTTTTAATCTGGAGCTCACAGTTTCACCACCTGCAAAGGTACACACCCTTTCAGAACAGCATCTTCAAGTCATGCATGAAAATATCTTATGGAGGCCATGTCAAGGGAATGTGGTTAACCTGCAATGTATGCGTTTAATAGAAGTAGCTGTTAACACAACAATGAAGAGCTGATGAAAGTCGCTCCAAGAATGCCTCATTTAATTTAACAACCTGATCTGCATGTGTGGCCAGTATTTACTGATTTTACACCAAGTTGCAAAGTCAACAGTTTGTCGGCAAGCAAACACATATACACTGTTTGGTGCAAAATGAGATATTACTTTACAATTCTGGACTTTGACACCCCTCGTATAGACCGCACACATGCACACAGGACACTTCAGCATAGTTGTGGGACTAAAACAGGCATGGGAACGCTGGCACAAGCTGCATAAACTGATGACTCACTCTTAGTCAGACAGGAAAGATCATGCAGGTTGTCTGGGAACACTGAAACCTAGCAACGGACTCAAATGTTTGCTAGTTGTGAGTGGGTTTTTTGTAAACACCTGCTTTGGTATGATGTCATTTACAGTGTCTACCATCATAAGGTACTTAGTCTCATGTTGTTTCATGTTGTATTTTCTTTTTTTTTTTTCCAGTCAAGTTAAAGGTGTGTGTATTTAATGAGGTCGACACTCAAAATGGGTGACAGAGCTATTACCCAGAACCATTTGCTTCAGAAGAAATAAGATCCATTAAGAAAAGTGTTCATTATCAGAATGTGTTTTTTAAAAGATGCGTCTTTAAGAGCTCTAGAAAGCATTGATATTAAAAGATCCCAATAGAATAAACAGCATTCAGATGTTTCCTTATGTTGCAAAACTTAATGCGGTGTCTTAATGTTGGGGAAGTCCCAGTTTCTGTTATTAGGGTTTTAGACAGTATTGTTCTTCCAATAGTCATAGTGTGTTTAATTAACCTTTAAAAACAATGAAAGGAGTATGTTCATGGACTGATGATGTTTAATATGGTGAAATCCTAGGAACATTTTAATGTATGGCTGCTTCTGATAAGTTCTAAACATTCTCAACAAGTGATGCTATCTTTCGAGGTCACTCAGTCATGATGACATTTTGGAGCCGACATATAGCTTCTTATCAATCACCAATAATAACTGAGCACTTATTACCAGTCTTTTTGGAGTTACAACCATTTAAAATCATGTGACCTTGATTTTGACCTTTCAAGGTCACTAAAGGTCAAATGTCATGACATCATTTTGAAGGCCGTGCCAGATTTCCTATATGTAAATAGTAGTAATTAAAGTCTATATCCCCACTATTTTTTGCGTTACAGCCCATTTTAGTTTTTTAGGTATTGACACACTGACCCTCGACCTCTTGGGTTAAGAATAGGTAAAAAAATCTATACACACAAGATGCAGAATTGAAAGACAAGCCTTTTGGTTCTCACTAGAAGTCTGTAATAGTTCAAATGTTATATCCAAAATTAAATTTTGACCTTTATGTGACCTTTGACCTCAAGTCTTCAAATTTGTTCTTCAAGGTTCTGATGTCAATGTTTATTTTTTTCATTTAAAAACATTTGAAAGAAAATTTTACGTATTTTTAAGATGGCATTTAGACATTTACAGTGATGTGTAACATTTGACTGAAACTGGTGCAAAAGTTATGAATGAAAGAGGAGTGGGCTGTCTATCTGTGATGGCCTTGACCTCACCCAGCTGTCCTTATATTTATATATCGCACTTTTTCAAAACACACACAATTTATTCTAAGATATGCAAATACTGTATATTGGTTCTTATTTTGGAGTAACTCTGCACCAATGAATACATACTAAAGGTTAAAATACCAATAATTTCACCACAACTACATTTGTAAGGGATGGTCTCTTAAATAGGTGATCAGTTTGCTGTTCATTTTAAATTTACTTGCAGTTATAATGTTGATTGAATGTCGACAAAGGATCACATTTTCAGTGTTGGCACAGTAAAGGTTCCTGGTTGTGAGTTACTTATCAACACAATTCATTTATATCCTGTAACAGTGTGGAAATGTCACATTTGATAGTAAGTGCTGAGAAGTCAGTGTAACATAGACTGAACTTGTCCAAGCAGGCCTGTGTGTTCTGTCAGCAGTGAAAACATTCCTCAGACACCACCCACCCAATCAGTCAAAGATTCAACACTTTTACTGGCCTTATACTGACTCAACAGCTACGCACTTCACTGAATCACTGTCTGTTTTCATGGCCCAGGTTTTTCTACTTAGTTTCTCATCAGCGTGTTTTTACACTGAAGGTTATCGCATACTAACCTTTGCTCATGAGTCCTTGGTGTCTGTTTCTCATGCTTTGTCAACCCCTATAGCATTAACTTTAACAAATAAGTCCTAAGAATTCAGAAATAGACAACATGAGCCAAGTAAGTTCTTGAACTTTGTAATTAATTTCATGTGTGATTTGTTTTGTGACTTCTCTCTATGTCTTTCTTCTGTTAAAATATGAAAGGTAAACTCACTTTATTATCCCCATTGATAGATTTGACCTCTGCATTTTAACCATAATCATCAAAATAAGGCCTTAATTGGCATTAAAATGTCTTAAATCGAATTTTCTAAAGTCTTAAATATTCAGACACATAAGTAAGATTTATGTTAGTTTAAAATAAAAAAGTATTTGGTAACATTTCAGCTGTCTATTTTACAAAATAATTTAGGCTGAGTAGAAAATGAGGGCACATCATTCTGTGTGTGTAGTATTCCTTTAGCTATACTTAGTTTTGCAAGTGTGTGTCTATATGGCCAAACATCATATAAAATGATTGGAATTCATAAGTAAATGAAACCCCCTGCATTACAGTCCACACTTCCCATCACAATCACATCAGGATCATTTCATTTCAAGTTGACTATGGTGGTGCACAGATGCAAAATTACAAAATATGTGTCACTTTCCAGATACTTATGGGCCTGATTATGACCTGACATGAAGTCCATCATCAAGTTCAGTGGTTCCAAACCATTATTCTTAGACCCCACCCCCCACCTTTTGTGTCCAAAACAAGCGACTCCCCTGCCCACTCAATCCCATACTAAAACTCTACTGTCCTAAAATAAAACCAAAAGTAAGGTAGCTCTCGTGATGGTGCCTTACTTTTATTTTAAATTTCTTTCTTTAATTTGTTTCTCAGACATACATATGATGATACACCGACAACAAGAAAATAAATCAAATAAATTACTTATCTGACCTGATGAGACTTTTGCTGTGGCTGTGGTTTCACAAAGTTTCAGAGGTCAAGAGGGTGATGCTACTCAATAGCTTCATTTCAAATGTGGACAAAATGTGTTTTAAGTGGATTCCTACAGACTTTTTAATCATTTTATTGGGTGTATAAGTATTTTTCCCTTAAATCTAAAAATACATTTTCACAACTTGGGATCCCAATGCAGACAAAGCCTCACCCCCACCTCTTTGAATCTCTGGAGCCCCCTTTAGGAGGGTGGACACCAAAAGTGAAGAAGCACTGATGATATTAGATGCATCACATTCTCCTCCCACACTTACTGAGATGTGTAGTCACCTTTTGTTATCATTGCTGCACTATAGCTACCACTGTCTTGTTATTGTCTTGGCTTTCTGCGAATGAATCTGTTTCCACAAGTATAAAATTGTTAAATATTACATATATAACATTTTCCCTTTTTGCAAAAGTGAACAATATAAGTCTAGTTTGTTTATTAAACTTAGTGAAAAACTGTATCTTGTAGAAGAAAACTCCTTGGCACATACCGACACACTTTACATGCTTGAACAAGTTAAAGAAAAGTGTGAACGTGTCATCAAACCTCCCCACCCTTTTTAGTTCATGCCTTCAAAGTTTTGATAGTAGGAAATTATTAACTTGTCCTCATAAAAGAATACTTTTGTAACAGGATGCTAGAAACTGACTGCTGGCAAATTTATCAGTACTCATGACCTGGATTAACACAGTTTGCAAGAAACAAATACAATTCAGCGATAAAGTTTTAAATAAAGAAATATAAAGTTGAAGAAGGCCGCACTCATTAGTTGTCATTCAGCACGAGCAATGTGTAAAAGACAGAAGAAAAAAAAAGGCAGGGACGGAGATAAAGTGAGAAAGCTTGATTGTGTAAACCCAGAAACATATCAGATTCCAGCATCAGTGTGAGTAATTTACACACAGATCAGATATGTGCTAATAACAGTAATAATCTGCAGTAACCCAACGCACCCTGCTTTGACATTCAACTATTTATCCATTGACACATCATTGTCTGTTTTATCATTGTGGCATCGCAATGACATTGTTTTCTGCTGACACATAATTGAACTGTCCACATAGCGTACGTACATGACCTGACAGTCAGTAGTATAGGCACATACAACACACATTGTCCCTGTTCTCTACATGTAAAAGATTCAGCAGCACACCTCAAATATTGTACTTAATAATGTGTAGTTTATTACATATTAGTAAACAGGGTGTATTCAGCCACACCATAATAACTGGTCAGTGGTTGCATTGTCATATTTCAAATAACTGAACATTTCCCACAGTTGAATTGTAACAGTGAACATGACAGCAGAGGCATTTCTTCATGGATAGCATCAACCTTTTAAAGACACACACCCACTGCTGAACAGTCACCACCCTGTGGGCAGAGCAGCTCAGATCTGTGTGATAATACTGAACGCTAACTCAAAACAAACTGAACTGCCTTACAGGTTTGTTCACCTGTTCAAGAGTTGTGTGATTATTTAACCAAAAATGCCTTTGCAGGGGTTTAAAAAGATTTGCTGCAGGGACTTGTCAATCAGCATCAGAGGAAAAGAACAAATGAATGTGTTATTAAATTACCAAGTGTCTTCAATGTCACACAAGACAAACTTCAAATGCTTAGAATTGCTGAGAGGGCACATCAGTCCCAGCTTTTACACCTTATCAGTTATACTTACCATGGGCAGCTGGATTTGATCAACATTTAATGCGAGTGGGATACGTGACAAAATTTTCATTCTGTACAACTTATAGCAGCCATCATGTATTGGTGATATATTGCTTTAACAAGTCTTTGAACTCTGCCCAGCATTCTTCCATTTTCCAAACACACATGTTCCATTCTGAGTGTGCACTGTTTGATAGAAGTTAAAAATTTTTTAAAAAAAAAGTTAATTAACTGCACCAATCATGTTTTCATCGTAATTTGTGCCTTTGTTTGTCTGACAGCAAGATGACAAAACAATTTGTGGAAGGATTTTTTTCAATGAAATTCCCAGGAAATGTTGACACTGGAACAAGGAACAAATGATTCAGTTTGGGTGGTGACCGTGTGTGTGTGTGTGGGGGGGGGGGGGGGTAGTTTTAGTTTAGTTATTTTTTTCTTTTTACCAATAAACACAAAAAATTGTTTGTATCTGTCTGATGCAGCCACATGTATTTTAAAAACAAAAAAAGATTTTTCTGCAAATATTTCTTGGTAATATTTTAGATGACTTTAAGCGTGTCTGAAAACTTTTTTCCACTGTTGTATGTGGTTGGTTTTGCAACATTGGCAAACGACCTGAAGCAGTCCAGCTTTTCAACATGCAGTCATGGTTCATCATTAGTTTTACGTCATAGTTCTTGCTACTGCTGCTGCACTGACATGATCCCCAAAGTTTCATTGGTAACACTCTTACAAAAGCCAAACACTTACTACATACCTACAACGTATCCATATGAATGTGAATGTAGCAAACAATTAGCTTCATCATTTTGGTGATTTTTTTTCCAAACAATTTAAAAGCAACATGAGCTTTTATTCGTGTCACTTACTATTTCTCTGCTCTTATTTAAATGGACAAATTACAATTGTTGCCTCTTGGGTCAATACCTCTGTAAACCAGTTCAAGGTGCAGCCAGAGGTGCTCAAAATATTGACTTTCATTACTCAGAGAGAAAAATGTCTTCTTCAATTTGTGCATTTAAAATTATCTATACATCCACTATAATAAGAAAATATAGTGCATAACTGGATATCTAGTGATAACATTAAAGTGCAAAGAAATTTAGCTTGACCTCGTTTGATTCTTTGTTATATAATGATTCTATAATACTACCAGTACTACCACTATAACACCACCAAAACTACTTCTGCTACTACTACTACTACTACTACTACTACTCCTTCTACTACTACTAATACTACTATATTATTACTACTAGGGCATTAACAACTTCAGTTTTTTTCAAATCAATAAAGTCGAAGTCAAGTCGACGGGTCACGATGACGTCATCACATTTTCGTAACGTAACAATTTCCACTGACAAGACACAAGCATCAGCATTTTAACCCCAACAAAGCTGAGGCTAAGACCTTGAATTTTCTTTTAAATTTAACTGCACAACATGAGCTGCACAACGACGGCTCTAAAACTGGACCGGACTGACGCGTGACAGACCTGCAGACAATCTGGGTCTGGTTTTAGAGCCGTGGGTCCAGACAAAATATGGACATATGGTCACCCTGCATAAAGTGCAAAATGTTTAAAGCAGCTGTCGCCAACATGCACACCACATCATGTTTGAAAAAAAAGTGTGCTTTGTCTTAATGCACACTGCTGCTCATATAAATCACGTTACATAGTGGATGCCTCTTCAGATGCCGTGCATAATGCTTGTGTTTCTGTTGTATTTTAAATCGGACCCCATTTTACCTGTAGCAGCCGTGTGACTGGTCTGTGTTTATGCACTGAGGAAGAGGGAGGGAGAGAAATAATAACATGTGACTTGTCGACTCCTCTAAATTTATGTTGACTTGTGCTACAGGAGTAGCACAAGTCATAAGATTTACTGCCGCTGTGGGGAGGGTCTAGCGCAGCTTAGCTAAGTGAACATTACAGCAAGTCATTTGACTTATTGTTCCACTCCTAGACACTAGGTGGCACTACACACCTTTTGGCATTAGCATTCTTCTGGTTAGCACCATAGAAGAAGAATGACCAGTGAGCAAAGGTGGCAGATTTGAAGCAGACGTAATAGAAGGGTTAGGGTTAAGGTTAGGGTTAGGGTTAGGGTTAGGGTTAGGGTTAGGGTTAGGGTTAGGGTTAGGGACCACAATGATGCAGCAGCTCATTATATTTCATACGTACTGTTCACTCTTGATTTATTAAACGTAACATACATGTTGTCATGGAGACTCTGGTCACTTCCTGAAGGGGGCGTGTCCAGGCCAGTCAGTAGTGGAGCTAAGGATGGGTGGTGTTTACATGCATGGAAAAGCTCGATTAGAACCACACTATCACCTGGTTACTTTGACTTCTAAAACTCCAATTCAGTGTAATTATAGTGAGTATATACTAAGGTGTATACATGGCTGTGAAATGTCAATATTCATCAGATTAAGGCAATAATTTGAATTTCTCTAAGTGCGTGTGAGCGTACTGCAACCTAACCCAAAAAGTGTCTTGCAGGAAACAAGAGTTGGAGGTTAAGTTTGTTAAAAAACAAAGCCACACCTCAAGCAGACATTCAGAGCACTACATACTCTTCCTTTCTACTGATTTTAAGCCTCGACCTCTTGTGCCTCCGCCCCAAGTCAACACAACACTTGACACTTGAGCTGATACCTTTTGAATGCTTTAAAATTACTTAAGAGACTTGCATTTTTTCATATGTACTGTGTATCACAACCTATACAGACAAATCCTGGATAGAACAAATTGTTTCATGATTGCATTGCCTCTGGTGCAATTTTAAAATGATCAGACTATTAACTGTCAGTAATTCTTAACAGCCTGGTGAGACATCAAACATCTTTCCATTTTTTTTAAACGTATTTATTTATTTTAGATAAATGAGTCTTCCTGTTGTTTTGTTAGGATTTGTGATACAGTAAGTAAGTAATTACCCCGTGAGAATAGAAGTAACATTTGTCTCTTTGTTATTATGAGCATTATGTGATTTGAGTAAAATTGGCTGCTTTTTTCATCTCATTGACAGGTCCTTATCTCTTAAAAGGACTCATCCTCTTCACACTCATGTGCTGCAGTTGTCGTAGCAGTCGGATCATTTACTTAATGTGTGATGTTGTCAAATGTTGCAAATTTTACAAAACACAAAAAAAAAAAAAATCAAAAATATTAACACAAAGGTTCGCGTTTCTTCTCTACCTGCTGGTCTGGTATTTGAAAAAACAAAAGTATTTGTCTAATTTCCATACTCTCATCAAGGTGCGAACATATTTACTCTGCAGGCAGTGTAAGGGAATTCTGAGACGAAGCAACACACAGAGGCATATTGTATTGATTACGCAACATGAAGGTCAAACCGGTATCTGAGTGTAACCATGGGACATATGCTGTTCTCTTTAAATACTACTGAGAACAGGAGGCCCTGTGTATCAGTCATCACTGAGCCAAGTTTCTCTCACTTTTCAAATTTCACTTTTAGCCTCACCCCATGCCAGACCTTTTGCTCACATCTGGAAAATGTGTTGTTTTTTTATTCATTTGTTAAGGCTTACTTCAATTATGTACTTGTCACTCTGTCATAGTGTCTGTTGATTTATGAAGTTTTAGCATAGTAAAAGTAACAAAAAGAGAGGTCAGTGTATTAAGTGTGTCATTTTAGCTTTATGATCAGTGTTTGCTGCAGCACTTAACAAGCCTGCAGAGATGGGGGAGGAGGTGGCAGATCCAGTTCGAGGATTGGACGGATTGGCTCAGCCACTGTGCTGCTGCTACTACTGTACCTTCAAATGTGATGAATAGTTCGGTTATTAACTACTAGGTCCCGATAGTCCACGATATTGGGATACTAGGTCCCAATATCCTGATCCGTACTAGGAATGGATCGGGATTGTTTTGTTGTCACAAATTTAAAGAGGATTGATCTGAACTGAAGTGATTGTGTAAATCAGATTGTGTGAGTGGACAATGTGTTGATAAATGATTATGGATGTTTGTGTTGACGGGGGTGGATATGAGGTCTTTTGAGGCATACAGTAGGAAGCAGAAACTATTGGGAATATTGGTTTGTAAAAGAAGGGTGGGAGTTTATAAGTTTTACTTCTTCCCACTCCTTTTTGAGTAAAAAAATTTTTTTGAGCATATTGATTGATGTTTTGATGATTTTGTGTGCTCAAAATAAATTAAACTGAATTGAACTTAATTAAAATAAGTAAGGAATAAATTCACATATATTTTTTGGATAATGGGTACATATACCACAGCTGTCATGTCTTTAGTAATCATGGAATGTTTGTAATTTTCATTAAATGTGTAACACAAATGTCAAATGACAGAGAATAATTTTTATGTTAAAATGTGCCTTTGTTCATAAAAATAATGTTTTATGATTAAAATGTGTCTAAGCTTTACAAGGCATTTACCATTGTTTTCTTTCAGCTATATTGGATTCATGTAAATTAGGCAAGATACTATACACATTGTACTCTTTCCCAGAGGTTTGGCCCATGTTCACTAAATACGTTTTAGGCTTTACATCACTTAAATATGTTGTTTAGAACTAATTAGACAGCAAAACATGTGTTTTCAGACATTTTGGTGGCCATATTGGATTTATGCAAATGTTACATATTTTCCCAAGGTAGAGTTGGGTGCATTTTTAGTATGTTGTTCTAGGGACCCCTCTGATATTGGATCTGAAGAAAAAAATTCTGTTGCAATTTTTGGTGGGTTAGGTGGTCAAATGCCATAGATTGCCTGTTAAATAACAACAAATAGTTCTCTATATTTTAGACCTTCGCCCATTGTAGGTGTATTAGGCCCCCAGTGACCCCCTCGACCCTAGTGAGCAAGTTGAGATGATGAGACGAGACTTTGTTTTAGTGTAAATATGTGAAAATATTTACATTTAGACAGAAAAAAATTGGAGTTGTGATTTTTTAAAATAGATAGTATTTTACTGGTCTAGCCCACTTCAGATGGAATCTGAATGTGAAATCTGAACAAAAAAGCTTGATATCTTAATTTCTATTTTTACATTTCACAAAATCAACCTAAGGTGTGGATTGAAACCTTTGATGGGCTAGATTTGGCCCCCGGGCCTTTTGTTTGACATCTGTGTTTTACATGGTCTTCAAAGCATTTGGTGTTGTTGAGCTCAGCAGCAGATTATTTCAATTTAAAAGAATATACTTTTGCCATTCCTTAAATTTTTACAAGCTCTCTGATATATTTATTTGTTTTGTTTTATATTTCTACTGAATGAAAGTGTTCCTCAGTTTCATTAACACATCTTTGAACCTCATAGAGAATTCCAATCAACAGCTGGAATCAACTCCAAACCTTTTACCTGTTGAATTTGTCAAAGAATAACCAGAGAAAAAGCCATATTTGGACATGAAACACATGGTCAGAAGTCCAACTTTCAGTTTCTAAAAACAGAGACCTGCATACTTTCTAATTATGCATCTGACAGGAACTTTTTTTTTGCTTTTGCTTTTCCAGCATCAATTCCTATTTCAAGATGGATGGGACAGTTACACATAAAAAGACAATCCTCTGGTGGGTCTATTATTCCACTGCACATTACACATGACAAACATAAAAGAATAAAAAGGGTGTAAAGACATAATAAAATAAAACCAGCAAGAAAATGAATGCCATTATGATGTTTTTCCTTCTGCTGCTGAAACTGAAAATGTATGGGCATATTCTAACAAAGTTTGTGTGATTTCATTGTATTGTGTTTGTTAAGTTAGGATGGTTTGTTTTTGAATTGCACTAGTATAACTTTTTTATTTTTATACTTAGATTGTATTTCAGATCTTGTACTTTTACACATTACTTAAGTAATAGCTGTGTGTACTTTTCTCATCTCAAGACAAATTAAGTAACTCATGTTTATGAGGAGGCTAAGTCACGCCCTTCTACTTCCGGTCCATTGGTGCTTAGCTCGCAAAACATTTGAATGGGAGTGAACGAAGCAAGTCAAGCTAACTTCTGATTCCGTTTGACAAGTCCTCTGAAATTCACATATGATAGCGGTTAATAAGACTTATTTGATGTGGCATAGGCAGACCACCCGTTTTTATAGGAAGCAAACGTGAAGTTAGGTTTTATGTGGGAGAGACTATAATGCGTCGCGTGTTTGACGTCACACTCCGCTCAGTCTATGGTGACGTCACATGTGCGACAGGCGTGTAGTCCAAATTATTAACGGGCTTTACTCGCAAATAAATCAGCCGTTGGTTAACAGAATCAGTTGAAACACACGTCAATAATTATCATTTATTATGAGTTACAACATGTGTGTGATTCAGGGCACATGACAAACCAGATACCATTTTAGCATTTTATTTCCCAATCAATTAGTTACAACATGTGTGTGATTCAGGGCACATGACAAACCAGATACCATTTTAGCATTTTATTTCCCAATCAATTCCATTCATTAACTTTCCAATCTCAAGCCCCATGAGTCTCCCCAAAAGGGCAGAGACTTAAGCTCCCCATCATCCATGATCAAATTGTATCGATACTAATGTTATGTACTTAATAAGCTTTCAGTTCCTGTGCTGTTCATTAGATTTTGCAGCATTGCTCATAGCTGACACTGTTTTTTATTCATGCTTTATTGTTACCACATTTCTCAATAAATTGTGCAATTCTATAGCAGTGGTGAAATTTTACCTCACAAATTAACTTCCTTAGACAGTAATCATGATCAAAAAACATAATGCTTATGTAGCTTCAAAATAAGGTTCATCATATTTTTTCCATCCATAGTTACATTCATTTTTGATTATGATGGAGAATTGGGTTGCCAATCTTTTAAACATTGAAGACATGAGAGGACACTTGCATGTATTGCATCAGTTAGATTAAATAAATTGTTAAATCTGAAATCTGAAAAATTAACCGCTGCAGTATTTACAAATGGAAGGATCTGAATTATTTTCTGAATTAAATCATAAGTAAGTCCCCTATAATCAAAACCAGATGTGTTTCAGTGAAATACTGTATGTGCAATTTTTTTTTTGGCCAGGTAGTGTATTTATTTGACCAACTACAACTACTTCTGGCAAAATATTCGAATAATATCAAACGCTTGACATCCCTGTTTTTACTGTGAGCAAAAGTTCACATGCAGAATGTTTTTCATTTTATCACATAGTGTTGACATATTCATGATGCCACAGCGTCTCTTTGTCACTTTGTTCTTTAATGTTACCGATGATGATTATGGCGATGACATTTCAGCTGCTGCTTCTTATTTCAGACAAACTGTTGTCAGCATATTTGTGTGTACAAATGTTATATGGTCTCCTCTTTCTCCTCCTCATACCTTTAAAGCTTCATTCCAAGTCCAAGTGTCTTTCAACAGTCACGCTTCTTTAGATGACAAGTTAGAAACGGTGTGACAGTGGGATATGTGCAACTTTGAGTGTGTGACATTTGAGGTTCTAGAGCCTTGGGCATGACACCATTATGGATAATTCAAGTCTTAACCTGTCTCTCTGGAAATGACTATGCCTCAAGAAAGTAGAATCACAACTACAAATCCCTTTATAACATGTTTGACCTTAGATACTCCTTAAATGATAAATCGTACTCATAGATAAACATACAAGCTCTTACATGAATTCCCACTTTTGCATTCCTTGGTTGAAGTCTTGCAATTAAACTTTCTGTAAACAGTATTTTTGTAATAAGTGATTAATGTCCTGAGACGAAGCAATACATTTATGGCTTCTGTATTGGACAAGAGTTTCCCAGCTTCACTTTTTAGCTAAAAGAAAAAGAAAAAAGGAGGACAAAAATACATAACGGCTACTGTGGCATGAGATATTGGTTTGTCTGTCGCCACAGAGTTAATCAAATGTTTGAAGTTTATTTATTTATCAAAGGGACAACATATATTAATAACATTTTAACAATTTCAAAATATCAACGATTATAGCCATGAGGCTGATTTCCATCTTTAGTCCGTGGACAGGTTGATGGTCCCTATAAGTAAAAGCAGGTATTGGACACATTGTTGAAATAAAATGGTAAAAGATGTTGCACATATTGTTAAAAACAAATAATACAAGAATTAGTTAAAAAAAAAAAAAACAGTAAATACCAATCCAGACTATGCATAACTATGTTGACAGTTTGGATTACCCAGTATCCATGATTTTACCTGTTTATTAAATAAGTGTAATGTTGGTACTTCTCTAATTTTGTGCTCCAGGTGTAAGAGGTCCTGTATGAGAATACAGTCTGACTGAAGGCTCGCTCGCTCACTTATCATCTGAACCCTCTTTATCCTCACTAGGGTCACAGGGGTCACTGGGGGCCTAATCCAGCTACAATGGGTGAAGGTGGGGTACACCCTGTATGAGACGCCAGTTCATCTCAGGGCTGAACATATATAGACAAACAATCACTGTCACATTCACACCTATGGACAATTTAAGTAACCAATGTAGTAGCCAAAGTAAGCAATTAACCTATCAGTGCATGTCTTTGGATGGTGAGAGGAAACCGGAGTACCAAGCAAAAACCCATGCAAACATGTAAACTCCACAAAGAAAGGTCTGGTGTTGGATTTGAACCAGGGCCCTTCTTGCTGTGAGGCACGAGTGCTAACCACTGCACCACCGTGACTCCCGGACTGAAGGCACTCTTCCTAAATGGGACAGAGCAGTCACCCCTGGAAGTGGCCGTGTGTAACCCTGTTTCTGCTTTTAGTGATAAATGTCTGTAGGGGAGGAGGGGCCAAGCCATGAAAAATTCTGTAAATTAAAATGAGTCACTGTATTTAATGTGGTTATTCCAGTCCAATAGTTTGTGTTTTTTCAACATATGACAGTGATGGTACATTTTGGGCTATGTTAGCATTTGTACCAGAGCCAATCATGGATGCTGTTCCATGAAGTCATGAGCCTCTTTCTTCATGGAAGAAATGGAACATTTTAATGTATTTAGAATATAAATTATTGTTCTAAATATTCTATATGTAGTTTTGTGGTGTTCTTTGCTCTTTGCCGTCAGTGAGACTAGAGCAGGTGGGTGGTGTGATTCTCAGTTCTGTGTCAGTTCAGTGCATTGAGTGTTGTGGTCAGAATTCTGCACTCTGAACATTGTCACAGTGGCTGATTTATATCAATGTTGGATTTACCTACTGGCACCCCCAAGCTCCTCAGCCTTCCATGTTGCAGTCCAATATGTGACAGAATGAGCTAATGGCATCTATGTTTGACCTTTTTGCTATCTGATTGCCTTGGCACTTTTTGGGATGTCACAAGTTAGTTTTGCAGACATGATATAATGAGGGCACTGATTGGTTCGGTGGTAACAGATAAACCGATATTGTGCCACAGTACTATGCCAATAGCCACTTAGAGAAAAAAAATACCCATTGCAAAAGACATTCCTTAAAAAATGGGTCTGAAAAAACTGTTGCACCGTGCTCTTTCCAATCATCATAATTCATGTAAAAAAAAAAAAAAAAGATAAACATTTAAATTTCTGGCCTTTGGTGATCTTTTCTGACTCAGGAACATGTGATATTCAGTCAGTCTTTGCAAAAAGACATTTGTGATGATTTCCAAATACCTCATATGTTGGTGTATGTATATCCTATACTGTGGGGGCATAAACCTATTCCACCATCACATTGTAGGTGCATAAAGTGAGTAAACTTGAACTTTTTTTCTCCTTATTTTAATAATCTAAGTTAAAACAGCAGAAGTTAAATTGAAAGAATACCTTTTCCTTCTCAAGCTCTTTCTTTTCAGTCCAAATCTAAAGTAATATTTGGCAGAAATGTAGATGACCTGGCTCAGTTTCACTTTGCTGTGGGAAAGTTACAACATTCATTCAAGCCTCTATTCTGAGCCATAGAGTAGAACAGCAGTCACACCTGACTCGATCAGTCACATGTTTTACCTATTTAAAGTTACAACGCTGAGTAGATTCTCTACAGCCTGAAAACAAACAGATTACTTGAATAATAAAATGCTGAAAGATAACAATGGAAATTCTGAGCTCAAACTGCTATCACATATTGAAGCTTTCAATGCATGAAAATCCACACTTTGTATTGTCTGCATACATTATATTGTCATTGTTAAGATCAGGATGAGTCCGCAGGTTATTAATGTGCCTTGAATGACTTTGTTTAACCCATAAATACCCAGACCTACTTTTGTGGCAGTACCCAAATGGATTTTTCTCTCTATTTAATCTTTCTTCAATAATTTATCACGATTTGTTGTTATGTTATCCTTTGTATTTTGCAATTTTTTTCAAATGAATATTAGGTATTTTATGTATTTTATATATTTATGTATATGTAGGTATTTTATTTTAATTTAGGTATTACACTGCCACACTATAGCCTAGATGTAATTTAAATGTTTTTGTTACAAAGTTACACTTGCCACAAATAGGATAGATTACAACACAGTACATCCCATTATTATTACTCTAGGTTGTAGAGTTGTCCTGTCATGTTGCCTTTTCTTGCACTTTAATGTCTTTCTTATCACAAATGTGTTATGTTTTATGTGGCTGTTGAATTGTCATTATTATGGGTATGAATGTAATGAGTGGGAGGGTGAGTGGAATGTCCTGTCTGCAACAGACCCCTCTGTCCAACACTAGTTAAATAAAGATACTTTGCCTTTATCTCTGTCTATGTGTGAGACAGTGACAAATGCAATTTAAGTTCCTTGTATGTGTAGTGCATGTGAAGAAATTGACAATAACTTGATTTTCCCATATTTAATTCACTGATCATATAGATTTTCATTAAAGTTCAGATTAAAGTTGACTGGCATAAAATCAAAACAATTTGGATTTACTGATTGATAGATACTTTATTGATCCCTTACAGGAACGTACTTGGTTACTACACCAGTATAGAGCAGGCTGCCCACCACAGGTACTGGACAATGCACCGTATTTTGGCTGCGTCCAGTGCTGTGGTCCTGGAGAGGCCACAACAATGTGACATTTGTTTGCAATGTCCTGTGATGTATGTGAATGACAAATAAAGCTGATTCAGAGAATAATGAAGAAAAAGTAACTTTTTCAACAAAATCTATCATTAACTGAATATAAACCAAGTGTTCATTCATTGTCATTGATTCAACCCTATGAGTTTTATTGGTGAATCAATGTTGTAGAAGGTGACAGGGTTTCCATGGTAACTATGGAGCCCCTGAATATCTAATGGGTTATATCTGCTGAATATGAAAATATGACAAACTGAATTTTGTCCCAGATATTTACATGATAGGATTAATGGATCAACAGTTATGTAACATTTTATTTTGGTAAATCCTTTTAGTCACTGATGGATGTTTGAATCTTTAAGGGTTGTTTTTCTTTTCCCCAAAAGTAAAAGAATCTACCAACTAAATAAAAAGCATGTTGAAGTTCAAAACCCAAAACTATTGAACAGTTTTTAGTAGTGTTGTAATAGTTTTATTTTCAAGGCCAAACAGGACTTTGGAAGTTGCAACAGTCGCAGTAGAATGTCTGTTCAGCAAAAGGCAGTCAGAGAACAGCAGAAGACAACACATGCTACAGTGCCACCTGTTGACTACATATGTGTGGTGCAGGATTTATTAAAGTGACAAAAGTGGCTCAGACTATGAGGCTTCTTACAAGAGTTTCAAGAAACCTAAATCAGTCCATTAGCACTGATTCAGAAAGGGCATCTGAGTCAAAACAAATGTGCAGCACCTATTACTTAATCTAGTGATTGGTTAAAAGTAGAATACCAATTTATGTGTGTGTGGTGCATGTGCCTGTTTATGTGTTAAAACACCTACTGATAAAATAAGGATTATTTTTCTTATTCTGTAACAGTAGAAATACACATTATTCAATTAAGGCACTGTGGTAAGTGAATTATTTTTTGTTTGTTTGTTTAAAAAGGGGGGTGATGAAGCAAAAGTATGTTTTTTCTTTTTCTTCAAACCCAACAGTCACCATCATCATCATCATCATCATCATCTTCACTCTTCAGCGACAGCTTCAGCCTCCACATTCTCCTGCTCCTTCATCTCTGCAGCAGCTGGTTCCTCTGCTGCTGCTGCTGCTGCTGCTACTGCTGGCTCTGCTTCTTCCTCCTTTTTCTCCTCTTCCTCCTTCTTCTCCTCAGTCTTGATCACCACTGTTTCGGTCTTGGTAACTGTAGCACTTTTTACTGTTGCACCATCTTGGGCAGTGATGGACCCAACGCTGGCCTTGACCCCACCGAAGGAGGAACTGACGTAGGAGGGGGTACGGGAACTCTCCAAACCATAAGCATTGTAGTTCATAGCTACAGGTTGACAAGTAAAACCATTAACTTAGACATGGATGTTTAAGAGTCAACAGTTTTAGATGTATTTTACACCACTGGTACACTTAGAAGTATCTCTTTTATAATTCACAAGTCTAATAAATTATTTCTTCTCATGTCTGCTGTGATTTAAGAATTAATGCATCATTTATTTATTCCCATCTCATTATATGTAATTAGAGTTAACGGTGGAACAATTAAGGAATGTGCATATTGACTAGTCATTCTTACACTTGTTTTTAGTTATATGATAGTTTTGGATTTTTTTTTTATTATACTTTACAATTATTCAGTTTAGATTTTTTTTTCCCTCTGATTAGCACAACCCCACTTCTTCAGGAACGTCAGACAGCTCCCTTATTTCTGTCATCTTTGAAGCAAATATGGTAACTTCATTGATCTTGAGTTTCTATTTGACAATACCCCCCCCCCCCACCCCCAATAAGACACTTGGGTTAAATTTTTGAATTTCAGAGTATTCCTATGACTGCACTATAAATGGGGGTATCCATTGTCAATGAATGAATAACAGACTGCTCCATTATTTTATTTTTTTAAATGCTCAAGTTAAGTACTGTTAGAATTAGATGTGATTATTTGTTGTATGCTGGTTGTAATGCAGTGACACTTCAACATATATTTTAAGAAACTGAAGGACTTACTTGACTGCTTGGATATATTGGTCTTGATTCCAGTCACTAGTCTTTAAAAACAACAGAAAAAGCACAGAATTGAAAAAAAAAAAGTAATTTATAAGCACCTGTAGATGATACCCACAAGAACCCTGGTCCTGGAGAGTGACTATACTGCATGTTTTAGATGTGTCCTTCCAACACACCTGATTTAAATGACCAGCCTATCATCAATCTCAGCAGAAGACTGACATTGACCATCAGGTATGCCTGGAAGAGAGGGACATCTAAAACCTGCAGGATAGTGGCTCCCCAGAACCAGGACTGAAAACCATAGATAAATAGAACCTTCACGTACCTGTCCTCCTCTCCTTCCAGTAGTTTCCTGTAGGTGGCGATCTCAATATCCAGAGCCAGCTTCACATTCATCAGTTCCTGATACTGGCGGACTTGCAGGGCCATGTCCTGCTTGGCTCTTTGCAGAGCTTCTTCCAGATCTCTAATGCGGAGTTTAGCATCCTTCACTGCCAGCTCACCACGTTCCTCTGCCTCTGCTATCTGAGCTTCCAAATTATTTCTCTGAAACACATTGGAACATTTCATTGCAAAAGATTTATTAGAAACTTTAGGTGAAGGTTCAGAAGAAAAACAGTTGGATTTTTCTGAACATGTCAGTGCTTACACATCAGGGATTAAAAGGTTAATAGCTACTGATCCACTAATCCTGTCAATACATGCAAATAATTGTTGTAAAAGTTTTTCATCTTTTCATTATCAATAGTTATGACCCTTTTGGATGTTCAGAGGCTTTGTAGTGAATGTGCAAACACTGTCAACTTCTACAACATTGATTTATCACTAAAACTAATGGAGTTGGTTTAATGACACATTCAGTTTATACTCAGTTACTGGAAAAAGTTGGCAAAAAAAAATCTTTTTTTTTTCAGCTTTCTCCACTTTGATATTGTAGCCAATCTTTAAATCAATTCTGAGTTTTCATGAACACCTACGATAAATACAGGGAATTAAACATGGGAAAATACATGATTTACAGGGGGGAAATGCAAAAACAGATGAAAATAATATAGTAAATAGCAGTAAATTATTATAAATAGTGCTAAATGACTTAGATTAATTAATTAGATAGAGAGAAAAAAGTCATTGGTGAGCTGACATAAAAGTAGCACTGGGTCTTTATGAGTTAATGTACTTAAATCTACTGCTATTACATGAAATACATTTAAATTATAGTCCATAGTCCTCACCTGTGATTTAACCATCTCAATTTCAGACTGAAGCCTCATTATTCTGCGGTTCATGTCAGAAATCTCAGCCTTTGTCGACTTCAGGTCATCACCATATCTGCCTGCGGAGTTCTGCATCTCTGCATACTGGTACAGACACAAATCAAAGAGGGGTCAGAATTTTTTTTGTAAGAGAACATCATGAGAACAGTTAGAATGCAGGTCATATATTTATAATCACAGGTGAACTGAGTTTTGTGTCTATCATTTGTTTTTGTACATTTAAGTGGAAAGGGTTAAGCACTGAGGGATATAATTAGAAGAATTAAAATAGGGTGAATAGAAGCACAAGTCAACACAATTCATTCATTTCTTGAAAAATCAATGTGCACTATATATTTTCTGTCCAACAGTTGCACAGATGAGCTGAAAGTATCTATCTGACTCTCTCACTTCGATATCACTTCGATATAACTATAAATATAATCTAAATATAACTCTTAATACATATAAGGCTTTAATTTTGAAGTTTGTACAGAATATTTAATATCTATTTCAGCATTTATATTATTTCATTGTTGGTGTGAACACTGGAAAACAAGTGAAGAAATGTAAACAAGATATTTTAGCTTGAATTAAAAAAAATATATCTGCCCATGGAACAAGTGGAAAATCTTGGTAAAATGGAAAAACGTTTTTATTATCCATTTTTGTTCATTGAATCCATAGATTGGATAGATCTGTGGGCTTTGTTCATTCTTCTGAAAACAATAAGAATATTTTTTTTAAAAAAACACCAGAGGGCATAATTTCAGTTTATGTGTATGGTAACATAAGGTCAAACTGCAGCAGGGGATGTTTTACACTCAGTTAACCCAGCAAGGCATTTTTGTCCTCTGTAGGGGACAAAAGTTTCACTGTTTTCCTTTTTTAAAAAAAATGCTGTACCTTCCAAAGAACATCCCATTAAAGAATAAGAAAATACAAATTTAAAAATTGTATCTGAAAACCAATTTCCAATCAAGGAAATTATTTAATGTAAAAAAGAAAAGGAGAAAAAAAGGTCAAACATTCACTTTTCTCAGTCTCAGGCAATTGATGTGAAGCTCTCACCTTATTTTGGTACCATGCTTCAGCCTCTGCCCTGCTTCGATTGGCAATGTCTTCATACTGGGCACGGACTTCAGCAACGATGGCGTCCATATCAAGGTTGCGACTGTTATCCATCTCCACAACAACTGATGTGTCCTTAATCTGGCTCTGAAGTTCACAAATTTCCTGAACCATGCAATACATTCAAATTAATGTGGAGAAACAAAACTGACTCCAGACAATATTATGTTACTACACCACTTTCCAGCAGTGTGCAGCTAAAAATAATTCTACAAAGGTTATTACTGCATCATAGATCTGCCTGAGGAACTCAAGTTCGTCAGAGAGTGCATCCACTTTGGATTCCAACTCCACTTTGATCATGTAGGCTGCGTCTGTGTCCTACATTGGAAAAGAAAGCAATGAATGTGTTACATTTTGTTCATGTAGCACTAGGAAGCATATCCCATTGGGTAACACTGCTCTACAATGGTTTAGAAAGTTTCTGCTTCAGACATTAAATGTGCTAAATCTTACACACTTGAATAAGATGAATCAGGAAACAAATGACTTTAGTGCTGGTTAGCTCTTATTTTAAATATATATGATGGTGTGTTATTTCACATATATGGTGGTTTATGTACATGTATACAATGGATTTCTAAATATTACACTAAAAAGAACCTGTAAAGTGAATAGTTAATGTGCAGACAGTGTTTTGAAGTAGATCTGATATAGATATTCCTTTGGAGTAAAACCTAATCTTTTTTTTTTATTCTAAAAAAGCCAACTAGCATTTAAGACTTGAGTTTTTTGTTTTGTTTTGTTTTGTTTTTTTTTTATCAATAATACACATGGTAAAATTTCATTAGTTTCATTTTACTTGTAGACCAGTGTAATCAGAAATCCAAGATTTTCCTGGAAACATTTAAAAAAAAAAATCTATATTCAACAGACCTTTTTCATCAGCACAAAGTTATTCTCACACTCATTGCGCTTGTTGATCTCATCCTCATACCTAGAGAAACAAAAGGATTATTAAAATAAACACATGGAACATCTTTAGTTTTAACATGTCTAAGGCAAATGTTCAGCTTCATTAACTCACTTAGTTTTGAAATCCTCTACAAGACCCGTCATGTGATGCAGGTCAGACTCCAGTTTGACCTTTTCATGACCCAGGTTATCCAGCTGTTTGCGCAGGTTGGCGATGTAGGCTTCAAACATGGCATCAATGTTGGAGCGGGATGTCGTTTGTTCCTGCACGAGTTTCCACTTGGTCTCTAGCATTTTATTCTGTTGTTCTAGAAAGCGAACCTGCAGAAAGAAAATAGATGTATATGTATAATGAATCCATTAAAACCCAAACATCCACCATCAACCAAAAACAAAACAACATTTAAAATGTTTTATTCCTGTTGATCCACTAATCTTATCAATACATGTAGATAATTGGTGTAAAACACATTTTGTCATCTTTTCATGGTCATTAGTTATAACAAATGTGGACAATCAGAGTCTCCATAGAGAATATGGAAACACTGTTCTCTTCTACAACATTGATTCACCAGTAAAACACATGGAGTTGGATCAGTGCTAGGAATGGAAACATCCTGACTTATGTTCAGTTAATGACATTTTTTTTTTTTTTTTTTTACTTTTTCTTTAGTTTTATAAAAGCAATTTCCCAATTATGGGATCAATAAAGCACCTCTATTCTGTTCGATTTTATTCTATTCTATTCTATTCTATTCTATTCTGTTCGATTCTGTTCTACTCTATATGGTTTTGATATAATAACCATTAACTTAACTTTGAGCTTTTATGAACATCTACATGAAAATACTTGATTTTCACTGAAAAAAAACACTACATACAGAGCATAATATTCCAATAAATAGTGATAACTTACTTAAGGAAGGTTAAATATAGAGTAAAATTAATTTGGAAAGTGACACAAAAGTAAAAGTGAGAGTTTATTGGTTAAAAAATTAGATTAGCGCTCCTATGGCATTGATGCACAAAGAAATACAGCATCAAGGATTAGACTGAAAATATTTTAGCTCAAATGGTTGAGTAGTGATTAAATAAATGGGCCGTTCATTCTGGATTAATGACCCCCTCCTCATTTGAAAGCAATATGAATAAATGCATGGTGCAATAAAGCAGTCATTTAATTGCATGTGTTGTGGACAGAGAAAAGAATGTGTGTAAAGAAAAAGAATGACCAAAAAAATTTCAATGAATCGATATAATGTGCTGATGGACAAAGGAATCTGCGATGATCGATCGAAAGAACAATGAGTGCCTGAACTTCTTCCACCTCAAATGTCACATCAATTATTCCTCATGGTACTCTAACCCCTAGTGCTGTGTTTCAACACAAAGTGGCACTGTTACACCAAGTGTGACACAATTCCCCACATAATAACTTTTCTATTCAGTGTCTTGACCCTGGGTGGGGTTAGCACTCAGCAAACATGACAGGAGACAGTCACCTGTGTATGTTTATGCCATATCAGAAAGGTATGTAGAGGGAGGGTGGACTGCTTTGTTTTACAATCAGTGTGATTGATTTACAGATATATCTACAAAAATCTTTTCTTCTGGGTACCTCCTTAAACAGGACATTTAAGCCATAAATGTCTTGTATTGAATTGAATAGAACTAAGACTGCAAGATAGTAAGTGGTAAGATCTGTGCCAGGTTCTGCTAAGTGACTGATAAGATAACTGCTTTGTGCGTAGGGGTAATTACAATTTGGTCGGGAATATATAATAGTGATTTATACTACTGTCAAGAAAATGCATTCTTTATCATTATACAGCCTCATAAAGTGCTTAATGATTCGATTAACAACACATATTTTGAGTTTAAGTTTCCTGAAGAATTTCCTCCTGCCTATTTTTAACAAGCTTCTCTCATGGAAACTTCTCCCACACTACTCCTGTTCTTACTATCTTAGTAAAATTTGCATAAACTTTGGCTTTAAAATGACTTCAAAACCAACAGCACTGATTGAAAAAAGAAAAGAATAAAAAAAAAAAAGTAAAAACAGGCTCTCTAGGCACATTTTAGATTTTAATAAATGTTAAATACTCTGCCTGTTGCAGGATATTGCTTACATGGGATGTTGCCCTAGAGGCAAAATAGCTCTGCTCTTCATCCTAAACCTGATAGTGTTCTGTATCCATGTTGATCTTCTTATCTGAGCTTTGTGATTTGGCAGCAAACATGAAGAAGGTAACTCAAAATATCATCACTTTGGCTCTTGGCAGACTGATCTTTGCTATATTTAGTGTTCACAAAGATTTTCTGGTGCATAACATCAGTTGTGTAATCAGATCTCTTTCACCTTGGGCTATTTTGGCTCATAATACACACATTTCCTGCAATGCAAAAGTGACTGATTTTTTTTTGTCTGCACAGAATTAATTCCTGATGGTCACTGATACCAGCAGCACATGGGAAACAACACCCTGTAAATAACATGCAATATCTGCTGTTTTTGCTCCTCACTCCCAGTTCTCTGCCAGGGATGCCTCTGCTAAACCAAATTTCATGCAGTGACACTTGAGTATGTCTCCTCAAAATTTTGTGGATACTGACCTTATCAATGAAGGTTGCAAAGCGGTTGTTCAGGGTCTTGATCTGCTCCTTCTCCTGGGTGCGGACTGCTTGGATAGTGGGGTCAATGTCAAGATTCAGGGGGGCCAACAGGCTCTTGTTCACTGTTACAGCTGTGATGGGGGGTGGAATATCATTGGCCATGCCACCAGCCATGCCACCAGCCATGCCACCAGCCATGCCACCAGCCATACCCCCACCAAAGCCCACATAGCCAAACTCTACTCCACCTCCTCTTTGTCCAGAGCCCCCAGCGACATACCCACCGACCATCTTAAATCCCCCAGCACCCACAGCAGCACCACTGCTGCCCACACCTCCATAGGAGCTGCGGACAGCGTAGCTCTGCCTGCCTCCGGCTACACCACGGCCCCCATAACCAGAGAAGGAGCGGCTGCTGAAGCCCTGAGATGGGCCCCTGGACGACGACACACTGGATAAGGTAGTGGTCTTCAGAGCTCTGACAGACATGGTCACAGTGGGAGTTGGTAGCACTGAGGCTGGGAGAGGAGGCTGAGAGACTCTTCTGAGGGAAAGAGAGTCAGGCAGATAGACCCTCCCTGGTCTCCACTGCTATTTATCAGAGCAAGGGAGGGACCCTGCTGAGGTATGATTGGCTGTCGTCTTCAGCAGGGTAGTGAAGAGGAAAGGGGGGAGTGGGAGAGGGAAAGATGAGGGAATGTTAGAGAAGAAAATTGCATCATCTTACACATTTACAGCACACAAAGTGGGTTGGAAAGAGCACAATTACATAATAGTCAGTGTGCCCCTTTCACAAAGACTTATTGTAAACTTACTGCCTTAACACTACAAAAGTAGTGTGGTCCATTAGCAAACTTATAAAGTAGCATTTCCATACTTTATGCTTTACATTGTATTGACTCGATTGCATCTTCCAGCTATTAAATTGTACACATACATGCTTATATCTCACACATACAAACACACACATATTACATGAAGTCAAACCTTGGCTATAATGAATAGACGCATAATTTTTATGACCTTCTCTTCCACTTTACTGCAGTTCTCATAGACATGACATATTGCAAAGTAAATTGTGGTTGCCCAGTGTGATGTGCTTTATGTGTTTGTGGGCAGTCACTGGATGTCACCTAAGTGTGGGAGAACCAAATTTACCCATTCAGTATGCTATGTTATCTTTTCATCTTTAATTCATAACTCATTTGAAGGGCTATTTATGACAACTATCCACATTAGATAATGATTAGTAGCAAGTTATTGAAAAAGCAAATATTCCAAGCAAACATTTGTAGATGATACCATTGAAAACATCAAAGTCAGTCAGCGTTCATTTAATGTTGGTACATTGCATAATAGTGAGGTGTATGGCACTGGCTGAACAATGACTTTATCAGCTGTGATCAGTGAACCACACACACACACACACACACATGCACATCAAGTTTCCATGAGTTTCAGGAACAGTATATTGACTTACAGTCATTTCCTGGCGACTGACAATATCTACAACATACCAAACTGTAACCTCTGACCTTAACATCATCAGTGCCCTGAACTTCACCTAACTTTGAGACAACCCATAACTGTCAAATTGTTGATGCATTTGTATGTATTTGAATTTATAGCTGTATACATATCTCTGCTTCCATGGTTACAGATATTAAAGGGCAAAAACACATTTGCTAAGGCCTTATCATTTCATGATGCTTTTATATAAATCAGGAACCTCAACCTTCCTTTCAAACTGTGGAAATCATGATGCATTTGTTTCTTGGCAGATTTATGACTCATAGTTCTTTTCTCATGTGCTGCTTAATTTGTACCAGAATAAACCATTAGCTTTTTCAACCAGCACTTTGAACACATCCCTACTCATCTTTTTCACATTTTATAGGGATATGGAAAAACTAGACCTTAATATACCAGCTATTGTTAAGAAACAAATCCCAAGATATTCACTGTGCACAAATTATATACAAGATACAGAGGGAAAGTGCTGTGGAAAGAACACCTTAACAACCTAAAAGGGACTTTAAAGCCTTGGATCACTCGAAAAATGCATGTTTTACTTGGCTGCTCTCAAACAGTGACGTGACTCTTCACAATGGAGTTTCTGTGCTGAACTTGGAAGCAGCCATATATGTACAAATCAACCAGTTTTTGTTGCTTCATTAACTCAGCGTCCCGGAAAAACATGTCAACTTATGGCTAGAGCTGTATTTATTGACCACACTGACAGCTGAACAATAAATGAAGCTTAGGTTTATTCTTCTAGACATGATAATTTGTCATTTTTTGTGCATCACAAAACTATGATGGTAATTTAAGAAGCTAAACTCCTGACCTGAGGTCTCTTAAGAGGCCAGTGATGTTTTGGTTTGTGTGAAGCTGCAATATTACACATTAAGTCAGGAATGTGCTGAGAGAGACACGTACATGCTACAAGGGGAGGGGTGACGCAGAGATGAGTTAGTGGGGGGCTGGAAATGACAATTAGCAAAGATAAGAAACAAACCTATTTCACAATGACTGTCAGATGGCACACAAGAACAGGGTGGGATTTAAGATGCACAATGCTAAGAATGGATGGAGTAAAAGACTGTGGCTGAGGTGTTATAACCTCCTGAGACCCAGTAATCCTCTGTAGGGAATGAAAGCTTCACAGTTTCAATGCTATCAATTACAAAGGACATTCCATTAAAAAACTAAATAAATGCAAATAATTGTAAAAAAAAAAAAAAAAAAAAAAAAAAAAAGGGTCTGAAAAAACTATTGAATTATGCAGTTTCCAATAAAGAAAACTGTTCAATGTTAAAAAGCTAAAATTTTCACTTTCTTGGGTCTCAGGAGGATAAGATGATGATATTCCAACAGTAACTTTTACACTACTATGGAGTTATAAGAAATGCCTGATGAATTTAAACATGAACCACTGCAAAAAAAAAAGACAATCAGACTCAGATTTATTGTCATTCAGTAAAAACATCACATATGCTGTCACAGAATGGCATGCCAAATGCACAGCATTAAATAAGAACACAGAATATATGTAAAAAAAAAAAAAAAAAAAAAAAAAAAAGCAGACTACAACCCCATGTGTAGAATAAATACATAAAACTAAGCATAAAAAATACAATCAAGTAAAATAAAATAAAATAGCAGCATGTTGTAGAAGCATATTTCACTTTCCCTTCTCACTTTTTCTTCAACAATGTGGTGGCAGTTGGTTAAAAATCTAACATTTTTGCACCTCAGGCTTCTGTTCCATCTCAATTTGAAAAATAGAATGAAACTGAGATTTTAGGGAAATCTGCTATTAAAGCTGTCAATACATTTTAATATGTAGGTGAACATAATAGAGCTTTGTTCATCAGAGTGAACTTTGTATGTTAAGGTGGGTCCTGTTTCGCAGCTCTTGAAACTATCAGTAACATCAGCTGTAAAACTTCCTTCCTGCTTCACCCTATGCTTGTTCAAACACACACACAAAAATGACATCTTCACAAACACAGGTATAGAGTTCAACAATGTCAAAACATAAGTTCTGCCCTGAAAAATAAACCAGTGGGAGTGACTACAAAGTGTGAGGGTGCCTGGACATTTTGTGTTATTGGAGTGGGTTTTATTTGTTTTGTGACTCATGCCCCCTAGTGGTGAGAGAGTGGAAGAGTTTTATCTGAAGAAGCAGCACAGAAGGAGTGGTCTGATGTGGACCCTATGAAGTATCTATGGATGTGCATGTTCTGCTTCTTACAGTCTGTTGAAAAAGTTACACAAAGATACACTCGTGACTTTTAACATCTTTAAAGAATTGTTTTTTATTATAGTTAATGAAACAAAACATTTATTCCCACATAAGACCCTGGAGGATAGGTGTTCCCGTCATACTCACTCATCCTTTTAAGTCTTCCCGTGAAATGTCTTTGGGCTAGAAATGGACATGACATCCCACAGAGAAAATGCCTCTTAGTTGACACATTTCTCTTACCTCTGATGTGTGACCTCTACAGACACTGGATGTGACCATAAAACTGAAATACAGACACACACACAAATAGTAACTCTATCATTGTGCTTTTTATAGGTCAGTCTGTGAGGAGCTCCTGCGTCGACTCCTTGTGTCATGTGATTATTATGTTTACATATGTATTTATGCTAAATACCATTTGCTTTGTATATAAACGGGTGAGTGAGTGCCCTGAGGAGAAAGGAAGAGGGAAAGGAGGTTCATTCAAGGCTGCACCAGAGTGAGAGCGTGAATAATCTGACAGTTGTCCAACATTTGCAAAGACCATAAACTCCTGTAGTAGTTTTCCAGATTCCTGCTGTGTGTTACCATGACGACTGAGAATGAAGCCCCCCCCCCAACACAGACACACACAAACACACACACACACACAAACACACAAACACACATTTTCCTCTTTCTTCTCAGAACCAGTTAAACTTATTTAAAAAGGGGAAACAATGACGCATTTTAGTCAATATAAAGGTCTGTTTCTGTTTGTTAATTTAGTGGAGGTTTTGTGAATTCTTTGAGGCAAATAGTTGTCAACACACACACACATATAAACAAGACAGTCAGGACATGTCATGAGATATGAGTCACACTAATTTAATCTAGTGTTCCTCTTTATATCTGCTTGCCATGGTCCAAGGCTAGATTGTATGGTGTGTCCTCACATTCAGTTGCTTTTTGTTTTTTTTTCATTGGGACTATTTCAAGAAAGTATGCGTTAAATGTGACAAGTTAGGATGAAATTGTGTAAAGTGTGGGAAACACTGAAACTTGATCAGCTATGATGATGAGGCTGTTTCTACAAAGAAAAGAACAGGGTTGTTTAGAACTCAGAGGGTGTGTGAATGTTTTTCCCAAATGCTTTTATAATACAATTCATGAAGCCAAGAGTAAATCTGCTCTGTCCGCTATTTCACTCTCACTTAAACCTATATGAACCTCTCTAAAGACATGCTAGATCCCAGTTTATTGCAGGGTTATTATTGTATTTATTTATTTTCAACTAACTTTTTTATGCTTTTCGTGCTTTAGACATCCTGTCCCTTTTGTCCCCCTTCACCCAATAGGGAACAGTTGAACTCTGGTGTTGTGTTTGTCATGTGTATTACAAAAGGTTCACTCCTTACATTGATAAACCAAAATGAGTTCTCATGAAGTGTGTATCCGATATGGCTTAAAAGGCAATTGTTCAACCTCCTAAACAAAACCGATCTATGCAGATAAACGCCTGGAGTATGAATTACTGAATGAGGACAGCTTCTCTTTCATATCAATTGTGTTCTTGGTTTTAGATGCTGAGAAGGTGCTATCACCTTCCCTCCATTCTTTATGCATCTCTTCTATTGTGGCGTATTTTAATCTTTGGTATTGTTTTGAATATCACAGGTTTTATTGTGTAAAAGTTCTTGTAGCTGTGTAAAATCAGTCCCGTGTCCTATCAGTTCACAAACAACTGCACAAACATTATCTCTTTATTGTCACAGTTTTGACTTAACTTGCAAAAAATGCCACTCTTTCCCTCGTGGTTTCATGAAAATCAGTGTCGTAGCTCTTATATCTTTTGTTCAGTTTAGTCTAGATAGGAAAGTAGACTGAAAGTCTGTTTATTTTGGGCTGCCTTGACCACTAACCTAGAAACTATGCAGCAAATGGTTGGCATCGTGCCTTTTATGGGAAAACCAAAGCAATTTAGCTGCATCTTTATGAGTCAAACCTTTTTGGTCAATCTTTTTTTTTTACCCTTTAACTTTACATTTTATTTCTTCTTTTGGCTTCTAGATGTATCTTAATCTAAACATCTGTCACTTGCCTTTTGCTGATTCCTATTTGTTGGTTAAACTCCTGCTGAATAATGTGATTTGTTTAATCAAGAATATGTGTGAATGTGTTTAAGTGACAACATATGCTATACATTTGTTATGTTGCTTAGTGATAGAAACTGTATTTTCTTTATAAAAAAAAAAAAAAAAAGGGAACATGTGGGTGGATGTTGAGCAGGGAGGGGAGCAGGAAGGGAAGAAAGGGGAGATGTTGAAGTGGGCAGGGTCTAAAAAAAAACCCAGCTGTGATTGAGGGAAAAGCAGGAGGAGTATAAGTTCCCCACTTCCCACTGCCAGCGTCACTTTCTGAGCCGGTTAGTGGTGAGCCTCCACATCTCATTTTTCACTTTATTCACAGCATTGACTAATATGTCCACCTATAGCTTCAGAGCAGGAGGAAAACAGGGGCCTTCTGGGCACCTGTCCTTCACCCGATCCACACCTCAGTACTATCAAGTCAGTGTTCATGGTGGTGCTGGTGGAAGAGGTTCTCGCATCTCCTCTGCTCCTACCATGCGCTCCAATGCCCAACTCGTCTCATCCTCATCTGCTTTCAAGGTGAGCAGTGGAATGGGTGGTGGTATGAGTGCAGGTTTGGGTGGAGGAGCTTCTGCATCCATGGGTGGCAATTCCATCTTGGGCAACGAGAAGGGACACATGCAAAACCTGAACGACCGCCTGGCCAACTACCTTGAGACGGTGAGGAACTTGGAACAGGCCAACAAGGAGCTGGAGATGAAGATCAGGGAGGCCCTTGAGAAGGGAGGGCCCGACACCAGAGACTACAGCAAGTATGAGCCCATCATAGAAGACCTTCGCAGACAGGTAAGTGACATAAAAGAAATATTAGCTGTAAAAACTGGATTTTAATATCAGTAACTGTAGCAGACAATGAGTGGAGAGGGATTTGAGTGTTTTCAGTGTTTTTGTTTGACTGCAATATAGTCAAAGTTTATTTTATTAAAGTTTATTTTTCTAATATTGGAAACATGAGTGCATAATCAGACATAATCTATTTTTTGTAGATTGTTACATTATTTTTATTCATGTCTTATCTCTGCTTCATTGTTTCCCGTTAATCTAATTTTAAACTATTCTCTGAAGAGCACAAATTCTATTGTAGGTTATTAAATTTCTAGTCAGAGAATGAAGGGTGTGGTTGCACAAATCTGAACCTCCCCTCACCAACTCATTCGTGCAATACAGTGGTCAGAACTTCCTCAATGATTCACCAACACGAGGGTATCATCATGCAAGCCAGATACAACTGGCAAGCAATCCTTCACGGAACAAAAAAATTCCAAATGGTCAGACGTGTAAATGGAGATTCTACAAGCATTCTTTGGTGTAGGAAGGCCTCAATGTGAAACAGATGTGTGGTAATAACACACACAAAGGATCTAATGCTGCCAGTGTGTGAGCGTGTGTGCTAGAGGAGTTGTATAACAATCAGCTCCAGTCAGAGGAATCAAATGTCACATTCTTCCCCAGAAACTTTTTCAATGTCACATAATGACACATTGATGGTGGCAGTTTCGTTTAATTTTTCTCAACACATAAAGCGTTAAGTGTTTCATTTTTCCTTTTGGACAGGATGTAATAGACACACAAAAAAAAACACAAGCACTCATATATACACAAAGAATCAGTCAGTGCACACATAAACAAAGACATTCAGGCTGTATATGTGGAGAGAATGATGGTTCTGCTGGGGGAAAACTGCAAAGAATAAAACTGTGTGTGACTTATTCAAACAGGAAACACATTTTCTAACAATGCTAAAACAAACCAGATTGTGATTTGGCACAAGAACATCACTCTTCCCGTTCAGTGGTTTGTGGTTCCTCTTTTTTTTTTATTGAATGTTGCTATGGATCTGACCAGTTTTGTGGCTCCACTCTGTAATTTGACTCTTTGGTTTCTATTGTTACATAAGGGAAACTGTGATTCACATCACATGTGTAATTCTGTAGTTCAGTTTAACATTGTTTCACTGCAGCAATGATGAGAGCAACACCACTGATTTGTGCAAGAAGCCTCTGTTCTTTACAACTAAATAAAGGAATAAATCTTGTTGCTATCAAAAGAATACATAATACTCTTTCATTAATTTTTACTTTTTTGTCCAGATTTTTGACAAGATTGCAGAAAATGGTCGTTTGGTGCTCCAGATCGACAATGCCCGTCTGGCTGCTGATGATTTTAAAGTGAAGTATGTTGACTTTTTTCACTCCATCTATTTCAGTTTATACATTTTTGTTTTTGCTACAGTACAGTTGAGTTTGCATCTCTAACCTCCTACAGATCTGACAATGAGATGGCAATCCGCCAGTCTGTGGAGGCTGACATTGGCGGCCTGAAGAAAGTCATTGATGATACCAACATGAGCAGGATGAACATTGAGAGTGAGATTGAAGCTGTGAAGGAGGAGCTCGTTTTCCTCAAGAAGAACCACGAAAATGTGAGTGATGTAACATCCAGATTAATAATAACAACTATCTTAGAACAGTGAGTAGAGTCAGAAGCCTTGACCATTGTGGATCATTTCTTTCTTTGTGTCTTTTCTGTAGGAGGTGATGGAGATTAGGAACCAGATCTCCCAATCAGGCGTACAAGTGGATGTTGACGCTCCCAAAGGTCAGGACCTGTCCCAGATCATGGAGGACATGAGGGCAAACTATGAGAAGATGGCAGTAAAGAATGCAGAAGACCTCAAACGGTGGCATGAAAATCAGGTGCAGATCCAATGTTTTTTAAACTGGTCGTAGAATAAATGCACACGTGGACTAGTTTATGTGTTGGCTAACATCTTCTCCCTATCACTCTGTCAGATTGCAGATGTGCAGGTCCAGGTATCACAAAACACAGAAGCTCTCCAGGGGGCACAAATGGAGAAGAGTGACTTATCCAGACAGATACAAACACTGGAAATTGAACTTGCATCCCAGCAGAGCTTAGTAAGCACGCACCTGTAATCATTTCATCAACATTAGAACTATCTTGCATGACAGAATTACCCTCATTTGTTGTATTTTACCTTTTATCAGAAAGCATCTTTAGAAGACACCTTACGCAACACAGAGCTACGAAACAATATGGAAATGGAAAAATACAATGGCATCATTATGCGTCTGGAGGAGGAGCTGACTAACTTGCGTGCAAACATCCAGCAACAGACCCAAGACTATGAAGCGTTGCTCAACATGAAGATGAAGCTGGAGGCTGAGATCGGCACATACAAAAACCTGCTGGATGGAGGCGACTTCAAGTAAGGGTTATTAAGGTGTGCAGAAGAAAAAAGGTTAAAGATGATAATTGTGGGGTAGTTGTGATGATAATGTTAATTGTTAAGGCACAGGATTTATTTGGCACTTGTCATATTATGAGTTTGACAATGTCAAACTGTTTGACTTATTTTTTGTACAGGCTCCAGGATGCACTTGATGAGCTGGCTGCAACAACCTAATGTGGAACAAAATTTTGGGACCATCCCAACAATGAAGACAGAGCTGCCAACAACTCTCCATAAAAAACAAAAACAAACAAACATTGTGCCCTTTCCCAATTAAACAAACCACAATCACTTATCTGGCACAACATTGATAATGCAGAAATTTCTGTATAAGGGCATTAAACCACACCAAAGCAAATCTGCCATGACTCTTTTGAAAGTGACCATGTCCTGCCTTGACAGCAAAATAAAATAATTTGTTGACACACTGCCATGCCTCTTGTTTATCTAATGGTTGTTGTTTCACAATATAAACAAGTATATATTGTACTTGGTTGTTTTTTTTTTTTATTATTATTAGATTGATACTATTATCATAGCCCAGTGGATGCTGAAAAGCCATGAACTGAAGGGTCCAGTGTGCAATATTTACATAGATTTAGGAGAATCTCATTAATACCGTGGACAATAATACTAATAACTATTGTCACGTCTGAATATTTCATCATTACTTATTTGGTAGGCACTTCACATTGTCCACCGTGTTTCTAAAGTGGTTCAGAACATTCTTTTTCATCTACTTTGCATTTTGCAATGATAAAACTCGGCATTAAAGTGCATTTTCTTCATTTACATGTCAGTCGGGCCAATTGGATTTTTCCCATGAACAGATTAGATAAAAAGAAATTAACAACACATTTTCATTGGAAACTTTAAATCAAATTTAAATAATGAAAGCCCTGGTGGAATACTAAACATCACACACTAAACCTTTAAGTGAAAACTCAGAGATGTTGCTTAAAACTGTTAAACTAATCATACATACGAAATTTTCTTTACACTTACACCAGGATTTTTGTTAATAATAGTAACTTTAGTCATGATTCGGTCTCGCAAAGATCAGAAGTTGTCAAACAATCAAGTTTCATTTGTTTTATGAATAAATTTATACAAGGACAGTTTGTAATATTCAGTAAAGTGAGGTTAAATAAATGGAGAAGTGGAAAATCCTGTTTTTTCTACAAGACCAACACTGTTCAGCATGCCTATGTACTGAATATGTAATAAAAAGGTAATGCCTGTTGACTACCATGTGTTTGTGCAGCCCCCAAGTGGTCACAAAATAAGTTACAGCCTCTATGGTACACTTGATTGCATATTTTATATGTGCAATATCATAAATATTTTCTCTTATATGTTTACTATGCTCAATATGATTTATTGTACCATATTAATTCACAATTATTCCATATTTGACATTTATGGCAAGTGTGCAACAAAACATACAAATGAGTATCATTGGGACATATTAAACTACTCTGTTGTATAATATGGGCCTGGATTTGCTCCACTTCAACCCGCTCAACAGTAAAATACATTAGTGATGGAAATCCAACACATATAACCTTGGCAGCTTAAATATTAAATACACCAATAATGATAAACAACTGTTGAAATGAATGAGCCCACATCACACATACATGACAAATAATTAGTTTAAAGAGCCTTATACAACTAAATACAGTATAAGACTATTAATTCTTCCCTTAACAATTAGGGTCTGGTTAATAGAAAAATCAAGTATAATCTTGAATCTATTTGATAATGTTAATTGTTAATCTGATGTTGCACAGAAAGACAGTTGTACGAATGTCTGTGCAGCTGTTTGCACATTATTTTACACAAGCGTGACAGACAAATAAGGACAAAGGAAAATATACAGTCTCCCCAAAAAACAGACATCATTTGAGATGTCCATAACAGAGTGACTACATGGTCAGGAGAAATTATAGGTTTTACTTTGGACCTAAAATATTTTATTCTACAAATTGAAATAAAAAGTCTGGGGGATGGTAATTTAATAACATTCCAAAGTTATTACAACTGTTTAATGTGTGCACGGGTTGTGACGTGGCACACTTCAGTTTAATAGTGGACTTCCTGCCACACTCACTGCAGCATGTTGTGTGTAACATTCTCCAGAGCCTCAGTTCCTGTCGAAAAGTGGGAAGTGGGGAGTTCCAGACCAGTCCTTTCACATCACCCCAAAGAAAGAAATCCCATGACCTTAGGTCAGGTGAGCGTGGGGACCATTTCAGTATTACGTTGTCTCCATCATTAGTATGTCCAATCCATCAACAACAAAATTATTAGGTGATGAAATTTTGTTATATTTTTGGGACACCCTGTATAGAGTGACAAGCTTTGGTTTTGTGCATCCATGTTCAGGTATTGAAAAATGTATGTATAATAAAGTGACATGAGGACTTCGTGTCAACTTGATGTTAAAAGTCTCTCAGATCTCAAAGTTCCTCAAATGTTTGGTTCTTCAGAAGCACCGTAGACTATAACAGTTTCTAAAAGTTGTTAACTTTGGATATCAAACTACCAATGTTAAACATAAGTGACAAACTTACAACCAAAAAATATTATATGTTTTGTACTGTTAATGTTTTTTTCAAGGATATAGTGCTTTTGTTAAGACAAAAACGTATTTGCTGATGAGGATTCCAGTTTTGAGTAAATAAGTATAAAGTAGCGGTACAGAAAACACAAGATTCAATGTCTTCATATGTGGACTTAAGATAGATTTTAAAAGGTCCAGAGTTGAAGTGCAGCATAAAAAAGGTCAAATAACTTTGTAAGATGCACTTAATACATCTAGTCTATATTATAATTTATAGAAAGGAATATTTTTTTTAAATGATTCATTGGCTCAGTGGAGTTATGAGGATATAGGTCAATAAGCAAACAAGGGAGGAGACAGAGCTGTGAACGCGATGCGCGCCCCCGACAATAAACCTCTGACGCCTTCATCCGGGAACTACTACGAACTCGCTCTCCAACATGGCGGCGTCAGGTGAGGTTTATGTGGGTGAACGATCTTGGTCGGTTGGGAGAATTTCACAGGGTTGTATGTGGGTTTGGTAAATTACACGGAGTTTGAGAACTATTAATACATTGTCTTGTTGTTCCACGTCGTTGTCCCGCGTGTGTGTATGGGTTTTGTCCGTTGTTTTGGCCCGTGAAAGACGCCTCGGCTGGAGGAAGGCAAATGAACGAAGCAGCGGCTGGCACAATCTGAACATTTTAACCTGCTGATTACACGTGTTATTTTCACAGGGAAATACTTATTGCGATGCTTTAAGTGTCTACTTTTGACCCGGTACCTTATTACGCGTATGGAGCAAAGCGTGACATGTTACTAAATGTTTCTAACTGCGTGCAGTGCTGGCACATTGTATATCGGTAGCGGGGCTCGCCGTGGCGCTCAGAGCAGATAAGCACCGGGCGCAAGCGCGTTTGGTGGAGGAGGGGTTGGGCCGAGGAGCTCTGGCTACCCGAGGAGTCTCCCCACGTGTGCAAGACTGGCTCCTTAATATCGGTGTTTGGTCAACCGGGGCAGTTGGGTCGGCTGGATCACACCCTAAACGCTTAAGTAGCAGCTTCACAACTTTGCGCCGTTCCTTCCGTCCCGTCGGCCACGTCTTGTTCCGATGATGGCGCACTTGGATCCAGGCGCTGCGACGTGAGCTAGGCCCTAAAACCTAGCCAGCTAAGCAGGGATACTTCCCCCGTCAGCAGTCCTTTGCTGACTAAGCCCGCATAAGCACCAAGACAAAAGCGACCCACATAGCTAGCAAGTCAATAACATCATATTTAAGTTAGCACAACAATAAAGCTTGGCCTTAGACAGCTGTTGGATAACTATGCTTAGCTGAAGTTATGTAGCCACAAGTTAACGTTACCTAGCTGCTAGTTTGGTTTGTCATAATGGTTGCGCAGCGTTGGGGAAAACCACTAAATGAATTGGATACTATTTAATCTTTTCATGGCTCAAAAGTAAGAGAACCCTGTCGGTCAGGCGTGCCGGTTGTAAACAGTGACTTTGCATTATGCACCAGGTGTAAACCGCCTGTGTGTATGTTTTGTAACGTTGTGTGTAAAGAATGTCCTGACTGCAAGGTTTTTTTTTAACAACAAAGCTCACTGGTAGCTTTGTCAATCCCCTTTTTTGCCGCAGACCAAAACAAACCAAACCTGTTCTATGCTCAGAGCCGTGCGTGAAGCACTTAACCTATTTGCCTTTCAGACGCACACTATGAAGAATGTTCTGCAACACACGCATAACTTATTGATTGCCACTAAAATGTTCAGTGCTGAAAGTACTCGATAAAACTTGAAACTGAAAGTAAAACATGGTGTTTTAAATTTACAAAAATAATTGCACCTTGTTTTTTGAGGATGGACAAATAGAGGTGAAGTGTTTGTTGACCTGCTGCACAGTGACAGTTTGATAGGCAGACCACTCCCCACATGTTGACTCTTCCTGTGCAGAAAGAGGTCAGTTTTTATCTGACCCTAGTAGACATCATACTATTCAGTACTGCAAATAGTCTTTGCATGGCCCATTATGCAGCCATCCTGATGAAGTGTTCAGAAATTTGCATTTGTTATTTTTATTTCCCTGTTTAGCTGTATTACACCATAGTGCTCTGGTTCAGTATGGGGATATTTTCTTTGTTTTAGCAGAAGCTTTTTTTGATGTAGCCTTTTGCCTCAGATTATTATTTCTGGTAACTGAGCTTATACTTTGTGTTTATCATCCTTCTAGCTAAGAAGAAGAATAAGAAGGGGAAGACCCTTACTTTGACCGACTTCCTGGCAGAGGACAGTGGAGGTAGTGGTGCGGCCCCCAGCTACCCTACTAAATCTACAAGCTGGGCAGATGAAACCGATGACCTGGACGGGGATGGTAAGCACTTTATGAAATGGACTATATATTTTACCACAAGCAAGTTGTCAGAGTAGAATTCTTTCAGTCATTCCCCATTTGGGAGAGAAATGAAAAAGCAGTTTAACAGGTGTTGCAGTAAAGTATGTAGTCTGGTTCTTGAGCGCAAATCCACTTTTGTCTGTACATGTGTTATGACTTGAAGCATACACTGCCTGACTCTACTTTTTCAGTTTTGTTTTTTCACCTTTGATTTTCTACTTGTCCGAAGTTGCCATTTTGATAAAATATGGTAATTCATGCAGTCATTTATAAGCGTTGTACTTTTGGAGGTACACTCACAGAAAGCAATTTAATACTAGCTTTATTCCAAAAGTTTGCTCCGCAATAGCAATAGTCCATCATTTTCTGCAGCTTCTTGTTGTAAAACCTCAGTTTGCTTGTTGTTTTCTTAACAAATGTGGAGTCACACCTGCACTGTGATAATTTTTCTATGCAATCTATAACTTTCATATACAGGTTGGCTGATGGCCGTATACAATAAAAACACATCACAAAGTGAAGGGGAAAACCTCAACATTTCTAGAATAAGAAATTACATAATCAGAACTGTTTGGGAGTCCTAAAATGAACTTTACAGTTTCTAAGTGATGTCTGCAAAAATGACAGCCAATTGATTTTAATTATTTTTAAACACTGAATTTGATGTCCACATTTACATTTTCATTTCATACTGTACTTGCCAAAGAGAGGACTGATTTATTTCTGAACCTTCATGATTATAGGTTTTAAACATTATGATCATCTCCAAGCCTGATATTGGAATAATAATAAATAGTTTGTCTTTGACAATTTTTTACCAGCCTCGAGTACTTGAGAATTTACCCTCTGTAACAATAAGACCTTTTTTCCACCTGCCATTTCTACAAAATAGGTCAAATCACTGTAAATATTTTGGATGTAGCTGTTATTTGGAACTATGTGAAAGAGAAAATGCTATCATTGCCCAATTTTAGTTTAAAATGAGGTATTATTTCAATTTTATTTTATGTATGCATGTTTCTATCCAAATTTCCACATGTTCATCCTTTGAAGGAAACTAAGTTGTCTTGAATTTCTGTTGTATTTAGAGACTTGATTTTACATTAGCATTTAAGTCATGTTTGATAACTTTCCAGTCAAACAATTGTAAATTTAGACCAATATCGTCTTGTCATCTGAACCCGTTTTATCCTCACTCGGGTCACGGGGGTCATTGGGGCCTAATCCAGCGACAATGGGTGAAAGTGGGGTACACCCTGTATGAGTATTTAGATAAATATTTTTCATCAAACTCAAATTAATACTTTCAGTTGTGCTTTGAAAAGTGGAAGATATGTAACAATGTTAAAATACTGTGTCTTGCATATTGGATAGATGAATCATAATTATACAATATTAATCTTAGTTCATACATTCTCAGTACATGTAGTGTTTTAAATGTGTCAAACCTTTTTTTTTAATTTGACGTACGAATGATTTATAATTTCCAATTGTATTTTCTGTTTTCAATTTATGAATTTTTGTCTTTTGGAATTAAAAGTACTGCCTAATATATGTGAAATCTCTACAGAATTAGCTTTTTTTTTTATTCTCACACACACACACACACACACACACACACACACACACACACTGTGTTTGTGAGTGTGGGGTAACTCTAACCCACAGTGGTGGCTTCTTTTGTCAGTGATGGCTTTGAAGCTGTGAAAGACATTGAACATGTAATTACTGATGATGTTTTTGCTGAGGTTGAAGCTCTTGCGCCATCGTTATCAACCAAGGCTAGCTTCCTGAAGTGGTCAGCTAAGGATTTCAGAGTTTTTCAACAAGGATTCAGGGACATACTATGAAGATCCATTTACCTGTGAAGAATAATGGACAACTATAAATGGCATAATGCTGTTGAGCAAGGGTTCTGACTTTAGCATGAAATACATTTAGCCATATGGATACTGAACATGTTGGACTCGATGAATAGCAATCTGCAATCTGTATATTGCTATTAGTTGGTTTAATGGCAAATGAAATGTATTCTTTGAAGGGCATTCCATGACTTGGTTTTATTACCTTTTGCTTTTGATTGTAGTTTATATATATATATAAACAGTCTAAGTATTTGATATTTGAAATGAAAACGGCAACTTTTGATATTATTACTATTATTAATAGGCACAAGCACTGACATACCATGTTGGTGAGGGCCTATTAAAAGTGAATGGTTTTATTATTATCCTTTTGCCTCTTTAACCCCAAATTTTGCCCTTTAAACATTAAAAAGAACATCATTTTATTTGATACATCTGTCTACTCTGTAAATGTAAACATTTTTGTGTAATTAATTTTTTTTTACACCAAGACAAAGAGAAAAAATAGTTTTTATTATTTACAGCTTATTATGATGGTATTTTACTGGTCTGGTCACACTAATCTACAATTAAAATGCTTCCAGAATAAAAGTAATGAAATGTTACCACATGTGTGTTACTGATAAAGAAAACTGAAGTCTTAAATGTCAGTTGACACAAGTTTCCAAGATAAGTCTTGGGTCAAACTGAGATTCTTATAATTAACAAGGAATATTGGTCTCAGATCTACTTCAAAACACTTAAGCACATTTACATGCCCTTATAAATTTTAATTTCCATACTCTGAGGATTTAACTGGAGTTTTCCAGAAATCTGAGTCTACATGCACTGGAGAGATTGCAATTATTGGGTGAGGAATGTTGGACTCCTGTCTACTACACACCCTTTCATGTTAGCATCCTTCTGGTAGGTGCCATAGAAGAAGAACAATAACTATAGTGATACTGATAACTAAGAACTTCCTTCTTATAACCGATACGATAGCAAAAAGTAGTTCCCACTCTTCAAATTATTTTATTTCCAGTCAATAGTTCTAATTTTCCTAATTCTTTTATTGTTATTTCCAGTCGGTGGTAAAACTCAGTTAAAACCATCTACAAAGGTAATGCCTTTTTTATATGAAGACAAAGAAAAAATTACAGTTTTCATTATTTATAAGTTATTATGGTTGTATTTTACTGGTCTACTCATTTTTTTGGTGGAATTGAACAATGATTTTAACATCCTTGAAGGTTAATATCTTCAGTGGTCTGGATTAAACCCTTTGGTGGGCTGGATTTGGCCCCTGGACCACATGTTTGACACCTGTGCTCTTTATCGATAGCGACATCTGCACACTCATAGACATGACATCAGCTGGACCAATTTCAAAATAAGCTACAATACATGCAAGAGGCCTGGCTTGTTTGTTGTACCTGGAACCACTTCTGTTCCCTCAGTGTTTTATGCTTTTAGTTCGTTATTATTTCTAAAACATAGTGTGTGTTTAAAACCACATGGCTGTGATGCTCGGCTGAAGGCGGCTTTTCCTGCATGATCTTGTACTGGTCAATGGCCAAAACTTGTACAAATATAAGAGTGTTCTGCTGATGGTTGCATGCAAGGTGCTGTCTGTGGAGCTGTTCCATTGTGATGACTAAGATCTGAGCTTTGATTGGACTGAGTGGATTTTACCAAGTTTCAAAATAACACAAACTCCCTTGGGTACTAATGTTTAATTTAAGATTGTGGATTAGAAATTGACATGTTCACTGACGGAACTAGACTCCACCAGCAGAACTTTAATACATTCTGTAGTATGTATATGGAACAGTCTCCCAGACAATGTGGTCGGCCAGATCACTAACAATACCCAGAGTACACCTTTATCTCCTTTCCACCGACAGGACTTCTAGCAAGAACCTTGTAATTGCTGTAAACCAGATTAGCCAGGATTGTTATTGTAATGTCAGAATCCAGGCTATTGTTTTATGTTTGTACATTATAGGAAAAAAAACTGTTTTTACACACAAAGCAAATGCGCATACATTCTGGAGATAAGGTGGTCTTCTGTGACACAAAGACATAGCAGAGCTGAAGAAAAGCAAGAGCCAGCAGAGGCCATGTGCAGCAACTGATGGAGTGAACGCAGCTCGGATTTATACACGCACACACACACACACACACACATACAGATTAGACACGGCACATAACTGAATTTGATGAGATGTTACAGAAACTTAAAAGCTATACAAAATTCATTAAATGCTTGCCTTTTATTTTAAAGATTTGTGGGATGTTAAATTTATTTATTTTTTTTAGCTTTTTGTGCATTCATTTACCAGGAAATTTACCCAAAAACTATGCAAAAAATACACAAATCAAAAGACGTCACACCTCCAGAATAATGGTGTTGTGTGCCCTGCTTGTACCTGAGGATTCATGCACGCTGCACATCAATTCACCCTAATCCATTTCAAGCTCTGGTCCAATTTGGGCCTCCTAGTCTGGCTCTGGTCTGTACATACATCATCCAGTCTCCACCTGACGATCTTACAGAACGCTCCAGGTCATACCCATCTGACTAACCTTGTATTTACTACAAATTTATGTTGGTGACAAAGCAGTTTCCCGGTGAACTTTAAATCCTAATATTACAAACATAACTAGCCAACCTCTGTTTTCATTTCGTGTACTAGTGTGCAGCTGTGATGACCTCATAACGAAGGGGCTATTTTTAGACATATAAAAGTGTATCTAACACATAAAGTGTCAGATTGAGTTGGACCCGATGTAACATTTGTGCAATGACAACTTGAATATGACACCCAATTCGTATAGTTGGATCACAAAATGGTTTTCTGACGCCCCCTACAGAACCAAAAAGCCAATGCCTCACCTCTATTTACAACCATGTTGCCATGACAACGCCATAACTATGCTGTAGAACTGAATGGGGTTTTGTCAGAATCCCGGCCCTCATCCTTTCATCATGATCTCCTCGAATTTATATACAATTTACACCAAACTGGGTGAACACACACATGTAGGATAAAAAGTTATCAGTTAAATTTTTGATCAAATATGGGGTGTGGCTGTGACAAGTTTGCAATGGTGTGGTCATTTTCACATGTATAGGAATGAATGCGTCTTGCAGAATGTCAGATCAAGTGCAGAATACGATGTCCTCTCACTGTTGGGTGGTCTCGGTGGTTGCGTGGGGAGGCGAGGGCCTATAATACAGCCTGCAGTTTTAATAGTTATTTGAAATTTGCCAGGTTTTGATGTAACCAAGATGTATTCAGAAAGATTTAATTGAAAATTGCTGAAATTGACGGATGTCTTTGCATGACATCAAAGTACTAGGAATGCCCTTTCTGTCCATGTATTAGACTCATATGGCAGGTAAATTATCATTGGAATATTTTCTACTTTGTTTTTGAACCATGCCACACACATCATCAGTTGCATTACATTTACATGTTGCTTTTTTGAATTGGTAGAATGGATCCTGCTGCACGTCATGCAATAACGAATCTTTGACATGTTTGTTTTTAAATCGTGTCATATGATTACTTTTTTTCAGGCTTTACTTTTCTATATTTCATGTTATAGTTTGTTGATTTAATCCAACATCTGTCCTATCAGAACAAGATCATTTGTTTTAGAGCAAGATATGCACTTGTTTATCTATTGTACATGAATACTTTTTTTTTTTTAAATTGCAGACATGTAGCAGAAACTTTGTTGTTCATTGTAATTCCAGTAAGGTTCATATCAGTTGTTTTGACTACCCCTTTTTTGTTTTCGTCATTACAGTCTCGACTTCATGGCACACAGAGGAGGACACGTATCGGGCACCACCAATCGACCGTTCTATCCTGCCTACAGCGCCACGATCTGCCCGAGAACCGAATATTGACCGGTCCCGGCTGCCTCGTAGCCCGCCTTACACGGCCTTCCTGGGAAATCTACCTTATGATGTCACTGAGGACTCCATCAAAGACTTTTTCCGCGGCTTGGCAGTAGGTGTTGCTCACACAAGCACACATTTCTACGATGTAGAACACGCACTCAAACTGTGCACCATTAAGTGACCATTAGATTGTATTCCTCCATTTACAGGAACTGTACATATGTTTTTTGATCCATCACTTCTAGCCATTAATGTATGTACTTCTGTGTTTATGATTACTCTTATTTGGCCAAAGTGTCTTCAAAAACAATTTTTTTTACTCAGATTAGTGCAGTCTCTACATACATACTAATCTGTCACTTTACCTCTCCAGATCAGTGCAGTGCGTCTGCCTCGAGAACCCAGTAACCCAGAGAGGCTGAAGGGCTTTGGCTATGCTGAATTTGACGATGTGGACTCCCTGCTGAGGGCTCTTAGTCTCAATGAGGAGGTGGGTGGGCTTTGTGCTGGGTTTCCACTACATAGTATCAGCTCGACTTGGGTACCAAAAACTATTCCTTGAGAGAGTTTCCATTACAGATACTTTAGTTAGGCCTAGGCGATATATCAATTTTATCCGTTAATTTAAAAAAAAAATTCAGCAGCTTCCAGAGCATTGCCTCTCTCCCTCCCCAAACTTTTAGAATACTGGCAGGTGCAACACTTTTTCATAAGGATTCACATTCACTCCACGGTAATAATTCACCTGGTTCTGTTGCGAGGTCCGGTTCAGGCTACCACAGCTGCGACAAAGGCTCGGACATATGCTTCTCTCCAGCACACCCATTCTTTTCATACCTATCGTGCTAACATTACATTCCTACTGAATTATGTTAGTGATTCAACGGTGTGGATAGTAGTGGAAACGCCATTAGTTTGTTACTCTTACCAATCTTGAAATATATGAAGTCATAACAAAGAAAGTAAAACTGCTCTCAATTTTTTTCAACAGAATTTGGGAAACAGGAGGATCCGTGTGGATATTGCAGACCAGTCTAACGATAAAGGTACTTTTTCAACTTTGTCCTGTTTGTACACATAGTGGAGTCAGACTCACAAGAGGTATTCAGTAAAACCTTACATTGGTTAACCAAGTCATTGAGAAGTCTCCTCACTTTTCAGCAGTTGTGTATTAACATTTTAGAAGTACCTCTTATATAAGTATCTACTTACAACTACACATTTGCCCTCTTTAAATGAGTTTTTGTTGTTTAATCCTGAATAGAGGTTAATTCTGCTTTTAGATGACTATGTAAATGCCTACTTCCAGTTAAAAATTATAATTCTGAATTAAAGTTAATTCCAAATAAAGTCACTGGTTTATTCTGATCTTAATTCCAAATTTGTTAATTCCTCTGCCATAAAAAGTGCTAATTTTATTATTCCTGTCATTTTGCATATGCTCCTGGTCTTGTCACAATGACACACATACTCCGCTGCCGGCCTGTTGAATCCTAAGGTTGATTCGGTCAAGCTGCTGCTTTGTAATTATCACCAAAATGAATGCAAAAATAACATGTAGTATCTGGTCTTCCATTTTAATAGTTGAAAAACCAACACAACACAGGAAGTGGATGCAAGAATTTCCTTCCAGTAGGCTTCCAGATGTTAAGTAGCTGTTCTGTCCAATCAGAACCCTCTGTACCCCCACCTCTTAAAACCAAATTAACTAGAACAGAATACACCCGTTTCCAAAGTAAACCTTTATTCGGAATTAACATGTCCATGTAAACATGAAAGAAATAGCTTTAATTCCAAGTTATTTAATTCCAAATAAATAATACAGAATTCAAAAACATCATGTAAATGTATCAATTGGAAGTAGACCGTTTTATGTAAGATTTGGACCTTGCAAGAATAGGGCATCATTTGTGGTTTATTTTGTAGGAATTTGTCCATTTTGATGTTGAGGCTTCCTTTCCCACAGACATTAGCCAAAATTTGACCAAAGAAAGTCACCCAACAACATTTAATAAAACCACCATTGCTAGATCTTTGGCTTTGAATCATCATAGATGAATGGAATTGGTTTTAAGAAATATAAACAAAATAATTTTCCCACCATTGCATAATATTAGAATCTGCCTCTCTCTCTCTCTCTCTCTCTCTTTCTCTCGCTCTCTCTCTCTCTCGCTCTCTCTCGCTCTCTCCACTGCTGGCATAGCACCAAAAGGAAGTGTGCACTTCTGTCTTACTATGCTTTAAATAGTACACTATTTAAAGAGTTCACTTGGGCTTTATAGCTTTTTGTCAGATGACAGTTCTGCTTTTATTTAGTTTGGGTAAATTACTTGCATAATCAAATATTTATCCACTTGAAATTTCCAGAGAGAGACAATGGCCCTATGGGTGGTCGAGACCGGGGCGGTCGAATGGCAGACATGGGTCCTGATAAGACAGACAGCGACTGGAGGGCTCGGCCCAGTGCAGACGCAGATGATGGCCCTCCCAGACGAGATGATGCCTTTGGAGAGAGTGAGTAAACATGGTTCTGCTGACACTTTTTCATCCACATCGAGGTAGCGCCAGACATTTTCATTGTCTGTCATTTTGACGGACAGCGTTGTAAAAATTTTGTCATTGTCTTTTTTTTTTATATATATACTTTTACCATTACTGTATTGTGTTTTATTATTTGTCATGCTGCTCAGTTGCATCCTGCACTTGTAATTGCCCTTGGGGGATGAATAAAGTTATCTGAATCTGAATCTGACAACTTATTACTCTTCGGTTCAAATTACATTTTTAATGACTCCTATTTAGTAGTATTTACTATTCAAAAACATCTGTTATATAGTAACTGTAGTTCCTGCTGGATGATCCTCATCCTTCACCATATCTTTTTTCACTGCTTTTATCAGTTCATCACATTTACTGGGCTTTTGTAAAGAACTAAGCAGACTGCACATTTAGGGTTAGTAAAGTAGCATCTAATTTCAGCTAAAGTAAACTAAACAAGAGTTCACAATGACTGATTAATATATGCAGATTTACCATCAACAGGGGATCTACTAAAGGTGGACTGATGGAGTCATGTCATAGCAGTACCGGTGTTATAGAGTCCTGTACGGTCCACTTTACAAACCCACTCGTACCCGCGTACATTAGACCCCTAACCAGATCTGTCGTTAAAGACTATTGTCGACCTATTAACACACTTTTGAGAGCTTTATTTTTGGCTAAAACGCACACCATAAATTCTTCTTGGTGACATCTGTGGCCAGATATAATGCTCATTCAAAATAAAACAAATGGGCTGTGTGGCTCAACCGCGGATCTATGGCTTCATCCATGAATTTTATTTTTTCACTTCCTGTCCCACGCCTTGTTTAACTTTACCTGTGCCTGTACCCATGAATTTTTTATTTTATTTCTTTTTACCTGTCTCTGGATGTTTTTGTGATCGACCCTGTGGATACACAAGCCGGTCCAGGACTGTGTGGTGTTGTATTCAGTGTTTGATTGAACAGTGGGTCTGTTTACAGACACAGACCAGTGATCCTGTCAGTGGTTAAATGTCAAACTTTCTTTCATAGGTTATCCTCCGTATTTTAATCCGTCAAAATGACGGACGGCCTTCAGAATTTTCCATCACTTAAAAAAAAAAAAAATTCAGTCAATGATGGAATATTTTTTTGGTTAACACGACCTCTGTATCCACACTCCATGCGATTAACTCTTACTTTCAAGCCTGATCCAGGCTAAAATGCTTTTCCTTCATTTTATTTTAATAACACATTAAAAGTTCTCTTTATGTGTATAAGCCAAATAAAGTAATACTTTTATCTGGTCCAAATTTTGCAGGATCACGAGACCGTTATGAGTCAGATCGTTACAGAGATGGACCACGGCGAGACAACGATCGCTACGATGGTGGAAGAGACCGCTATCGGGATCGCTATGATGACAGGGATCGCAGGGATCGTTACGATGACAGGGATCGCAGAGATTATGATAGAGGAGGTGAGCTGTTGTCCTTATTTGTGTTGATCTTTGGTTTCAGAATGTTTTTGATATTCATGTTGAATGCCTTAATGTTTTCTCATGTATTTTTTCAAATGTCAATTTCAAGGTTATGACTCTCGGGGTGGAGGAGGAGGTCGTCGTGCCTTTGGCAGTGGCTTCCGACGTGATTATGATGACAGTCGAGGTAGCAGTGATCGCTATGGCGACCGGGATCGTTACGGAGACCGTGGAGACCGTGGAGACCGTGATGACCGGTATGACAGACGGGATGACAGGCGTGAGGAAAGAGGTAATAATTGTTTGATCACTATAATGACATTCCGATTAGAATCAGACATTGATTTTATTTTACTCTGATTGTGTTAACACTGTTTTCTGGTATTTGCAGCTTGTAGACTATATTGATGGTAACATTTCCTTTGCCCTTCTCAGCTCCTCAGCAGAGACCCAAACTCAACCTGAAACCTCGTAGCGTGCCCAAGGAGGAGGAGGGTAGTGGTGGGGGTGGTGGCGGTGGCAGTGGCAGTGGCAGTGGCGGTGGTGGTGGTGGCGGTGGTGGTACTTCACCTGGAGTTGCTCCGGCCTCCAGCAGCAGGGCCTCGTCTATCTTTGGTGGTGCCAAGCCAGTTGACACAGCAGCCAAGGAGAGGGAGGTCGAGGAAAGGCTGAAGAAGGAGGAAGAGAGGCTGCAGCGGCAGCTGGAGGAGGACAAAGGCCGAGGCTCTGACAGGAAGATGCGAGACAGGTCAGAGATTGCTTTTAAACTTGAGTCTGCAGTTCCTTATTATACTAATGTGTGAAATGAAAGTTTAGAATGGTTAGGATTAAGTAGTCATTAGCCCCAAGTTTGAATTTGTGAGATTGTTTTTTTTTTTTTTTTTTTAATGAGCAATTCTAGTTTGTTAATACTGAAATTTATGAACCGTATATTTATGTAAGATTTGTTTGTTGTTTAGAGATCCAAGCTGGCGCAACGAAGAGCCTCATACTGAGCGATCTCGTACAGGAAGTGAGTCTTCACAGCAAGGAAGTACTTCTGGTAGAGGTGAGCTGTCTTCATTTGACTTTGTCTGAGCTTGTTATTTAGGAGGGGGCTTCTTTGTTTTTTGTACTCCAGATGACAGCTTTGAATAACTGTCCCCATTGCTACAGAATTTTCTTATGCCTTTTTCTGAATCCAAATTTGCCCCCCCCCCCCCCCAAATCCCTACTTTTGGTAAGAAAGTTGTTTCTTCAATTAATAGTGGCATCAATGACTGATTATCATGTAATGGGTCACAAAGGGTTGTTCAATTTCATAAGAGAATGTTTCATCTAACTCCTGCAACTCTGTTTCAAGGGTTAATGCCAAGTGCAAAAGCTAAGGAATGAATTGGGATAGTGCCTTTGTCATAAATAGAATGAATAATTAATTCATTAATTGCCTCTTTGAAACAATGTTATCCATTTTTAATCCACCAGGGTCACGGTGTAGAGATGGTGAACGGTCTGGGGAAAACGAGGTTTTCAGTGGAAAAGAAAGTGAGCCTGTTTCCCCTGGGGCCTCTTCACAGCCCCCATCTACCAGCTCCTCGAAGGAGCCACTTAAGGTGATGCCTGCTCCTCCTCCAAAGGAGAACGCTTGGGCCAAGAGAAGTGCAGCCAGCACAGGCTCCAGTGAGGGTGATGGACGTCAACCAGTCTCTCCAGTTTCCCCGAGTGGCTCAGGTCCACCTAAGCTCAGGTAAGAAATGCCTTAAACATAATACACTGGGAAACGGGGTAGAAATTAAACTCAGAACTGAATAGAAATGGCAGTATGAAGATGACTACAAAGGACTTGCTAAATGGTTCACTGCACACCCACTGATAGAATGCAAAGTAAAATATAAATATATATTTATACCTTCCACTGACTAACTTAATTTCTCTTTAGCTCAAGCCCTGCTGATGAAAAGGGATCTGGAAAAGGTAAGGCCTGCAAAGTTTCTACAATGAGGATTAAATGTAGTTACAATCATGTCTTCATATCAGTCGACATACCCATCACAGACACGAGAAGAAAGCAAATTAGATTTAATATACAACAAGTGCAATAAGAGAAAACTGCAGAGGGTTGAAATACTGCAAATCCTTCCACAACAGAAATATGCAATGAATGATATAATTTCAGTGCTAATGGAAATGTAGTTCCATGTCTTAAGTACCATGCGATGGTGTAAATTGCATGAGTGGGAATGTCTTAATCTTTTTATTTGATCTTGGAATAGAAGAACTTGCGTGGCAAAACCGGTCAATAATGAATGGATTACTGAGCTTATGGTGAAGTTTCCCAACATGTGACGGCCAATTTACATCCGAGTTTGTGTTGGAAAACAGACATCTCCGTATTTGTTGTAGGACTTGGGTTTCTTGTTTGACAGCGTAAGTTAAGTGTGGTATAATGCATAAAGATACTAAAGACATGTTGGTCTGCAGAAAGGAAGATTGCAGTAGAACATTGTATCGGAGGTTAAACTGCTACAGACATGCAACTCATCATTGGTGCTCAAAGTAGAAAGAACTCTGTCCCCTGAGTAATGAAAATAATTGATAGTATAGTGCAGAATAAGGTAAGACCAGAATTCACAAAAATCTGAGACACAGACAGAGGATGGTATCGGGGTCTCCAGTGTCCACTGCATTTAAATGGTTGAGTAAAACAATTTTGGAAATCTTTGGCAGATTTTTCAAGAAATTTCGTAGTCAAAAGAAATGGGTTCCAGTGTACGAGCTCAGCTTGCAATCAAGCAGTCATGCCCGTGTCACTTAGCCCCACATCAGTGACTAACACTTTTCAAATCCAACCCAGTGGCTTTTTACGCTGCCATGTGTTGTGAGTGTAGTCTACTGTTTTAAATCAAACGTCCTCACTTCATTCAACTGTCTGGCTTCTCCTTTAAGATGAGAACAAGGCTGACGGTGTGCGTCGGGACCGGGGGCCCCCACGTGCACGAGGGGGGCCTGCAGGGCCTGGAGCAGGGCGGGGCAGAGGAGAAGGGCCCAACAGAGACCGAAGAAAGGAGGCAGACAGGTCAGCCACCCAGAGCTAGGAACTGTAAAGTTTTGAATAAGAGAGGGAGGACATTTCCTGGGCATCTGTAAAGAGTGGCCTGTGCTTAGTGACACAACTGGTGATGCATTAATTGTTGCTGGTGTTGTGGACACTAGAAATAGCCAAGACTGACCACTTAGTAAGCACTATTCATAAAAGGGCCACCTAACCTTTAAGTATTAAGTCTCAAATGATGAAAGTGAGCAGAGTATGTGCTCCCTAGGTGCAGTGTCTGTTTCTTTGGCGTATGTGAGGACTTTTATGGTGCTGAGCTTTAAATTTGACCTCAGTGTCCATTGTGATTGTAGAAAGGACAACAGACGAGACCGAGACTCCCGACCACCACCAGAGCCAAAGAAATACGAAGAAACCCCAACTCCTGTAAGTGGCCAACCTCACAACTCCCAACCAACCAAAACCATCCTATGCATTTGTAGATCCTCCTTCAGGGTCTCCGCGGATTCTTAGAAAGTCTTATTTGCAGTATGTGGTTTTTAAGGTCTTGAAAAGCATTAGATTTCGCTATTTTTAAGTATGGCATTAAATGACATTTAATCTGTGTATTGTACAGTTAATGAAAAACGTATGTCCGGATTTTTTCCGCGCTAGTTATTTAGCTAGCGTGGTTTGTTATCAAGATGCTGAAAAAGTAGATGGAAGCTCAATGATGGAGCTGTTATGTGTCTAATAGTGCAGGAATCACACTGTAGGGGGTGGTGTGTCCTTCTAGCATTTACATAATTGAGTAGAACAGACGGAAGAAGTGGTTGGAACAGGCATACGTGAACATGAACCCAGACGGGGAAGTGTAAGTTCAGTGATGAGTGTGCTTGAGGAGCCCAAATACAACAGTTGGTTATCAAAAATAACGTGGGAATATGAAGCACTATGTAAAGTATGTGGTAAAGACATGATGTTGGAAACAATGGCTGTAAAGGCCTGGACGCTCACATGAAAGGGGAAAAGAATACACACTAGCTGCAAGTCAGGCAACAACGGTCCCCATGCCAATGTTCACCCCAACGCTCACAAATGCAAGTGCACTGCCAGCTTTGCCTTTTGTGTCCCCGGGTCCCAGCACAAGTGCTTTAGCTGCATTTACCTCAACCGTTATAATAAAGGCAGAAATACTGTGGGTTCTGCAGACCATTTGCTTTGAACTAAACCTTTTTTATTTCTAACTGTACATATTTGTTCCGTGGTAGTGGTCTTTTTTTATACTCGAAGCATTCTATTTGCTTGTCAGAAATATGCAGAGACCCTGACCTTGTGTTTCGGGTATACATGATACCTGCAGGGTCTTTAAAAAGTTTTCAGTTTAACTTGTAGGAACCGTATGTTTTATATCTGTTAGTATAGTTTAGCTTCTGTTCTGACCTTTATTCTCTTTGCTCTTTTGTCAGAAGTTCAGCTCAGCCAGTAAATACGCCGCTTTGCTAATGGATGGAGATCAAGGAGACGACGGTGAGGACGTCGAATAGAAAGAAAATAAATGAGGCTGAAGAGTACAAGAAGAGGAGATGAACGAAAAATGCAGAAAAATTAATCACATAGCTTATGAAAAATCTCCTCACACAGGAAAAGGCTCCTGGGAGGACATCACTCCCTCCCTCCTTTCCTCCATCAAACCTGTCCTTTACATTCAAAGCCCCCACCCTCCGCCTCCACCCCACCTTCAGGACTTTTCAGGTTCTAAAGAATAGTCACATACTCGACTTGTTTTAAATGGAAAAAAGGAGTAGCTGACACTCATGGAAATTATGACGGATAACAATGACTTAATTGTAATAAATAAATGGAAAAAGTGGGGAAAAAATTGAATTTGTATATTTGTGGATCACAGATGGATTCAGGATGAGGTTTACAACAACATGTAGCGTACTGAATGGAATGTTGTTTTTTTTATTATTATTATTATGATTTCTATTTTTGACCTGTTGCCTTATTGGACTTTAGACAAATTTTAGTTACAAGGCAAAAACGTTATTAGTTACCTTTTTTTATTCAATAGTAAATTTCCTATTAAAAATCTTTGAAATCAATTTTAGAAAATTTTAGTCAAGAATCCTGTCTTCCAAAACTCGGTCATGAATGTTAATAGTGGCTACTAATTTAAAACTATTTCAGTCATTTATGCTTCCTTCAACACATTTTTGGTTTTTAATGCAGCTGCTTTCACCCAGTGTTACACAAAAGGACTATATAGAGCATGAAGGATTCAAGATTACAGGATTGATCGTTTGCAGAGACTGAGGGAGAAGCTGCCCTTGCAATGAGAATCAATCAAGTGCCATTACTATTACCCCTAATCGTTGTACAAATGTCTCTTTCTACAATTTTCTGATGAAATAATTGCTTCGATTAAAGGCTCATATGGTCTGCTTTCTAGCCGTCATAGAATTCTGCACAGCTGTTTAAATCATTCACTCTTCCTAAAGTGAGGAATACAAATATTTGGGTAAAAGTCTGGAATTGCCTATGGTAGGGTTTGAGGATTTCCATGAAGATTAATTGAACATGTCTTCCAATTTTCAATAAATTGGGGTCATTATGTACATTGAAATAGTATGTGGTCATTGTATATGTACTGCATGCACAGTGGGAGGACAGAAACCCCAACAGTTATGTAAAAGACTCATTTCATTTTTAAAAAGCTTGAATAGTTACGTTGTTTTTGTTGCTTGAATTAC